>CM056377.1:26620676-27035676 GCA_029718625.1 Synaphobranchus kaupii
ACATGCAAATACATCTCTGAAGATTTGATTGACAAATGAGGTGCAGCCCATGTAACTGCAGAATTGGAGCCGCAAGACAAAAAACAACAAAGATGAGCGTCTACTGGACACCTTCTGACTCACTTGTGTTTACAGTGATCTTTATATTTTATTTACAAGTGTAATGGTATATATTTGTGGCCTGACAGCACGTTCACCAATCAGCAATTTCCTCTGTGTATTTAAAGAAAATCTCTCCTCTCTCTCTCTCTTCACTTTTAATTGTAACGCTATGGGACCAACACTCTATACAGGTTGGTAAATAGCCGCAAATACATTTTAATGATAAATATACAGCAGCTACACGTTCTGTACAGAGAGAATGCAGGCTCCCTCCGATTATCTTGCGTGATTTCACCTCTGGAATATCTGAACATGAAACTCTTGCCAGCTGGCGACTTTATCGATTGCAGCTGACTTCCGTTTCGAGAACGTCTGTCCTTCAGAGTCTCCCTTCCCTCTTCATTTTTCCTAATACACCTCTGGAATATCGGACACGCAGAACCATTATCAATAACTAGCCAAGCCATGGCACCCCTTGGTTTTCCACTTAATAAAATGTGCATTTTCAGGGGTGAGGTGGGGTGGGGGTGACATCAATGGCTTATTTTAGCTGTTTGGTATATGAGAACGTAGCTGGGGCTGAAGGGCTCAAGGTTAGCAGGAGAGCCGGAAGGTTAACGGCTGTGCTCGGGGGTAAGTGTATGGGGGGGAAGACTGCGCGTGCTATAGAGGCTGCTGCGCCACCAACGGCCCTGTAGGCCCTTTTAAAAAAGCATGCACCTCATGTACGGCTCCAGGAAGGAAATACACTGAGTTGTTTGAACCTGGCTTTGTGCTTTTAAAGCCCCCCCCCCCCCCCCCTCCTCCCACCCCCCACAGCATAGCTCCCTCGCCCAGGTATAGTTTCATTTATTTCTCTTTCAGCATTTTTGTAAGCAGCAGTCATCCCCTGGACAGCTATTAATCACAGGCTAAAATGATAGATGCGCAGCAGACAAGCAATACCATCTATTTTGCCTAAGTACAAACAGTAGATGCGGCGTGCATATATATCACTTGGCTGTGGCTAAAGGAAGGCACACATACACCACACATACACACGCACGCACGCAAGCACACACACACACACACACACACACACCACACATACACACGCACGCACGCAAGCACACACACACACACACACACACACACATACACACTATTTCCCCGCGCCTTGTATCTTCCAGATTTAGATCTACCTTAATGACGCGCTGCTCAGAACAGAGTGTTGACTACTGCTGCTCTTATGCGGCGACTTCTCAAGGGTCCTTATGATTGGGCTTTAGAGAAATGGCGGTCAGTCTTCGGCGCGGGGTCTATCAATGACATCTCTGCAGGCTTCTGTAGCTCAGAGGGCCCGTAGATCAACATGAATATGAATGTAGTATCATTAACCTGGCACTTCCCTTCCTCCAATAATGATTAATTGGGTATCCACAGAGCCATAATTGGACACATATACATACATAAAGGCCTTGTAAATGTGCTGGTTGCACTGTTTAATACGTGCCTGTGAAGTACCTTTCACTAACCCTAAACTAAATCGCTGCTCAATCGCGCCGGGCCCGTGCGTCGGTAATTACCAAACACTCTCGCGCCCCCTTCCCGTCCCGTCCACTCCACGGCCAGACTCGCGTGCGCCCGCCCCGCCACTTTCAGGGGCTTAATTGCGGAACTGCCTTGTTGGCTGAGGGCTGGCGAGTGCGATGAGGAATTAGCGGGAACAAAGGAAAGGCAGCGGAGAGTCAAGGTAGCCTAGCCACGGGCCCAGGCAGACGCCCGTCTCCTGAGGTCTCCCTTTTTAATTGAATGTGTTTCCCAGCGCTCGGGACAAAAATGACACATGCTCCCAGTACTGCCAGCGCCCCGTCCAATTACCCGAGCGAGGGAGTGGGGGATGGGGAGGGGGGGGGGGGGGGGGGCTGGTTGGTTGGTTGCTGGGGAGGGGGGTGTCTGGGGAAGAGGGAGAGAGAGCAGAGATTATGACCCATACGGATCTGGGGGCTCACGCTAGATTAGGAGTGAGAGGCTGTGAATGGGAGCGGCAGTCCTGTGGGATCTCTCTTTCTCTCTCTCTCCCTCCTTCAGTCTCTCTGCTCCTCCCTCACTTCCTATCTCCTTCTCTCTCCCCAACCTCCATTTCTTTCCCTCTCTCTCACTATTTCATTCTCTTTCTCTCTTTCCCCCTCCTCTCTATCTCTCTCTCTCCTCTCACTTTCTATCTCCTTCTCTCTCCTCCTCCATCTCTTTCCTTCTCTCTCATTCCCTCTCTCCTTCCTTGTCTCTTTCTCTCTTTTTTGGTAGAAACAGCCCCAGCCAGCCCAGGCTCCATGCTGTCCTGCATTAACTAATTACCTTGCATTTCTGTGCACGTGAAAGTGGTGATAATTTCTGTGCACGTGAAAGTGGTGATAATTTCTGTGCACGTGAAAGTGGTGATAATTTCTGTGCACGTGAAAGTGGTGATAATTTCCATGCACGTAAAAGTGGTGATCATTTATGTGCACATGACACTGCTGATAATTTCTGTGCATGTGAAAGTGGTGATAATTCCGTGCATGTGAAAGTGGTGATAATTTCTGTGCATGTGAAAGTGGTGATGCTGTGGGATGCATTTACCCAGTCAGCGATACTGCTCTGCATTTTACCTGATGTATCAGTTTATTTCCATGGTAACCAGAAAACAATCTAGATAACAGCTCCTGCTCACCAATAATACCAAAGACTCACAGGGGTATGACAGGTACACAAGCAATCATATCAAACCAGCAATGGAGAAAGGGCCTTACTCAATAAAAACATGCAAATAATAGGATGCTGGGTGGCTAATTCTGTTAAGTCACTACATCTTGGTGCTTAGATGATTAATCTGGACCTTGCCAGTGCTGACTGTGGCCAGTAGCTCTGTAGGGTGATGCTTAATTGCAGATTGTGTCGCCCAGGGCACAGGAGGGTTCAGTCGGTTAGGCTCTCTAAGGACCCCTGCTGGTTCGAGCGGGCGCCCGTGGACTGCATGCCAAAGCCACATATGAAAGGTCTTCCTCTGACTCCACTCTATGAGATTTTGGCTGTGTGAAAAGAAATAGGCTGGCAACACCACGTGTTTTGGAGGAGAACCCCAGATGTCTACATTTTTCCGAAACGGCAGTGGTGTTCGGGCATTAATGCAGCTGTGGTTTGACACTGAAAATTTGGGTGGGAATTGGATATGTTTGACCCAACATTGGGCACCAATATTTTCTAAAAAAGAAAAACATGCAAATAATTATGCATTTCCTATATGTTCTGCAATGACCATCAACAAGACAAGAACTGAGATAAGGCAGTAACATTTTCAATGCTTAAGTTAAATCGTCTGTCCTGGTTCATCTAGTTCATCTGTCTTTTGCTGGTTTATTTGAAATTTCTCATTTGTTTCAGCTTTTGTCTTTGAATGGGCAGAAAAGGGCTGATGATGAAGATTTTTTCTTATTTTTCAGACCTTGTGCTGCACAGCCCTGTGACTGTATCTTTTGAATGCTGTATTTTGTCGCCCATTTTTAATCATTTAAGAAAAACAGCTGCATCCCAAAATGTGGACACAGTGCACACATAAATGAGTCGCAAGAAATTGCAGTTGTTTGTAACTATACATGCATGGAACAATCCAGTCTTCCAAGACTATGGCAGATGTCTGTTTGTATGAAAGCATCCGTATCTACAAAAGACGTCGAGCATCCAGTTTGGAATCAGACTGAACGGAAACAAACAGGTGAATTTAAATGATGTGTGCCAGGGCGTGTGGGTGTTCATTTGCAGCACAGGCCGGGATGTTCTCCTTTCGCTACCTTGTCATTTTGATGAGATTCGGTAAAAGGGGGGTGGGGGTGAGAGAGGGGGGGGGGGTGGTTGAAAGTTCAATAGGGCAGTGATGGAGTAACATGAAAAACTTATGTAATAAAGTCAATGATCTCCAGTCAGACTAAAGGTTAGATATCCTACTTGGCAACATCAGGTTTTCCAAACACACACACACACAAACAGAACTGTAGACAGACCATTAGACAGCCATTTCTCAGAGCTGAAGGTCCCCAGGAACTCAGTGCAACAGTGCGGTTTCACTGCACTTCCAAAGCCTCCTGTTAAAGGTGGTTCCTGACACAATGGGATTTCCCATTCATGATTTGCCTGACTTCTCAGACTGCCTTAGACGAACATGACACTTTCAAAATATAAACCTGATCTATGTCTCCATGCACCTTACCTTTGAAACAGTACAATGAATGGTAGCTGTGATAACTGCAAACATCTGGAAGAGAAGCCTGTTTATGTCAAACTTTTCATGATTGAGCTCATAAATTGTGTTGCAGTGTCTAGTTTTCTTCCCCCTCCTCTGGAAAACATGAAACGCAAACTATGCTTGTAATTGCTGTGGTCAACACACTCTAGTCAGTAAATCAACAGGGTTTGTCAGTATCCATCAGAACAGAAAAGCAACAGTTGAATTTTGAATCTTCACCGCTGTGATTTAAACAGTGGGATATTCCAGATTGCGAAATAGTTAATTAGGATCCTGACCATTTGGAAATAATGAGCCTGCAAGGCAGACATTGAGGAGCACGATAACACCGCACTTCCCTGCAGAGAAACAATAACTTAGCGACGCCTCAAAAAAACGCATTCCCGCACTGAACGTTCCGGGAGAGTATTTACCGAAGGCCAAGCTGACACATTATCCCGGAGCGAGTTGTTGCACGACACGGATCATCCGCGGCTTTTCAGCAGGTCAGATAAAAGTCCTGCCAGTCCCCGTGTTTGAGCTCTGGATTTATCTGAGGGGAAATATCACCCAGCGAATGCTCTGCCGGTAAGGCCAGGTGATAAACAGCACACAAAATCAGCACAGGGGACATTTCTGAGCTGATTCGGTGAGAAGAGGCAGGTATGGCCCACCTACTGTATGTGCATTCAGACCTTTTCTGGGATCATTTAGTTTGGCTTGCAAATATCTTTCATCATTCTAATTTAATCGTAAAGGCGAATCATTTTAATATTACTTATGGCTTAAAATACACAAAGGCTTGAATGCACTTGATAAACATTTGTAAAATTCAATACTCCAAGTTTACTCAACGGCATATTATGAAGTAGCCAACAACATTGACATAGATCAATGAAGACATTAGTTGTCTTGAAAATTGTAGCCTACAAATACTTCAATCTCTAATGAAAAAGCAATATTCACTATAAGCCTTATGTTTAAGTTAAAAAACATAAATAATAATAGGCTACCTACACACCTCAATGTATGTGTAAAATTTGTATGGCATTGTGTGCAATCGACTATATCTGTAAAAATATTCCATATAATTGTTAACATGAAATGAGCAATTAAAGAGATGTAGAAGGTGTATGACATATTTTGACAGATATTAAGGAATATATTTTAAATATATTTAGTTTTTTCTATATTTTAATTCAGGCCTATAATGTTTTGGTGAGGGTCCATTTATTGCCTTTATACCATTTTAACTGAATTATACCCACTTTATCACAAGGCATATTTTAGCCATGGTCCCCATATGAAATGAATGTTCTGAGACTGGTACTCTGGCAGCACAGAAAGCAATGTGGTTAAGAAATATGAATATGTTCATTGTCTAGACTAAATTATGTAAGCTTCCAAACGGCATTCAGCAAAGTGCATAGTCCATTTTGAATATCCAAAATGGATTCAGGTAATTGTGACGTTTTTATTTTAATATATTTATTTTATTTCGATGTTTCAGCATTCCATGAATTTCCAAAATAACAAAATATGTAGACTCTGTAATTACTGTAAGAATATACTTTTTATGCTCAAATAAACATTCTATAGGATTGAAACCATTAAATAATTTCTAGGTGTGTGTGTGCATGTGTGTGCACGTGCGTATGTGTGTGTGTGTGCATGTTTTTCATTGTTAATTCTGCAGTTGTGTTTTGTAAATTGAATACATATTTGATGTAAAGCACAAAGGAGAATTACAATTACTGACTGAAGGAGGCAACTGGCTATGAATATTAAAATTGACAACAACAAATAACAAATTTTAACACAAATATAATTTCCATTGAGCTGTGGACAGAAGTTATTTAGTGTTGTAAACAGTTATGGAGTATTCCTGGGATCTGTCAGTCTGTTGTTACTGGGACCAAACCAGAGACTTACTAGATTGTATGGATCCACTCCCAAAGAACCAATATCCAATAGCTGAGACCAACAGCTCAGCCTGCGGTCTTGGAGCTGGTGGAGACCCACAGATGGCTTGTGGCTTTTGAGTCCTGCCTGGACAACGGACACCAACCTGAAGACGTGGTACCGCACAGCAAGGTGTACCTCATAAATTGTAACAGTTTGGCTGCTCGGCCGGCAGTTTGATCCCAGCCTGGCCAAGGAATAACCTTTTGCAGCTTTGCACTTTTAACAGTACCCTTTCTTCACTGTCAGTGCCACCACCCAGAATCTAATCTCGCCAGTCCCCTCCTGCCCATTCATGAAACTGAAGTGTGCTTCTTTGGAAAGTAATAACCAAAATTAGTTGGGAGTACTTCATGAAATATGCATACATACAATAAATGAGGGCAGATAGAGAGACAATGGTACTGTACAGATACAATGGAGAAACAGTATGTCTGTCTGAGGATAGATGTGTTTCAGTACTAAGAGGGTTGAGAGAGGATAACACAGTTCTTTCATTAATGACAGATATTGCGGGATCAATAAAGCACATATAACGTACGTTTACACTTGTTTATGTTAAAGAATATGGGGGTTAAAGTCAACACAGAAATGATCACCAGGTGTAAATGTGCACTTTAAAAAATTTTTCTTTAAGAAAAAGTTTTAATTTAAGGCAATAATTTGTTTAAAATTAGAAATTGTATTTCTTTATGGGGACAAATGTTGTGTGGCACACAATAATGTTTTTATTTTTAAAAAAAACAAAGTCACAAAACTTTTTATAATTTTAATATGGAAAAACTACTAAACAGAACTAATACCATAAACATTGTTTTTATTATTAAATGCAAACGAGCATAATGAGAGTCCTATAAAGGCATTTTTGCTCTGAGCTCTGTGTGCTCCAGCCCTCCTTATTTCGGGTTAGTCCTAGTGAAGTGGTGCGGGTAAGGAATATTCTTCGAGCATAATGAGAGTGTTTGTATTTGTGGTGGATGTGAGAAGGTGCATACAGGTCTCCCTGTAGATGAATACTGTAGAGTATAGCCTTCAGCAGCAGCCTGTGACAGGGGACTGCGTTTCGCTGGCGACTCCTTAGCAGCCTGTTAATTAACGCAAACTCAGGGGGGGTGGAATTTCAGGGGAGGAGCTAGGGTAATTAGGGATTAAACAGAGGTTGATATGTTGTTCCCCTTTGATGAGATTATTTACACTGCGCTGCTTTAATGACTCCAGCCCAGATGTCATTGAAAACATAACCTCCAAGTACATGTGAGTGTCAGAGGACTGCCGCACGCCGTATCAGACCAAGCCCCCGTTAATTACCCGCCACTGCACTTTTCATTTGGTGGGATTCATACATTCAAAGTGCCTTTTTAAAATAAAAAAAATAAAAATTCCCTTTTTTTCTTCCTGTTTTTAAGGGATTCATTTGCATGCTAATTTGCTTATCTATGAACCGCTCTCTAAATATTACCGTGGATCCTCAGTCGGATAGGTTGGATTTTCACAGATTTATCCATTTTAGGCCTGAGACTCGTTTAACAGGGAGTTCCTTTATTTAGACTGTTGCGGCCCACCCAGGTCAGGTGGATCGGAGTGGCTACGCCAAGGACAGCCCAGGCACTGCAGGGGTCCTTCTTAATCTGATCCCAGGTCCCCTAACTACACCTTCTCAGTATCTGCGTCCTCAAGTGTCTCACTGTCACCCCATCACAACCTGCACTGACTGCACTGATTCTGTACTGACTCTGCACTTACTCTGTGTTGACTCTGCACTGACACTGTACTGAATCTACACTGACTCTACTGACTCTGCACTGATTGTACTGACTCTATACTGGCACTGTACTGTCTCTGCACTGACACTGTATTGACTCTACTGACTCTGCACTGATTGTACTGACTCTGTACTGGCACTGTACTGTCTCTGCACTTACACTGTGTTGACTCTGCACTGACACTGTATTGACTCTACTGACTCTACACTGACTCTACTGACTCTGTACTGATTGTACTGACTCTGTACTGGCACTGTAGTGTCTCTGCACTGACACTGTACTGACTCTGCACTGACTCTACACTGATTACACTGACTCTGCGCTGACTCTACCCTGACTCTTTACTGACTCTACACTGACTACTGACTCTGCACTGACTCTACTGACTCTGTATCGACTCTACACTGACTCTGTATGGACTTTACACTGACTATGTATGGACTCTACACTGACTCTGTACTGACTCTACACTGACTACACTGATTCTACACTGACTACACTGATTCTGCACTGACTCTACACTGACTCTGTACTGACTCTGCAGCACTGCCACAGATCTACCAGATACTCAGATCTGTATTCTTACCACTGGAAATTTTGTTCCGGTGGTGGCATAACGCTCCAATTCCATGCACATTCTGAGCAAGTAAAATACTGTGGAAATATACTGTGTACGGCCTGTGCCATAATAAAGTTCCTGAAAACTCTTCTTACCAACTAGGCCCTCTTGTAGTTAAGAAGCACAGAGGATGGTAGGAACACAGGAGTTGAGTATCTCATGGTTGTGTATAATCTGTGGCAGCATTTACACAAGGTGCACTTCACCTGCTACACACCCGGGTTTCCGGAAGCCTCTGTTTGTCAATATTTGCATTTCTGATGTTGCCGGGCGTTTTTTCCCCCTTCACTCACACCGCATGTGCCAATGAAAAGCTAATCCTGCCAGTCATTTTGCCCCTTGTTTTGTATGGGTTCTAATTTCACTGCTGTTGGAAAATTACACATAATTACAGCCCGCGAATGCTAATGCTCCTTTCTCCTTCCCAGCTTCCCTCTTCTCCCCCTCCCCCCTCCCCCCCTCCCTCCCCTTCACTCTGCTGTTTTGTAATCTGCTGTTTAGATGGCTTGTATAGAGGAGAACACACAGCCACACACCACATCCTCACAAACACAAACATGTGTGACTTGCACAAACACGCATGGACACACACACACACACACACACACACACAAACACACTCACACACACATATACAAGCTCACACACACACACACACACACACACACACACACACACACACACACACACACACACACACACACACACACACATATATACAAGCTCACACACACAAACATACACACATATATATATTTAATATATATCTGTCATGCCTACCGGGGAGGCTGTATTTTACAGTACATTACAGTCTTATCCAGAGCGACGTACATTAGTGCATTTTCAAACTAGGAACAAGTGCGTTAAAACAACCCTAAAAGGTAAATACGAGTTCAAGTACCAGGCATAGTCAGTATGATATTTTTTTAAATGTTTTTTTTTTTTTTTTTTTTTGGGGGGGGGGGGGGGGTAACCACATTTGTATAAATCTTATTGGTGCTGACTATGTGTCTGATGCATTTCTGTCTCCTCTTGCTGAATACTTTTTTGACCCTTGATGACTTACAGCCATTTTGCCAACCGTGTATCCCATACTGTTCCAGGATAATTTACAGCTAAATCTAGTTCCACCCCCAGTTCCCATAGAGATCCATTCAAATTCAGAGACGTTATAGTATCGCTTGTAACAGTACCAGAAAATAAGATATCAAGAGTCTTTTGATGTTGTTGGGTCACAGACCTCAGGAAGTCATGGCATGCAAAGGATATGCGACCAAGTATTAAAAATTATTACTTTATTCTATATATAAATGCAGGGGTGCCAATAATTGTGGCACGTGGTTTTGTTAAAAAGAATTATTTCTTGACGAGGGATTTTTTTCTCATAATAAATTTACTTCACTTAAAGGTTGGATTCTTTTAATTTTTTTCAGTGTGAGATTAAGCTAATTCACCAAACGGTAAATTATTTATAACCCTTTTCACTCATCTTTACCAGGGGTGCCAATAATAGTGAAGGGCACTGTATGTGTGTGTGCATGTGTGTGTGCATACGTGTTTGCGTGTGTGTGTGTATGTGTGTGTGTGTGTGTGTGTGTGTGTGTGTGTGTGTGTGTGTGTGTGTGTGTTTGCATGCCTGTGTTTGTGTGCGTGCATGAATGTGTGTGTGTGTGCATGTATACGTGTTTGTGGAAATAACCTATCAAGTGTAAAGCAGGATTCTCTATGAAGGTTATGAGCAGGAAGGTGCTGCACTGCTTACTTAGGGCTTCCATGGCACAAACACTGGATCTGGTGTGGCTGTGGACGGAGCTCCCAGCTGTTTTTATGTCTTACAGTGGAGCTCAGGGCTGGATCTGGTTCCTCTGGGTGAGAGGAGACTGTGAAAGAGCAGCAGTACTCTGAGCTTCAAATTGTAACTGCAATTTAACAGAACTCCAGCCTCCCCCAAAGAGAGAGAGAGAGAGAGAGAGAGAGAGAGAGAGAGAGAGAGAGAGAGAGAGAGAGAGAGAGAGAGAGAGAGAAAGAGAGAGAGCGAGAGAGAGAATGCGCTTGGGGAAAGAAAAAGAAAAAGGAACGATGGGGGGAGGATGGATGGGGGAACATTGAGGGAAACGTAAATGGTGATAAGGGTAGATAGAAGGAAGAGGGAGTAAAGGATAGAGGTAGAGAGAGAGAGAGAGAGAGAGAGAGAGAGAGAGAGAGAGAGAGAGAGAGAGAGAGAGAGAGAGAGAGAGAGAGAGAGAGAGAGAGAGGAAAGAGGTCATGCAATGGTTATGAAACTAACTCTGACCTAATCTGGCCTTGTCTTTTCTGGAGCCTTCATTTTTTTCAAGCACTAGAAGAAAAAAAACAGGCAGAAATTAGAGTGAGTGACAGCTTGGGAACAGCAGAGAGAACACTGCCAGTAAATTCACCCTATGAAACGCTGAAAGTCATTTTCAAATGGCAGTAAGACCATAATGCTGAATGACTAAAATAAATGAAGATGGAGACGTGTTTGCATTTTCTAACCATAATGAAACAGGGAATCTCATTTGTTCTTGATCTCAAGAGTCATAACAGCACACGGATTTCACTATAGCTTCAAAACATTTATATTTAACTCTTTCCTTGTGCATTTTGATTAGGAAAAAAACATTCAATTTACAAACACACAGACATGGCAGGCCAATAATACCTCAAGAGCACGCAACACAGATTATTTAGACCCCACATTCCTTTTGAATCCTGATATTATTCTCTTACCGTATGCATGGCTCCAACATATAAACACATACTGTAGCTAGAAAATTAGACCAGTCATTTCCAGTCTATTACCATCATCACTGTGAGGATGAATAACAATGAAGCCATGACTCAAATCACGGTCTCACTCTCTACTCCCTCGAGAGACAGTGAACACTTTGTGGAATGTTTATCTGACGATGATGATGTTGATGATGTTTACTTTAGGCTAGTGCAAAGATGAAGGTAGAGGGGCACAAAATGCATTCTGTGGTGCACTTGTTCTAAAGCATCACTGACACTGCCTTTCACAGAGGTGCACACAACCACTGCTATAAAGATCTGTGTATTGGTCTAAAGATCAGTGTACTAGTACAAAGATCTGTGTATTGGTCTAAAGATCAGTTCAATGGTTCTAAAGTATCACTGACATCACTTTTCACAGAGGTGCACAAAACCGCTGGTATAAAGATCAGTGTACTAGTATAAAGATCTATGTGTTGGTCTAAAGATCAGTGTACTAGTATAAAGATCTATGTGTTGGTCTAAAGATCAGTGTACTAGTATAAAGATCTATGTGTTGGTCTAAAGATCAGTGTACTAGTATAAAGATCTATGTGTTGGTCTAAAGATCAGTGTACTAGTATAAAGATCTATGTGTTGGTCTAAAGATCAGTGTACTAGTATAAAGATCTATGTGTTGGTCTAAAGATCAGTGTACTAGTATAAAGATCTATGTGTTGGTCTAAAGATCAGTGTACTAGTATAAAGATCAGTGCACTGGTTCTAAAGTATCACTGACACTGCTTTTCACAGAGGAGCACAAAACCGCCGGTATAAAGATCAGTGTACTAGTATAAATATTTGTGTATTGGTCTAAAGATCAGTGTACTAATATAAAGATCAGTGCACTTGTCTAAAGATCAGTGTACTAGTATAAAGATCAGTGCCTGGTATAAAAAGCATTAAACCAAATACAGAGCATTAAACCAAATACATCCACTTGCTCCAGGTACAGGTTATGTATAGTGAACGGAAACACCAACGTAAAGTCATTTAATATCGCATTGGACCAGATTGAATCACTGGTCTTTCACTGAGTCACTGAGATCTCTTGCAGCCATACTAGCTATAAGTATAGCCAACCAGGCCTGTCTAGTGTTTTTTATATTCAACCCCATGCATGCTGGGATGTAATTTGTTAAATTAATGGATGAGTCTTGTTCAATACCTGTTTGTTTGTCCTATGAACCAATGCCTTCATCGTTAAGGTTGCTATCAAACTTTAACTATCAAATTTATAGGCAAACCAGATGGAAAATAATGAAACACTGTTCGATGCTGTAGCTAGCAAATATACAGTAAATGATGCACAGCAAACTTATTTGTCTTTAGAACCATTTGTGAAAACTATTTCAGTAATTACTTATAAAAGTTAATCTATGTCAAGGTTAGAAAGTAGGGTTAGAAAATAGCGGGATGGCCAGCTACAGAGAAAACCTATTTTCATTATCAGCAGGTATTCTAGTTTGCCACGCACACATACATTGATGGATGCTCGGTGTCGATACCGTTTTTGTTTACGAGGTCTAAACTGTAATTTAAAAACTGCAATAAAAAATACTAATGGGACCGGTGCAGAAACCCTCCAGGTGACTCAGCTATGTGCAGCAAACAGCACAGAAATCATATTATAAATAGTGAGTGAATTCTACAGCAGGTACATACTCTGTAGCAAACAGCAAATCTGTTGTGTGTGTTGCTCTTTGGATAATGGAACAAAATGACAATGCTGAAGTACGACCTTCGAGTCTCCCTTCCACCCACTCCTCACCAACTGGAGTGGACATGATGTCATAAGTGCACACTTATGAAGGGGACAGGGAGGATGGAGCAAAGCAAATGAAAACAGGTTGAGGCCAATGATGAGTGTAAAGGATAACATTTCCTATTGGCAACCAGAAGAACCTGAAGCCACACAGGAGATGAGAACAGAAGGCACATTGTCACAGCTGAGCGTGACTGAGTATGCAATGCAATGTGCAATTGTGAGGGGGGACAGGAATGGTAGATACTGCCAATTCGGAGAGGATATGTACTGTACAAAAATACCAAAGTGCACAGTAAAATGTTCAATGTTAAATCTATTCTTACAGAGTTTATGAGTCCACTATGGCCAGAGTCGACTCATATATAAACTCTGTTAGAGTTGAATTAACACTAGACATTTTACTGTGTGGCTATAAGTGTAGTCAATGCAGATGCAGTTAGATTTTGCAGGCAGTTTACTCAAAGGTCTGGTGCTTACCCTCTTCTCAAGATTTTGACAAGGTGTTGAAATGAAGATTGAAGATGAAGAAATGTTTGATGTTTTAAATCAACAAAAATACTGTATACTGCCATATATTGAAAAATATGTTGTAATATATTGAACAATCTGTTTGAATATATGGAGGCACAGGAAACATATTTTCAATACATGCCAATATATTGTCAGTTTCCTTAATATTTGTGTTCGGTTATATTCCCATATATGCCTTAGAGATCAATGCAGCAATAATTTGTACATTTTGCAATATATTTTCAATACATATTGCATTGCAAATAATAATATATTGCATATTGTCAAGCAGTTTCTTTTTTCACAAATAACTGGTATGTGCAGTTAAATGCTGAAAATATTATAACAACAACGTTCTACTGCCACAAGAAAAATGACAAATCAAGAATTCCAATATAACGGGTAGGAAATGTTTTTCTTTGTTGTGTAACGGATAACTGCAAAGAAGCAGCCATACAATAGAGAATGCGTCTTATGGACAATATGCGAAGGTGAAAGCTGTAGGACGGGGGTGGTGGTGTCATCAACAGGCACGGCGAGGAATTAAGGGGATATAATTACTGTGGAGAGACTGAGGCTGGTGAGCACATTCAATCATTTTGATTAGCTTTTTAAAAAAAAAACAGTTTTAACTTTTTCAGCTTTATTGGACAGCACAGTGTAGAAAGACAGTAAGAATGGGAAGCGAGAGAGATGCGACAAAGGCCGCAGGGCTGGATTCGAACGGCTGACGTCGCAGCTCGCGACAAGCATGTGAACAGTGCTCTACAGGCTACGCCACCGAGACACACCAAGCTCTTTGGCTTTTCACTCTGGTTTGCTTCGGACAGTGGAAAAACAATCTAAATCCAAGATGAAGTCAAGACAAAATGTGGGCGGCAGTGAGTATAATGGGTAGGAAACTGGGCTTGTTGGAACTTAAAGGCTGCAGGCCGTTATACCCTTGAGCAAGGTACTTACCTTTATTTCTTCAGTATATATCCAGCTGCATAAATGGATACCATGTTAAAATGAGAAAGTTGTGTAATTTGCTCTGGATAAGAGTGTCTGCTAAATGCCCTCATACCATGGTATGGGTGAATACTCGATTCTGATTGGTCAATGACTGGTCGTTATGTAAGCAATAATGACCGAGGAGCCGGGCATTTAACAGTTTAAATGCCCGACGCGGAGGTAGCCTAGTAAATTGCCCTCGGCTGCGCCTCGGGCAATTTCCCTCCGCGAAGGGCATTTAAACTGTTAAATGCCCGGCTCCGAGGTCATTATTGCGCTTATACCATGGTTACCAACAATTATTATATATAGTTACATTTATATCTATTGATTTTTATCTACTTTATCAGCTGAAATTTAAATATCCTTCCGAGGCCATTTTGGCATGTAGTTTGCCGTTGTCATGCAAAACTGCTCGTTGGTAGTTCTATTTGAACAGAAAACATCTCGTTGCTGCTTCTATTTCTCGTTACTAGTTCTATTTTGTCCGTAGTTATGCAAAAACCTCTCGTTGGTAGTTCTGAAAACAATTGATTCTATAAGGAAGCAAATAGTTCCTTCTCAACTTTATACCATAAAATTAGCACCAATTTTGGTTATTTTTGTCATTAGTTACATTATTTAAGAAAATTGCATGAAACCGCAACTCAATTTACCTCCCTCTCTCCGTCTTGCTTTTTAAAAATGCTTTGGTCACGCAGCCTATTTTAAACAGCCCAGGCTAAGGAAATTGCATTTCACGATCTGCATCATAAGATGGGAACATCTGAAAAAAATAGCCTACTGTAGATACAGAGTTTGTTACTGTTAGATGTAACTTGTCATATCTAAGACATTACGCTGGATAAAATGTTTTTTAAATAGGCTATACATATTAACGTGCTTTGTGAAGTAACTTGTTCGCATTCGCAACCAGCATTGCTCACGTCAGCGTTACATTACATTAGGTAACGTTAAAGCCCTATGTTACGTTCATATTTCCAAACTGAATAAATACTGCACCTCGAACCACAAAACTTCTTTGCTAGATTAAAGTTGTTGTAACTAAGATATTTGGCGAAGACAAACTTTGCAAATCGGCGGATTTAGCGTTATTTGCCGGCTTTATTAATCAGCTGTTGGTGTTGCTATGGATACCATTCATGAAAGTGTCGACTCTAATGGCGCTGGCAGCAGATAACGTAGAGGGCGTATTAATTTAGAACGGTGATTAAAATGTTGCCTGCGCTACTTCATTGCCGGGCGGTTTAACGAAATAAATGCCCACCCTCCAGCCAATCAGAATCGAGTATTTAGCCAAGCCATGGTATAATCTGTATAACCGGTCAGTCATCCGGGTCACGAGTTTAATCACAGTTCTAAATTAATGCGCTGCCTGCCTGGCCAGCTAGTAGGCCTACTACACAACCTGGGAATGGCAAACATGACCGGTCAATTCAGAGTCCAAGACGTTCTAGAAAATAAGTGGAATAAATAAAGTGAATTAATAAAGTAAACGAATGTAGCCTACCTACTTTATTTTCCTCAGTGACTAACGTTACTGTAGCCTAAGGCAGACGTCTACTTCGCCTCGTAGGTATGCTGCAAATAGTGGGCTAACTGGCTACGATAAACTTTTGTCATTGTTTTTAAGATAATGCAAATGCAATACGTGGCGAGGTAACTATATAGCTAGCCATAGCTACATTATCACGGAGTTAGCAAAGCGCATGGTGTTTATGTGCAATGCGTTGACTAATCTTTTTTTTAAATTTTTTTTTTTTACTGCGAGCCATAAATCCGTCTCTTAGAAGTTAACGTTGCCGTAGCAACAGCATACATCTGATTTATAAAAATCGGTAAACAACATTAATCTACAGATTTAAAAAAGTTTGTATTCGGCCGATATCTTAGTTACAACTACTTCAATCTAGAAAAACATTTTTGTGGTTTGAAGTGCAGTATTTATTCAGTTGGAAATACGAATTTATCATAGTAGGAATTTGCATGTAAATTGACGTCGGCAACACGCTGACTGCTTGTGAATGCAAGCTAGGCTACTTCACAAAGCATGTTAATCTGTAGACTATAGGCTATATGTAGAAAACTTTTTATCCAGCGAAAATTCTTCGATAAGTTACATCTAACAAACTCCGTGGTATTTTTTAGATGGTCCCATAGGACATCATGATGCGAATCTGCTACACACTGCGTGACCAAACCATTTTTAAAAAGCAAGACAGAGAGAGGGAGGTAATGTTGAATCTGATTGAGTTATGGTTTCATACAATTTTCTTAAATAATGTAATGACAAAAATAACCAAAATTGGTGCCAATTGTACGTTATAACCGAGAAGGAACTATTTCCCCCCGATAGAATCAATTATTTTCAGAACTAACGACGAGAGGGTTTGCATAGCAACGTACTTAAATAGAACTAGTAACGAGAAATAGAATTAGCAACGAGATGTTTTCTGTTCAATTAGAACTACCAACCAGCTGTTTTGCATGACAACGCAAAAACAACAAGCCCAAATAGCTGCGGAAGTATATTTAAATTTCAGCTGATTAAATCGATAAAAATCTATAAATATGAAAGTAACTATATAATCATTGTTGGTAACCACAACCATGGTATAAGCGCAATAATCAACTCCGAGGTGTGCGTTACACGGTTTTAACCGCACTCCGCTGAGGCAACCACCCTCCGCTTCGCGTCGGGTGGTTCTTCGCCTCAACGTCGTGCGGTTAAAACCGTGTAACGCACACCTCGTCGTTGATTATTGCTTACTTAATGTAATGGAAACACAGCTGAAAGCTAGCTGCTTTGAACATTCCGAACTTTTGGAATGTTTTTTCAAAATTCTACGTCAGTGTTCTAGAACTCCATTGCTTTCAATTACAAGTAGCGATTGTTACATCAGCATTATAATATTAAGTTAAGAACATTCTAATCACATTTTTCTGATTACACCTTAAATGACAACGTTTACAACTGATAGTATGCATATAATCATTAAGGACCCATGTCCAGCCAAATATTGATGCATACGCGAAATAACAAGTGTGACAAATATTCTGGGGAAAAGGCGGATGCACAACAAAGTATTCCCTGTGCATGTGTCCAACTGTGCGCTTCACCTGTGCTGCGCTACTGTCAGGTAATAGAACGCAGGGCGTACACATTCCGTTATGTTCTCCGTGGTGTAATAAAGCATTTGGATTTAGCTCTGACACCCCCTGAGCCGTAATCATACATTATTTATTTATTATTGTATTGTACTTGTAGCTGTACTGGCAAACCTCTGAACGAGGTCTCTGGTATGTTCCTGTTCTCATTTTCTTCTTTATTGAGTCCTTATGAATCTTTTCCATTGGGTTTAAACTGGTTGCATAATGTTCAGTAGTGATGTCGGTGTAGTGTTAGGAGTAAGACTTCTGACTGCTCCTCAGAGCGTGTGGCTCAGTCTCAATTGTTTATGGGCCTCTTCTTGTAGAAAGACACATTTTGTGTTTATGGTCCTGGCTCTGCTATTCTGTCCTACGGTATATGTACACAGTGATGTGTGTGCTGCGCTTAACTTTTTCTGAGGAGCATTCAGACCGCAGAGCTCAGTCCGTGAGCAGAATCCGAGAGCTCGGTATCTGTGCTCCTCGGTGAGTTAAGATGTGCACAGTATCTATTATTTAAGTCGTTCTGGTTTGATTTGAATTTGCAGTGGAGTGCTTTGTATCTACATCACTCTCTTTTCCCCCTCATTGTGAAACCAGGCTCACTGGCACAGATGGAGGCTTCTGTTTTAATTCAAGCCAAGAGAGAACCCATATCATGACATAGATACTAGATAGGCCACCTATCTGTAGCTGGCTTGGCTACAAGCAGGCAAACTGCAGGGGTACCAAACTGCATAATGGTGTGTTAGCAATGAAGCTCTCAAGAATAGAGTGGATTTTACTGGGGGTTTTGCACAGGTGTCTTCACAAGCACTGTCGCCTCACAGCAAGATGGCTGTGGGTTCGAATTTCCGGCCAGGGGCCTTTCTGTGTGGACTTTGCATGTTCTCCTTGTGTCTGTGTGGGTTTCCTCTGGACTCCAGTTTTCTCCCACAGTCCAAAGGCATTAGCAGATTATGCTAACTGGAGACTCTAAATTGCTCGTAGGTATGACTGCGTGAATGAATTCAATGGACTTGTGATGGATTGGTGGCCTGTCCAGGGGGTATTCCTGCCTCTCGCCCAATGCATGCTGTATCATAGCCTACCTCATTGGGATCGTAGTATATGTCCTGGTTATGCTCTTGACCTACTTCTATTAGCTCTTTTCAAGGATTTTACAGCCATTTCTTTTTCAGACAACAGTTAGCCTATTGGCTACATCATGTGTGAATGTTATTACCCCGATAAAATAGCAGATAGACGTTACTTGAGTGAACAAGGGAAGCCATAAGATGGAAAAGTGACGGCAGTGTTTCATGCTCCACGCATGAAAGCCATTTCCAAAAAAGGGCATAAACCACCCGTCTTTAGCAATGAAAATACACACAAGAAAGTGGTATCTGGTAACACATGGACGGGCTTGTGCTTCCATAGAATCAACGCAAACACTGAGAGCAGTGTTTCATTCGATGCATGGGGACCACCTCACCTCCATTTAATACAAAATCAACGCCCCAAAAACACCGTTTATCCCAAACAGTCCAAGACTTTACCCCACTGTTCTCCCATGTCTAATTTGGTAGTGTTACATTTCATATCTGCAAGGAGAAGGTGCAGCATGCAGATTATTTTGTCTGAATGAGATAGAGCCAGACCTGTTACAATACCTGAATGTTGTGGCTTGTTATTTGGGTATAGTGGTTTATTAGCATGCTAAGATTAGGGGGTGGGGTGTATGCAGGGTCCATTGTGATAATTGTTAACCTATTCTGTTATCTGGGTTGGCTAAGCAGGGCCTGGGGATACCCAATGAGGAACCCCAAAACACTGCTCTGTAGCCGCTCCTCTCTCTCTCCTATCGCTTTCCTTCTCCCTCACTCTGTCTTTCTCTCTTTTTCCTTCTCTCTCACTCTCACTTTCTATCCCTCTCCATCTCCCTCTCTCATTCTTTCTTTACATCTCTCTCTCTCTCCTTCACTCTCTCTCCCTCTCTCTCTTTCCTCCTATCTCCTTCACTTTCTCTCTCTCCTTCTCCCTCCCCCTTTCCCTTTCCCCATCTCTCTCTCCTTCTCCCTCACTCTCTCTCCCTTTCTCTTCCTCTCTCTTCCCCTCTCCCTAACACACACACACTCTCTCTCATTTACTGTCTCTCCTCTCTCTATTCCCTTCTCACTTTCTCTCTCTCTGTCTTTCTACCCCACCCCCCCTCGCTTACAGCCTACTTTCTTTGTGCTATTCTGTCTATTTCTCTCCACCTTCGCTTCTCTCTGTTTATTTCCTTCAGTGGTTGTCTGATCATTTTTTTTATATCTTTCCATCCCTCTTTCCCATTTCCCCTTAACAACCTGTTTAAAAGGGAATGATACATTATATCTCCTATTCAATATATTGCAATTATATATATATATATATATATATATATATATACATTCACAATGTACAGTGTCCTGAAAATATTTTGTTATTGGTCGATTTTATGACATCCATCTGAATAAAATTCCTTCCACATTTTTCCCCTTAAATTCTTTTGCTGTTTTACTGATGCACAGGGGGTGGGCTCAGATAGTTTTTCTTTTTGAGTTGCTGGCAAAAAGGCTAAGATGCTGTGCACTGTATCAAAACCACCTTCAGATTAACAGACTGTTTTCTGCTATCTCAAGACTACAGCCAGTGGATTCGAGTCCCCCCGTGGACAGCTGTCTTTTGTTATTCTCAGAGAACTGGGAATCAGATTTAATACCGGAGGGAAGGGACTGCCGAACGGTGCGACGAGCAGTATTTGAGCGTAGGTGAATCCTGCCTGGAAAGGACGATCATAAACACACCAAGGCAACCACACACTTTCAGAGACAGAGAGGCCTCTAATTATGTGTTTGCCTGGTGGTGCTGTTCTGTCCCATTTGCATTAAGGCACCAACTTTTCCTTCGTGCGTTTGAAGCAAAGTGCTACGTTTATTGTTTCATTTATTTATTTATTTTTATATATCTTGTGCTGTTGACAGCCCTGCCCAAGCCAGGCTAAGTACAGGGTCCCCTGCTCCCTTGTAGGGCCTCAACACCCCACCCCCACCCCCACACACGCCCCTCCCACCTCAGCAGGGGAAGCATGTGGACTAACCACAGACAGGGAGAGGTAGAGAGAGCCAGACCTCCCCTCTGTCTGATTACTGCAGGGGAAACATCATTGCCAGCTCTGCTCAGCACTACAGCAGATCGCTCCAGTGCAACTACTGGCACATAGCTCACTACATTAGTACATACTACATGCAGATCGCTCCAGTGCAACTACTGGTACATAGCTCACTACATTAGTACATACTACATACACCCTCACACGCGCATGTACACTCAAATGCACACATACACACACACACACACACACATGCAAATGTGTACACTCAAATGCACACACAAACACACACACACACACAAATGTGTACACTCAAATGCACACATACACATACGAACATGCACACGTACGTGCGCACACGTCCACTCAAACACGCATGTACAAGCACACATACTTTCTCCCACTCTCCGTTTCTCTCTCACGCATATACACAGAAAACAAACATTCACACACGTCCACTCAAACACGCATGTACAAGCACACATACTTTCTCCCACTCTCCGTTTCTCTCTCACGCACATACACAGAAAACACACATTCACACAAGTAGACTCAACCATATTCACACACTCACATACGTGCACTCATTTACACACACTTTCTCTCTTTCACACACACAGTCTCTCCCACACATACACACATACTCGCAAACACACTGGCACATGTACACATTCACACACTCTCAAACGTCTCAGACACATTCTCACGCGCATACACACACAGATATGCGCTCTCACATGTACACTCTCTATACATTAACAGAAACAATTCACAACCTCACATAAGACAGGCACACACATTTACACAGACATTCTCTCAAAAAAAAAAATCTACATTTGTACACACACTCATCCAAACTTGCACCTACTCAAGCATATACACACAAAAAATACAAAACCTCACATAATGTAGACCCACACACTCTCACACGTTTACTCTCAAACATATACATAATAGTCTTACTTACATTCACAAAGACATACCAAAGACTTACACATATTCACACATATTCACATAAAACACACAAAGAGAAAATACTTGTATATGTATTTCCACTGTTACACAAATAGTTACAGACACACACACACACACTCACACATACAAACACAGTTACGCATGCACATATTTCCTTTTAATATGTGGGCATCTGGCAAATGAGTACACTGTAAAACCCCATTTGAAAGCAGCGGCCGATGCAGCGTTCACTGCCGGCTGCAGGTCTGGTGCCAGCAGTGAGACACGGCTCTGGAACAGTGTTTTTCAGACGTAAAAGTGAACAGTAAAATGCCTTTCCAAGCATTTGTGTCTCAATTAATGCGCCTATCTGGGATCACAATCCATGTGTTTCCAAGAGCCGAGTCCGGGCAGTAACCAACCGCAGGGCAAGAGTTCTCCCCCAGCCCGAGTCACTGGGACTGGAAGCCCTCTTTCCAAAACGAGAAAAAAACCCACCACGACCAACCCCATCTTCCGTTTGGCAGCGCAACTCACACATGTCTTTCTTTCTTTTGTCTCTCCACATTATATTCGTTGGTTCTGCCATTTTGCAGACTGCTTCCCTGGGACCGATCAAATAACTTCATTGTTTTAAAAAAATCATTTTTAATACTCAGGCACGCGCATTCCCATTCACACACAGGTCCACACACACCCCTTATCCTCGATGACAAACAACCACCCAGAGCCGAGCAGAGAAGTTTCATTACTCCTTCTTTACAAGTCTGTAATCTTTCAGCCTTTTTTTCAGCTTCTCGCCTTTTCTTCACTGCATGTATCTTTTATAGAATTTCTGCGGTCCGTTTTTTGAAGTGTGAGATTGCCAGGCTGATGTGGACTGCTTTTTAAGTTTTAATAACCCATTTGGCGTTAATGAAAGCTGCCTGTCACTGCTGCCACCTTCCCTACCGGGGTCATTCCACAGTTTTTTTGTGGCCATTCATAATTTTCATAACTTAATATCTAGTTATGATCTTGGCTATGTAAAAATCAAGAGAGAGAGAGAGAGAGAGAGAGAGGGACAAAGATAAACTCCAGCACCAATATAGGATGACTCCTGTTTTATTACCATTTCAATTTATTTCCTCAAAAGACTGGCAAAAAGGAATTTGTGCAGGAGAAGTAAGATTCAAGGACATGAAGGTTATTTTGATACTTTCATAAAAGACGAGCATGTGCAGGTGCACACACCAACCTATCCACACACACACACACACACACACAGGCATTGATTCAATTGTTTTTTTTTTCTTCAAGAAATATATGCCAGAAAAAAACCTATGTCTGGTAAGATTGCCATTCAGTGTAAAGTGAGTCTTCTCAATGAGTGAAGAGGGACTTCCTCACCTAATCCTCTGTGTACTAGGCGGCTGGTCCGGGAGAGATCTTTTTAAAGATGTACCGGCTTGCATTCATTGCCAGCTCTATATCCTGGCATAAATAACAAGCTTTAGTTCAATTAGAAACATCTTGATGTGTAAAACAAGTGGAGAGGTGAGACCAGGCGGCTGTAATCCACACACCTCCTTCTCTCCAGATAGTGGATTACACCCTGGGACACTGTTTATCCCTTACGTAAACTGGCCCGCCTCGGTACAGACACCTCCTCAGGAGATAGCATCAGATCGGAGGGGCTTGATGAACAACAGGCCCCCCGGTCCCTTTTCCGGAGTGGCAAACTCCATATAGCCACGGGGCCCTGGGGACATTAATGAAGAACGCAACCTCACTGCCTATCGAGTAAACCCACTGGGCGCAACACCCAAATGTACTAACAATCAATAATTTTTACCCAGACATCTGAATTTTTTTTGACCAGTAGAGATATGCAGTGCAGCAGCACTGTTGAGCCCTCTCCAGGAAAAATACAGCTGTGCAAATGGTTGAAAAAAAAAAGAAACACTAACTCCTCGTGTAAGGGCAGCGTAATTCAATAAACAGCAATGAAAGCCATAATATCGCCATCAGTAGCAATAGTACTGGTAATGTTGTTACCTTAAAACAGACTGCATTAGCTCTGACTCTTTGGGTAGTTATGAGTAGGCTACTGCTGCTATCATGTCGGTTTGGTTATTCAGCAGATCAGCTGATGGGGAAGGGGTGGGCATTGAGAGAGACCTCAGCTCAACTCTTCATGGGTCGAAAGTTATTGTTGCCTGCGAAGATTCGGCTCATATAGCTATCCCAACTGGTTTTTCCCAAGTCAATCCAAGCCCAGCTAGCTCACTGAGGGTATTCGCCTCTGTGGCAAAGCGCTAATGTACATTTCACAAGTCGGTCCGGAAATGGGCGGTCCTGAAAAAATGACATCATAACTCCATCTGCCACCGTAATGACTTACCATTGAGGATCAACTGGCCATCTCTACCCTTCGAGAAGATCCTCTGGGTGTGACTGGAAAGGACAAAAACAAAAAAACACAGACGTTAGAAAACCAGTAACCAACCATTGTCTCATTTAGGGGGTCTATTGTGTCCAGGTCTATATGTAACAGAGCTCCAGAGAGCTTTGCATTATCTGTCCTATGAAACACTGCCTCTCCCCCAATGTCTAACAACTACAACAAAAAGAGCGGGAAATTCCCAACGAATGGCCTTGACTGTGACTGCCATCACCACACATATGACAAACGGAGCCTGAGACTTAGGATAGCTGAGAGGGCAACCTTCAACGACCGAAACCGGTCTTGGACTCCCATTTTATGGACTGTTCGCCTCAGCCCAGCAAAGATATAGTTTCATTCCCCCTTAGCAGACGGGCCCCGTTGCTGACAGCAGGTTTTATTTGATGTGGAGGTCTTGTATTCAGTTTCAGTGCTGGCTGCACATATGATCCCCATTATGGCCTAGCGGGAACCCGTGCTGGTTACCAAATTGTGGCGTTTGGCGGCAGGACGGAGAGGGTGATGTAAGTGTTAATAAAGACCATTCGAGAAGCTTTAGGCCCTCCGTTGGATTGGTAACTACAGTAAAAAGGAATGCTCCGGTCTTTAAAGAGACAAACAACCCTGGCTCCTGACTACCGTTTGTGCCTGAAACAGATTCAGTATAAAGCCATTATCCATTGATGAACCTTTGACTCCACAAGCTTGCCTTGTATGGCCTACTAATCCGAGAACGTGACAAATGCCCTTTCTGAATGTATCAGTTTGCACTAAGTGATAGACTGATACAGCATATCCAGCACCACTGTATCACTGCTGTGCTCAGGGTTAATAATAGGGACAGTGATGACATCATATTACTGGTAGAAACCCACCAGTCATGGACTATGTTAGTAACAACCAATAGAACAATGCCAATGGTGATTTGTGGATACTTTCTGGCTAAAGTAGTAAGAAAGTATCCACCAATCAGCATCAGCATTGTTCGACTGGCTGTTATCATTATATTCTGTGATTGGTGGAGCTCCTCTCTGTTTATTATATGTGCAAGTTAACAACATTCCTATTTTATTATGCTTAGCTGTGCCAGAACCAGGCTTGCTAGCATAGCTATGACAGTACCTGTTCTGTTATTTTTATTCAGGTGAACGTGAACCAACCATCAGACTATGGCCTCACAATCTCACTGGGAGCTTGGTAGCTCTGAAAACCAGTAGTGATATTTGGAAGAAGGTCTTTGCTCATTGATATTCTGTGAAATATGAATACTAGGATAACACTAAGAAATATAAATACTTTATATAGAATTTTAATTGTAACATTTTCCTGAAACAAACATTAAATCTTGTACAATCTTAGCCATGTACAATTAACACAAAAAGATGGTCAGCTGTATAAATTACACTTCTCTAAATAGCTGAATTAATGGTAGAAATTTGTATGTTCTCATCACAAAATAAAAGCTTGGGACCAATATCAATATTTACCCATGTATGTTTTGCCTGTGACAAAGTATATATCACTTTTGAAAATCTAATATTTTAACATTTAAATTAAGTGAGGTGGTGTATGAGAGCATAAGGGTGTTGAGGTGTGAAACCAATGGGCGCTGGTCAGTCAGGTCGCATGTGGTTCCAGCATGTCTTGGCACGGCTTTTTGTGGCTTGGCATGACATGTGCAAAGGGTACAAAGGGCTGGGGATTACTGTAAAACAAATCATCCTGTCATGCCTTGATGTACATACAGGGTGTCAGACTGCTGTCCTGAAAGGCTCTAGTGCAGGGGTAGGAAACCCTGGTCCTGGTCCAGTGACATTTCTGGTTTTTGTTCCATCTGAGCTTGATCTCAAGAGTTTGATGGATGATTAAAAGTCTGAGCCTGAATATTCCGAATGGTGAAATGCTGAGTACCTCCATCACATGGCTACCTGCAATCATTATATGTGGTTAATTAAAATTAATCCAGTTATGTAGTTATAGGCTTGGATGGAGAAAAAAACAGGACTGTCTCTGGCACTCCAGGACCAGGGTTGCCTACCCCTGCCCTAGTGTCTGTTGGGTTTTGGTGCATTTCAGCACTGAAGTGGTTAATTTAAGCTGCTGGTTGGCTAAAGAGTCAACACACCTTGTTTTTAAAGCCTACATTGGCAGCTGATTGAAAGGAAACCACAAAAAACCTACAGACACAGCAGCCCTCCAGGACTGGAGTCTGGCCCTTATTTCAGTAGTCCTGTTGCACTGTTGGCCAATACACCACTGATAAGGCCATGGTTCTTTATATACAACGGCCTTATAGAAAGGCCTAACTCTGAAATACAGTGTGTCAGAAGATCAAGATGCAACAGTCACACAAACAGCTTCAGGTTCATAACATGGAAGTAGTTTCATATGACATATTCGCCAACAGCAGTGATGGCATCAGCTAAAGTCATGCCTCACAACAAGACTTGCCCAGTACATTATGGGGTAGCAGAGAAGCAGTAGTGTAGTATAATAGTTAGGGAAATGGGCTAGCTCCAAGGTTGTAGGTTTGACTCCCAGGTGGGTTACAACCATTGTACCATTAAGCAATAGATTTAATCTGCATTGCTTCAGGAAAAATATCCAGCTGGATGAATGGGTGCCTAAAATGTAAATATGATTATAGATTTCTTCCAACCCAGCTAATGGCAAGGTGTCCACAGCCTACCCAACCAAGGGATATGGAATGATCAGGGCAAGGGCTTTTCTACCCTACATATTTCCACATATTCACCACAGACCAAGTTTGTCTTAATGGACAGACAATGGGAAAATATTTTACTATGGGACGTTGATCAATCACAATCAGTAGCCTACTTTTATTGATAAAGTTAAGGATTATCTACATTTAAAAAAAGAAAACGTATACTAACACCTCGCTTTTAATACAGGCTTCTTTATCTGAGAGCAAATGCAAACACGGTGAAGGGCAACACGGTGAAGCAAGTTTGAGATGGTGATTAAAAATTAAACGCATAAAATACAGTATAGCGTAGGCTACGGTAATGGTAGGCTACACTGCATTGCACGCACATCGCAATACAACGGCCATAGCCTAATGACAGTTGGCTGAACTGACCATGCACAGACATTCACATACACTAACATAGTAGGCTACAGCCATAACTACTGGCTGTTGATAACAAAGGACAAAATCACTTTATTTTCCATATTTAGACAAGATAGATTGTTTTTTTAGACGAGATAGATTGTGTTTAATTTTCAAAGAAATTAGGCTTGAAGCACATTTCTTCACAAACTAACAATTTTATTACATACTATTTAGGATAACTGTTACCAATGTACAGCTTCCCGCAAGCTTGATGTACAGTATCCACATATTGTTGTAGTTACTGCATGCCTAATCTGTATGGATTATGTGCAAGCTCCATTGATCAAAACAGTACAGTATGAAATCAGTAGTAGGCTATGCATAAATCTATAACATTGAATACGTTAGCAATAAATATAAAATATTTTGCTACCGTATGTAACTACGTAACATGACCATAATGGCTAAGATGGCTCTGAAAATAGATAATTGTCACGTTTAAGTGCTTGGGCAGCTATGTTTATCAAGAATTAGAACGTGAGCTAAGTTATTATTGCAGTGTTTTCCCAACAACAGTGTTAATGATACGTTCCAGGTTTGCATTTTCTCCTGTCTTGCCTCATTGTTACTAAAAACCAAAATTAACATAAGATACTGACAGGACTTAATTGTGACAAACAAGAATGGTGTAATACATCTCACTGCTGGAAGAACGCTGCATAAAGAAAACATACGTTAAGCTATATTTGACCTTATAATTTACTATTTAGTCTGTTTAGGATAAACGGTAGCAATACTTTTAAAGGATGACTGCACACAATTATTTGATTTTTCTTAAAGAATATACATCGGGGAAAAAATAAATGTGCTGCCTCTAAAGTTTGTTCCGTTTCTCCGTAGAATCGAGGCAGTATATTTGATCATCTTTCCCCTTATAGGCTAAAGGCTTTAGTTATTTACTTTAAAATGGACTAATTTCTTATTCTAGCGGAGGGAGGGCAAGATGCTGACTTCAACAGCTGCTTCATGACCCAAAAAACTGTCAGTCTTTCCCTGGAATAAATTGTGGAATGTTCCATTTTTCAATGCAGGTTGTACGTACTGAGGTGAATATAGCGTCTCCTTTAAATACAGCATTGAATACTCTCGTTTTCACTTTATAAAATGTATTAATGTAGTCATATAACGTTTAATATTGTTCGTTATGTCTTCTTCAAGGCTAAATTGCAAGTTAATGTTATATACTCATAAAAATCACCCCCTCTTCAAAAAGCTCAGATTCGAGCAAGCCCATAGTAGAATCAATTCACTGAGAGGGTAGCTTGAAACCGTCAACTCATGCTTGTGCGCCGAGTTTGGAGAGTAGCGTGTTGGGCAGTTTGGGTTTAAATAGTCAGTATAGGATCTGTTTTATGTGGCCCCTTTTCCTACTTATCTATGTTTTTCTTTTTAGACTAAAATGAAGTGTCAAAAAGAACTGAGGGTTTCCAGGATTACGATTGTAACATTACTAACGCAAAGATGACCTAACTTAAAACGAAATTATTTTTAATTAGCCAGTTAGTTAAATGTATTACAATCTATCGTAGGCTACTTTATATTTCTTACTTTGTAGGATACTTTAGCTGTATGCATATCCTGCTATATATACGCCCGTCAGGTGATTTGTAGCCGGGAAACAACCAAAATAATTCCCAAACTGGGCACACGCGTTTAGTGTGGGAATATACACACGTAACTAGCTATCTCTGTATCGCTCTCAAAACGTTGTATCTATGCGATATGGCTTGCCACACTTTTCCTAATTTCGATTACCGTCCAGTAGCCTACTCATTACCCTCATCTTTACCAAAGTTAATACCGTCGGTAGCTACTCAAAGTAAGTTGCAACCAAGGCGATGCAAACGATTTAAAACTGAGGATGGGTTTTGTTTGTGACAGACGTAGAGACGATTATGCGTTACTGTTCTCCCTTTGTCAGATAATAGCCTGCAGCTATCATTACAAATAGCTCCTCGTTAGTGAAAAACATTGCCTTGCACTCATATCGTGACTTAGTTTATTCTGAACGCAAACTCAAGGTAAATATAAATATGTTGGATAAATATTGTGGCCACTATTATGTGAATGTAGTGAGACCAGGAAAGCATGGCTAACGAGAAAAAGGTTTCCTGTGCCAGAGTGCGTGTTTCGTAATTGAGTGTGACAGTGGCATTGCCCTGACAAAATACAAAGCCCCCCCACCCTCTCCAAAAAAAAAAAAAAAATATCCCTTCACCGATATCGTCTATTCATTAGAGTGCAGGATTTCTCAAATAGCATACCGCACAAACTGGGATTATCATAACTTGAGTGCTATTTAATACTTGAGGTATTTCATTCACAAGATGTTAACTACAAGAAAGAACTGTTTGAAACAGGTACAAACTTGCCACAGTGCTTTATCCTGTTAGCAACTAAATCAAAGAAAAGGCTATGGTTAGCTTATGTGGAATCATCCAAATCCAAAGTATTTGTTCCGATGGCAAATTTATTGTAACGTGACACCTTGGTGTACATCTATGCTATGTATGGATACATATTATGGCACAAAGGGCATCTCAAGCCTCTCTCTGAGTTACAGAGTAGCTTTCATTATGGAATGTTAACAAGAGCTGCTATATATTAAAATATATATTTCAATACATTTAAATATACATGTTTTTTAAATATATCTTTGGGTCACTGATTTTAGAAGGTATAAACATATACATTTACAAAGAAGAGGATGTTTTTCAACTCTGAAAAATGCATGTCATCTCCAGTATTAACAATGAACACTCCTCATTGTTTGATGCTGTAAAAGAGATGATGTGTTAATGTATATATTTCAAAGATAATCTCTTATTTTAGAAATTGCCTTTTGTGTTGGTGCCATGCTGGAAACCAATAAAGTTTTCAGAAGAACTGACTAATTGTCTTATTTCTGGTGCAGGCATTTCTTTTGTACACACATAAGAAATCCTTGCACTTAGGCCCAACATTCTGGCAATTTTAAAAACAGGCTTGATGTGACACACACCATCAGCAAAATGGTGCTCATTAATATTAAATTTGCGGGCCTTAATGGGAGGTGGAGAGTTCTGTTTGACTGATCTGTCTCTTGGCACTGCATTGTAAGTGTGGATGTGCATACATCTGATAAACTTGAAGTACCCTTATGTTTGGATTCCATTACTCCTAATTCTTCCCCTTTCTACCACTTTCTTTTTCGCAGAATGAAATTTAATTGAGCTCTTTTGAAATACTATATCTTAATAAATTCAATTACACAAGTAAATAAATCTACAATTGTGATCCATTACTTGTACTTCTAACATGTATCCCTGATTCATGTGATATTTAGTGAATTGAACAGGGTATTTTAAATGCGTGCAGAGGAGCAATATTTTAAATGACTATTTTTGTTTTTCCTGTCCTAAAACCATGATAATGATAATTCTCTAAAAAGCTTTTGGTAGACTATTAACTAAATAAAGATAAAACATTTCCTCTATGCCAATGTCCCCCAAGTAATGTGGTATTCAATAAAAATGAACTAAACATTATGCACACATATATATATATATATATATACAGTGTCCTCCACAATTATTGGCACCCCTGGTAAAGATGAGTAAAAAGGGTTATATATATTCACCTTTTGGTGAATTAGCTTAATCTCACACTGAAAAAATGAGAAAAATCCAACCCTCATCAAAAAATAATTATTTTTAACAAAACCACGTGTGCCACAAATATTGGCACCCCTAGAAATTCTTATGAACAAAATGTAACTGAAGCATTTTCCATTTATATTTTACTTTAAAGTTGATCCGAGTGTTTAGGAACTTTCAAGCAGTAATCCATGACTTCCTGTTTCACTGGGGTATAAATATGAGATGACACAGAGGCCATATTCCCTTATTCATACATCAACATGGGAAAGATAAGAGAACACACAAATCAAATGAGGGAAAATTGTGTTGAGCTTCCTAAGTCAGGGAATGGCTATAAAAAAATAGCTACTCACCTGAAAATGCCCATATCTACCGTTAGGGCAATAGTTAAAAAGTTCAAAGCAACTGGAACTGTTACAAACTTGCCTGGAAGAGGACCAAAGTTTATTATGCCCCCACGCACAGTGAGGAGGATGGTAAGAGAGGCAAAAAAATCCCCAAGGATCACTGTTGGAGAATTACAGAGGAAACTAGCATCTTGGGGTCATGAAGTGTCCAAAACTACAATTAGACGTCACCTCCATGCCAACAAATTATTTTGAAGGCATGCCAGAAAAAAGCCTGTCCTGTCATTTCACCACAAACGTAAGTGCCTGGAGTTTGCTAAATGCTACTAGAACTTTGACTGGAACCGTATTCTATGGTCAGATGAAACGAAAATTGAGCTTTTCGGCAACCAACACTCAAGGTGGGTTTGGCTTAAAAAGAAGGATGGCTATACTGAAAATAACCTGATCCCCACTGTTAAGTATTGTGGAGGTTCTGTGATGTTATGGGGCTGTTTTTCCTCCAAAGGAGGAGAGTGCACAAGAGAGGACCTAGGACTCTGGATGATCTGGAGAGATTCCGTCAAGAGGAATGGTCTCAGATTCCTTGTTCTGTATTCTCCAACCTTATTAGATGTTACGGGAGAAGAGTGCTGTTTTATTGGCAAAGGGAGGTTGTACAAAGTATTAAATGCAGGGGTGCCAAAATTGTAGCACACGTGGTTTTGTTAAAAAAAATTATTTCTTTATGAGGGATTTTTTTTTCTCTGAATAAATTTACTTCAATTAAAGGTTGGATTTTTCTAATTTTTTCAGTGTGAGATTAAGCTAATTCACCAAAAGGTGAATTTTTTATAACCCTTTTTACTCATCTTTACCAGGGGTGCCAATAAGTGGAGGGCACTGTATATAGTTCATACTTACATACATACAAACATTCATTCATACATACCTGTACATACATACATACAATTATTTTATGCTCTCATTAAAACACAATCCATTTTCCAGTCTGTCAAAAACATGTGGTAACACTCTTTCTTATTGGGTGTATGTCCTGATAAGTATAAAGTCATATGTTAGTAATCATTGCTGATGTTGATAGTAGTGAATATTATGACTATTTTATCATTGTTCAGGCAAACAATTATCCATTATTAATGTAGTAAATTTAGAAGTGGAGATGATCAGTACACCTTGAGACAAGCTGTATACATTTACATGTTATGGCAAAAAATGTATGCAAGGCACGGTATTAACAAGAAATTAATGCAGATATATAATCAGGAATACGACATATTCGTGCAGAAGATCTTGGTTTGCACATACACGTTTTTTTCACATTTTAAAATAGAGCTACCATGTCCTTTTAGTAAGCTAGTTCAATGAAGCATGCAGGAGTGTGTGCGTTTGAACCAAATAAACAAAAAACTGTGAAGGATGAATTGCAGTCTCATTTAAACACGTTTTTGTCCTGAAATTTGACTTTGCGACATGCTCCTCCGACTTGGATGCTTGTCGTTTTTCCTGCTCTTCCTTCTTCAGTTCTAGTCTTCCCAGCAGACAGATTCTTCTCTGGCCAGCAGACTGGAAACCCATCCATTCAGAAACTCCATCAACATCTTCGGTCACCTCCTCAAGCTGTCAGCCCATAGTGCAGCATTACTCCTTTCTCTCCCCTGCTTCTTCAGTTTGGGAACAGGGGGACGTGAGGCTGAAGAGGTATTGGACAGAGGAGCGATCAGTTTTGGGATAGTGTGTTTTTAAACTGCAGGGGCAGGGCCGGTCTCCATGGTATCCCCGCTACCAAATTTATGAGATGCTGTCTTTCTCCCAGGGAGACAATGACACATCTTCCACACAGCAAAACTATTAGTGTTAAATGAACTCTAGCAGTGTTAAATCAACTCTAACGGAGTCTAATAGGTAGAGTATGTACTCTGTTAGAGTTAAAAGTACTCTATCAGAGTTGAATTTACACATAAGATTTTTCCGTGTACCACTCTTCTGCACTCTAGCAATTATATTTTTTTAATATGCCTTTTGTTTTTAATTATCCTTCAGTGCAATGAGCTCTGTGATGCTCTCTAAGTAGAACCCAGGCCACAAATTATAGGTTTTATATGAAAACATGTTTATGTTGTGCTTTATGAATTCATAATTTCTCAAGCCACATTGCTCCAAATTAACTGTAAAATTCTAAGTATTTTTGTTGTTTTTGTTGTTTAAAAATGAGTACATGCAGTATTCAGAAATAAAGAGATGAGCAATACGGAGAGCTTGGAAAGAACAACAGTAGCAGCACAATTTTGAAACTGTCACACAAAGGTAAGCCACATGGCAAGAGGGTTTTCACTGCCCCATACACCCTCCCCCTTTTTTTCATTATTATGTTCATTTGAAAGGGAGCAGTAATTTCCAGACGGCCATGTGCGGTGGTTGGCTCTGGGTGTTTAATACACTGCAGGTTGACTCGAGCAGCAGGTTTGGGCAGATAAGAATTTCAGCGTAGCGTTCTGCTGGGGACAGCGAAAGCAACTGAGGCACTGCTTCAAACCACAAGGAGTCTTTCGGCCGGCAGTGACGGCAGTCTTCAAACTACGTTCCCTGGCTCCCCCTGTGTGTGCCCAGCGGTACTGCAACTGCTAAACCTGTCTATCCCCCAGGTCTCTCTCTCTCTTTCGTACAATGAGGCCAATCGAACGTAGACTTAAAACCCCCCATGGACAGTGTCAGGTAAACTTTTAAGGGCGGATGACTAATTCTCTGAAGTGAGCTGGCCAACTTGCAAAGCTTATATAATTACAGTTATTGACCCCATAACCACGCAGACAAAGAAACACGTCGTAGACAGAATCAACATAGTCGACTCGGAATATTAAAGTTTTTCAGAAAAGGAAAATCATTGAAAGCACAATTCAAGTCCAGCCAGCCCACTTTACAGTCATGGGTTTCCTGTTGCCAAGAATTTGCAGTATACATACGAACATTAAGAGCTGAATCAGGTACCTTGTTGCATGTAATGCCGCTGTAGAGCGTTTCCTTCCGGTGTGCTGCATACGAGTGACGAGTGGGGGGGTCTCTCAGTTCGCTGTTGCAGGCACGCACAGCCACCATTGTTATCAATGGAGCGCGAGTTGCAGCCACCTCATTCATTCCTTATTCAGCGGCAGTCACGTGTTGCCGTGCAGCACAATGGGGCTTCAGGATTTTGCTCGTACAGCCCCCTGAATGTATGGAAAAACAATCAGCTCATTGAGACAGTCTTTGTCCCGTGAGCGGGAGCCGACCACCTTTTGTATTCTGACGCAGTTATGTCGGTTCCGCCAGGCCTTTGACGTGTGAACCCACCGTCCAAGTTAATCTTGGTCATCATGGGTAAGCAGTCTGCCATTCCTTTAACTCAGGCGATCCCGATCCCAACTCTGTTCATGCACTACCCCTGTGTACGCTGGTTTTGGTTCAACCTTAATTACAAATCCTGAAGAATAAAGAGCTATTATTTGTTTTTAATTTGACAATTTTAATATCAAACGATGGAGGATTTATCCCTTTAAAGCCACACTGAGAAACACGTTTCAGGAGGGAACAGAATTAACAGAAACAGACATTCACATTGCAAAGAATGAATATTCCTTTAATATTAATTTAAGGACAGATCAGTTCTCAGAGAACTGAGGCTTTCATTTCCTGCAATATGTTTTAGCAAATTATTAATTTTGAAAGAGGTTACATTTTGTTCTGATTAATTGATAGACCTACAGCTGAAATGAGTGAAGTTACAAATCCTGAAGATCTGGACACCTGGTCATTGGAAATTTAGTGGAAGTTTATTGGAATGTTTTTTCAATGTTCTATAACTCCAGTAGCGATTGTTACATCAGCATTAGAATGTTCAGTTAAGAACATTCTAATCACATACAGTATTTGTGATCTTACACCTCAAAGGGTTAAACATTTGGAGGGGAAATTAAGACTGCATTGTTTTAACACCTAGATTCGGTTCAAAATGATGGAAGTTAAATGTCATGTTTTCAACAACGTTGTTAATCAAGAGATTTACTGAAATAGGAACCAGCATAGATGGGGGTTCTCCAGCATAAGGATTGGGAACCCCTGTGTTAGCTCACGCAACCTCAGAGGAACCATGTAATACATTGTTCCCCAACTGTCCGAGAGTGAGATAATCAACCCTCGAGACGTCTTGAACCGTGGGACTGTGAAATGAACTGGCCGAAAAAACCACCCATAAACAGATTAAGACATTTTTTAAAAGCGGGGAGTTGGAATGTATCTGATGAGCTGCTCCTAATGTATACCAATAAAAAATAAATAAATAAATAAATAAAAAGCAGCAGAGTCAGTTGCCGGTAGTAGAAATAAAACCTGTTCATTGAATCTGCCAATTAAATTGATCAAGCAGCCCTTCACCCAAAGGAACATTAATACACCTTTGGTTTGTTGTCTGCTTACAGCGGGCTTCTTTCAACTAGCAGCCCTTTTGACCACTGAAGAACAACAAGAAAACATACTTAATATGCAATATGAAAAATGTGACTATGTCCAGCTCTGCATCTGGATGAATGATAAATGATAAATGATAGCTATGCATATTTAAAAAATGTTTTTGCAGTTTAAATCACATGCTATATATATATATATATATATATATATATATAGTTCTGTAAACAGGCTATAGAAAATGTGTGGCCTGCCTGCACCTTTATGTGTGGCCTGCCCTCCCCATGAATCAGTTAGAGCCCTGGCCAAGAGCGTGCGCGTGTGCTTGTGTGTGTGTGTGTATGTGTGTGTGTATCTGTGCATGTGTGTGTGTCTCTGTATGTCCGTGCCTGCGCGTATATGTGTGTGTGTTTGTGTGTGTGTGCGTTCACTATAACACGTAGCTGAGAGCCAAGCTGTGACCAGGGCTTTGAGCTCTTGTAGTTTAGCAGTCGGGGATGAAACGTCCTTTCCACCTGTTCTGGGCTTTCTCCACCTTGTGTAGGCATTTTCGCTGTGGTGCTCGGCGGCTGGGGGGGGGGGGGGGGGAGGGGGGGGGGGGGGGGGGCGGGCGTGGTGCAGGGGACGGGGGGTGAATTTCATTCGGCCCCTGTGTCACTCCTCAAGACTCATCCTGCTGGCAGGGAAAGATAACTGCAGTTTTAAAGAAAAAGAAAGAAAGAAGGAAAAAAAACGAGAGACCAGGCGAGTCGTCGGGGATGAGTAAACAGGGCACTGACGTACGCACTGACTAATGTCGCGACGCCCCGATGCAGCCCTGCTTTTACGAGCATCAGCCCCTGCACCCTCCCTCCATGACAGCCAATGGGGACAGTCTGAGCGCGCTCACACTTCAGGGGTAGGGTTGGTGCCTGTCTTATTTTCAGCAGGGTCAGAGGCCAGGAGCAGCATCCGAGATATGGCTTAAGCATAATGCTTTTTAACGTTACCTACCACAGTAGCAGGGCTAAAGGAGGTGAAGAATTAGAACGGGTGCCTTATTTGTAGAGAATAAGATGGGAATGAATGCGATTTGCCTGTGGTTGCCTTCTGTTTGTCCCAGCCAAAGGCAACTCGCATTGGAAACCAAGATTTTGAGGATAATTTTTTAAAAATGTCCCCCCCCCCCCCTCCTTTGTCAATTCAGGAGAGTGCAGACAAGCATTCGCTCTCCTCTGAAGCATGTGATGTCAGCCGCTGCTTCTCAACACGCCGCAGTTCGCAACCCGGGTTCAAGCACAGACGTGAGTCGGACGAAGACACTTTGTGCCCGCCCGTTTGACCCGTGGGTCACTGGTGCACAATGAGACACTGTGGTCCTAGCCAGCTGAAGCCCTCCCATCCCTGGGTGATTCTAGAGACAAGTGTGTGTCACACGGTGGAGACACTGGGGAGGTCCGGGTTTGATACTTGAGCGGGGCGACCATCCACGGACTAGAACAGTGTCTTTAAAGGATGAGCCACCCAGCAGCCTCATGATTTTAAGGATCTTGTATGTTTTCCTTCAAATATCTGTTTATACTGAGGTCTGGAGGCAAACATTTCAGTAAGCTGAAATGCTGAAAGAAATGGGAATGCCGTTGAGGAGAAACGGTGACAGAAAGATGGCACATCCACTAACCACTGGGGCAGATAAAGTTCACCCAAATGCGCGTCTTTGCCGTGTGACAAAATGCCACTTTTCACCAATGAGGTCTCCTTGTTTCAACTGGTTTGCCTCTGCTGAATGCAGAAATATGTGAACTGAAATAGCTTAATCTAGTGGCTAGCGCATGCCTAGCATTGGGTACAAGAGTATGCCTTCACATTTCCAGTGAGATTAAGCTGGCAGTGCAGTGTAGTCATTAAGGAACTCAACTTGTAATCCAAAGGTTGTGAGTTCAATTCATCTTGTTGCACCCTTGAGCTTAACCTGAATTGCTTCAGCAAATATGCAGTATAAATGGATAATGTGTGAAATATAAACTGTGTAAGATAAGGGTGTCTGCCTGCTACGCTAATTATTAATGTAATAATATTTGTCTGGATTACTGCTGGCTTGGCTGAACCGCACACCAATGCCATCTAATCGGGCCCCAGAAATGTCCAAGAACAGATCTTATATCCCTCTCACAAATTTATTTATCCAGGTAAGTCCCACACTGTGATAGAAGCCTCTTCTTCAAGGCACATATTTTTGCAAGTTAAATGACTGTTAACTTCTTAGTGAAATGTTACAGTTAAATGACTGTTAAGTTCTCACATATGTGATATAATGACTCACTTTGATGAATATTTTGTTGAATATATCACCTTGTTAATTTGGCCTTGTCCCCAATTATAGTATTTTTTCATAGAAGGAGAGACAATTGCACAGAGGGGTAAATTCAGGGGTCAGAAAGTAAATGTCCTGCCATGTGTTTCTTCCACCAACAAACTCAGCTGATTTCACTAATTCTACCCCCTCGCTGAAGAATTGTGCTAATTAACAAATCCAGGTGATTGGAACAAATTACTGGGGAGGACTTTTACTTTCTGAACCTGGATTTTCCACCTCTGTAATTGCATATAATTGTTATCATTGTCATATAAAATTCAGTAACACTTTCTTGATCTATGTGCTATAATGCCTACATACGTAATTCTGTCATAAGCATGACATAACACCTGTAACAAATCATGACAGCATATTACAGTTTACAATAGATTCCAATAAGAAGGATGCAGCAAGAATTGTGAACCTCTTTTGTAAAATAAAATAAAAAAATACATTATGACATTGTTATAACATTTATCATGATGTGTTATCGCAGATGCTTCAGCAAAATACAAAATTTACTTTCATGTTAATTTCCATTAATTTCCACTTGATGACATATCCTGTACTTTCTATTTACATCTTTGTTGGTTGAGCACAACAGAGAGCGAGATAGAATGTGATCTTTATTCATTTCAAGGCTTGTTTCATAGTTTTGAGAACAGATTACAGTTGCTGGTGTAGTTCCATTGATTTGCGTCTTTATACCAGAAACACAGATCTCGCAAAAGAGAGTGTGTATGACACAGTCATCCAAAATAGAATGCACCAGCATGTCTTAATGTTATTTATTTATTTATCTTTTGACGTTTCTACCTTAAAAAAGATGTGCCACTTCATAAAACACTGAATGGCAATTAGGTTTTCTAATAATATATAACTCATTTAGAATTCCAATGCGTAAAACAAATAAATGGGATATTCATTTGAAAGTGGGAATGCAAGTCACACCCTGTGACTGAGCTCAACGGACTGGCAACCGAAGTGTTGTAGATCTCTGCCGCCACCACGTGGAAAGACTATATATATATATATATATATATATATATATATATAAAATAAAATAATTTTCATTTAAAAGAACAACAACATCTGGCTGACCAGTCTACAATTTTGAAACCAGGAAAAAAACTGGAAAATACATTTTTTAAATGGGATAGAAGAATAACCATTTTAACCAATGTTCTTTAGCCTACTTTATTTTATTAACAATCAGCATTTTTAGTTGCAACCTGCACAATCCAGCTGTCCTTCAATCAATCACATCCAAACTATTTAAAATTAAATTTAGCACGCATAAATAGCACTGCCCATTACAATAGCGCTTAGTGCATATTATACTGATTTGAGGTTGAAAACAACTTTCAAACGCTAAAGGCAATGGGAATACGTGGAAAGAGTTCATGCCCTATTCCTGACAAATCTTCGACGCTTGGGGGCGTTCTGGACGAGGTAATGCACTTTTGAAGAACTACTGTACCAAGGTGTTAACTAATATTGAATCCTATCGTGTTTAATTCACCACCCCACATCTTATTAACAATATTTAATTGAAGCGGCAACCTGTTGTTGATTTAAGGTTTATTTCAGAATCTCAAATCCATATTTTGCAAACAGAATTTCGCACCGATTAGCACATTTTGCTACCAGTTACTATTTGTTTGTAGGTTGGTTTTGTGTTTGTGGATTACATAAAATGTTCTGATAAATATATACAGTGAGCGCCATAATTAATTGGACAGTGACACATTTTTTGTTATTTTGGTTCTGTACTCTAGCACATTGAGTTTGAAAGGATACACTGACAATGATGTTGAAGTGCAGACTGTCAGCTTTAATTTGAGGGTATTTTCATCCATTTTATCATCGGATGAACCGTTTAGAAATTATAGAACCTTTTGTACATAGTCCCCCCCATTTTTGGGCATCAAAACATATTGGACAGTTTAACATAATGTAGAATAAAGTAATCATTTTTAATATTTGGTCGCATATCCTTTGCATGCCATGACCTCCTGATGTCTGTGACCCAACAATATCAAAAGACTCTTAATATCTTATTTTCTGGTACTCCTACAAGCAATACTATAACCTCTCTGCTTTTGAATGGATCTCTATGGGAATTGGGGCGTGGGACTATATTTAGCTGTAAATTGTGCTGGAACAGTATGGAACACATCGTTGGCTAAATGGCTCTAAGTCAGCAAGGGTCTGTCCTATCAAACAAGCCTTAAACCATCACTCTGCATCCAGAAATACAGCAGATATGGATGGATAACTTGAAGGGTTTCTTCTCCTGACTTATTTTTCCATAGAGTTCAATAGGAAAATTTGTCAGGAGAAACAACCCTTAAAGTGATCCATTCATATCTACTGTTGTAATTGATGAGTTAAGTCCTGAGTAACAACACAAACCTGCACACCTTGCAACTCACCAAGAGCAATAGTGGCAACCACCAGGTTAGGCCATGTTTTGAAATTAAGAAATATAGAACTGCAAAACGACTCAAAGCACATTGCAGTTAAATTTAACACGGACCTCCGTCTCAGTGCCATCAGGCCTGATGGGGTATTAATATGTGGACGATTATACAGACTAAAATAAGGCTCCGGAAGAGCATTGTATTAATAAGACCCATTTAAATTCCAGCAACACTCCAGCCTCAATGTTCATCGCATTTAGCAGTTACTGCCCATCAATACCCAGCTATGTGCAATTTTTAAAAATGAGATAAGGTCCCTCAGTTTAACTGAATGAGTTTGTCTATGGTGCTACTCAAGCATATTAAATATTACAGAGTTTCTATACCCTGGTTGTGTTTTATCTGTAGAGAATGTGAGCCAGTTTAGAAAAGTGTTCGGTTGGTTGCACTCCAGGGCTACTACAGATCACAGACAAAGTCAACACAAGCAGAAAAGGCCCACCTCCACCAAGAGACTGGGGAATGGCAAGAATGAAAAAAAAACAAATGCACTAATGCTGAATCGTGCAAAAGCTATTTTTTTAAAATGAAAGGCCACAAAACAAAATGTTCTCCCCAATTTTGGAATATCTAATTGTAGCGCTCGTCACTCACTCACACCCCCTGGGAATTGAATACTACTGGCCCTGAGGCCCAGACTTGAGTATCCCTGGTGTACAACTGGTAACCTGTGACGGCCACGTTGGCAGGAAGAATTAATGCAGCAGTCACCCAAGGAACTCTACCTGCCTTAGTCCCACCCAACCCCAGAGCGCTGTCTCCAGCCACTGTGGACTCATAGTAGAACATAGGCGGTGCTCAAACCTGTAATATTGTGGCTAAAGGGATCTGCCAAGCTCTTCAGTCTGTAGGCATAAAAAATACAAATGCTGAATTGTATGTATTAGACACAGAAATTTCCAAAAGTTTCCAAAGTTTTTGACCCCACACCACAACCCACGAATAATCGAATGCATTTTCTGTGATCCTCATTTTAAAGGCAGCCTAAGATACAGTCCGACATGGAATTAAAATGTTCTTGACATTTTTAAAAACAGCGTGTGCATGTGCAGTGGCTAGCACAATAGCACAGGTGCAGTTTTAATCTGAATGCTGTGTATCTCAGTAAAAAGTATATTACATACAGCCAGCTATTCTGTCATTTGTATCTTGCGGCCAACCTTCAACGCCTCCGAAAACCCATTAGTGCAGAGGGTGCACAACTCCGGTCCTGGTTTTTGTTCCAACCAATGACTTAATTTTAGTTTTCTGACAGAGCTATAAACTATGCTGGTTCACTCCTGTACTTGAGCGCAGCAAAGTCCTTAGGATACACTTGCAGTCTGTGGCTGTAGCTGGTGCTTATGCAAATGTAAGATCGAGATATGATTGAGCTAATTAAATAATTAGTTGACACGAAATCCTGAAATGTTTTGTGCCCTTGTTGTGCACCCCTGCACCCAACCATTGGTTCAGGAAACACCGCTTTATACCAATTTCCTGTCATGCATTGGTGTCAAAACACAAATGTATCTTTAAATAGTATTGGCTATTTTTAAATACCAATTGTAGACATTTATCATATGAAATACGTGTGTAATTGAGTGAATTGTGTCTGGTTTTGTATTTTGCTCATTGTTTTGAACCGGTCATTGCCCTGTGACTCATTGATATAAAGAGTGCTAAATAAACATAAAATTGATTGAAATTAATTTGTCAGCTGAAAACCTCTCATGTCGTGGTGGCTTTCCTGATGGCCTCATGCAGTTACTTTTCAACATTTAATTCACTCTTCTGAAAAAATGACGTTGTCACAGCTGTGTTTTCCCCATTAAATCGATAATAGTAAAAAGTGCTCCTGTACTTCAATTTAATTTTGTTCATCTTTGGCCCTGAAACAAACAAGTGATAAGGATTAGTGTTCAATCTAATTAAGATGAATCATCCACTGAATCCAGGTCCTATAATAATTAACTAATTAAATAAGTAATTCATCTTGAACAATGCAGTAAACATATCTGCTAATAGATATGTTTAAAATATCACAGATTATATCTGTATTGCAGAGTCCCCCTTTAAAGACAGAAACATGGGCAGAAGGATATAAATCCAAACCCAGTGCTTTATAAGCTCCTTTAATTAGTCCCTTGTGGGGAGTATTTATACACCCTGATCAATCACTTCTTTCGAGTTTAAAGTGTTCATTAGGCCATAAGATGTATGCTTACATTTACAACCAGGCAAAATAACTAAATTTACTTTCCTAAACATGAGAGCTAGATGTCTGACCCGTGTGTCTGTTGTGTATTGATATTCACTTCAAGTTAACACCTGATTGGCAGCCAAGTAAATGGTCGCATTAATTGGTTAAAATGCCAGCAGTCGTGTTATGCAAGGACAGCCTTACCAAAAGACCAATAACACATTCTCCTGCAGTGGGCTTTCAGCATGAAGAAAATCTCAGCAGAATATGCTTTTATATAATATAATACATTTTTTTTAAATATGATTTTGAATGGAGAGAATTATTTTGATTTGGTATTTAGCTAAAGTATGTGGAGTGGAGAGCCCTCTATGTTGATCATAAATTACAGGTCTTTACATTGTCCTTTCACATGCACTGCCAGTTTCGGCTCCCCTGAATGTGACTGACATTATCTGCACTTCCACAGTATTGCCACACGGCGGCGCACACGCTAACACATGCCAGCGCTTCTTGCTTTTCCCACAGCAGCTTCTGGGCTTTGCAGTGCATCGTCACCCGTTCTTGTGGTCCCTCAAGCCAGTGTTTTTGGCCCTTTTAATATCCCTTGGTCCTCACTGGGCCAGACGAAGTAAGGGGGGCGTGGTCATGGCCATGGGACTGGGTGATCACAGATAGCTTGTCATCAAAATATGGAAGTTTCCGGTCATCTTTCAGTAGGAATGTAATGTTAATGCCAAGGAGGCGTTGTATGGGTGCCAAGGATTTTGAGTGACAGTGACATCTCCAAGGTCTGACAGTGGCAAGGATCTGTATCCACAGTCTGGTGTTGCAAGACGCCCACTCTCATTGGGCCATTGGATTAGATTGATTTATACCTTATTCAGGTAGTTATATCATGGGGGGTGCCTACCTGTTCAGAAATGCATCCGATTTAACGTTGTGGTGGTGCTAATCTACCTTAAAAAAAAAATATTATTCTTTATTTTGAAGTACATACATCCCATAAATGTCCCTTTGATCTTCTCTATTATGTGATTTTATTGTGTGATTTACACAGTGGTTTTCGGTTGGACATTTTTAAATGTCCAAGTAGCCTTCCGTTGCAAATACAATCATGTAGGTTGACATATTGAGAGTAAGTTAAGTTTTGGTTTGATAATTAAGGGGCAAGAGGCTTCTTTGCAGAAAAGCAGATGTGGTGACACAAAAGGTTTGCCATAAGCCAGCTGGTTTGAATTCAGAAATATCAGTATCCAAATGGCTAAATATCATTAATGGCTAATCCCTTTCTTCTGTTCTGTGTCAGCACTACTCCCTTTATCTCTCTTCATTTTAACTGAATATATGCCTTTCATACATCTGCAACATTTTTAGACAATCATTTGTTATTGGCTGTGATTGGAGGAGGCATTCCCAGATACAGTTACATCTATAGGCTTGCTCAAGATTCTCTCTTACTGAGGTCCAATCAGACGTAACAACATTACCTTGCTTTTCCACTAGATGGCGAAATAGCAAAATACTTTCACTTAAAAAGTGCCTGTTCAGTTAATTTGTCTTTATTTGTATGAAATTAAAAAGTAGAACCATTATAGAATTATTTTACAATATTAGTGTGACAATACACTCAATATCCATACCCAACCCCTAACTTTATCCCTGCCCTTTAGATATTTATCATTAATTAATTCATGCATAGCTGTTTATGTGATTGAGTGGTTGGAGTAACATAGTCAGAGAATTACCAGGTAATTACATAGGGATATTCGCAGCAATATGAATGCGATTAGACAAATTATTTTCCTTTCAAATGTACTATCAAATGCAACCATTTATTTGTCTAAAGAAAACAATGCAGGTTTGTTAATCATTATGAGATGAGGTAATCTGTGACTATACAGGGTGATTAAAGCTGTCCACAGTACCTCAGTAATGTTGTTTATTACTAGTCGTCTCTTGTGTGGTTTTATGTTGTTTTTTTAAACCCTGACTGCAAACCTAATTTACCTGCTGAATTTCAATTACGGTCATTACACAGGCACTTGTCTTACCAGAGCAACTTACAAAAGTGGAGAACATCAGTGTTGGTCTCAGGAATACAAAAGTGTGGTATCACCTAGAAGACACACAAAGCCTATTTGTAATCAGTAATTGTGAGAGTTAACTGAACTAATAATTAGTTTTGCAAACAGAAGTAAATACCCCGTCCACAGCTAACCTATCTTTACCCAGCTATACGTATAACATTACAATCTCAGAAGGAAATTGAGAAACATAAAGAAAGAAGATGGATAAAGAGGGTCAGGGGGAGCCATGGTGCGGTCTGAAGAGGCGGGGTCTTCAGTCTGTGTCAGGTGATGGGCAGGGTCTCCTCACCAGCGTGGGAAGCACATTCCACCACCGGGGGGCAAGATCAGACAGGGGGACGACATCGGGAAGCGCAGGCATGCAGGGGAGGGGGAGGGGCCGAGCACTCGGAGGTAGCGGAACATCTGCCTGGCTGGTGTGTTCGGTCTGATGAGTTTTTGAAGGTGTACCGGAGCGCAGTCCATTTAGCTGCTCGGAATGGCAGTGCAGAGCTGCTCTGGGCCGAGAGAGAGAGTATAAACCTGTATACACCAACATGTACCATCAGCTCTCCTCTGGAATGTGCCTGGAAACATGTCACTGCATATTGGATATATTGTTATTTTCTGGGGTGGGTGGGTAGCGAGTAAATCCATTATTACTCATAATCCCTTTATGGAAATTGATCCTACAAACATATTCTGGAAATGTATATATATCTGGGACCATACATAAACATGAACCAAAACACTACTGTCATGTATTTGCTTTGTATAATTAATTCAACATGCACGCCTGTTCAATAGTGAAAAGCATACAAATGCAATAAACAAAGAAATAGTGGCTATTATATGAATTTTAATGGATTGTGTGCGCCCTCTATTTTTGATAGTTGAAAGGTGCATTTGTTTGATATTATGATTCACTATGCTGCCAGATGACTGAAATAAATGCATTGATGTCGAATTCAGATAATTATATCCTTAATTGTTAGCAGTGACCCACTGATTACAAATCTGTGTTAAATATCTATTATGCCTTATAAATGCTCTTATTTTACTTGGGAATTACTCATTCAAAGGCAGATAACACCATTAAAAAACGATCAACAAAACGCTGCGACACATTTATTTATCTCATGAAAACACTTTATTTTGTATCATTTCATTGAAAACATCCAGAGTGAAAAAGGAACCACGCCTTTTTTCTATTTATTTTGTTTTCAACAGAAAGCGTGACCTTGTCGGGGCCAGTACTGACAATGAATGGCTTTCAGATAGAGTTCTCCTTTTGTTTCTTAGAAAAGTATATGATTATTACATTATCTACTCAACATTAAAGTAGCAGAAAGACACAAATCACAAGTCTACAGGTTTCCTGCCATTCTGAAATGTGTTGTAGAGCTAAATTGTTGTTACATACAAGCATGCATTGTTGCTGGACACTGAGAAAAAAAAAAGAAAAACCAGGCGGAAGATAGAAGATATAGCCTTACCGGACATTTTAGCGGCACTGAAAATAACTTTAAACTTATCAATACTTTGACCTGGTTACAAAAGCGTTTATTGTGTGTATTAATTGACCTATAATAAAAGCACTGTATTATGCATGACATTGGTTTTCTCTTAAGTGGATTTGTGTGTGCATATGCAAGCTAGAAGCATATAAAATGTCTAAAATTAGCAATGGTACATCTAAGAGCAAAAAAACAAACAAACAAATAAAAAGTAGTATTCCTCCTCAGTTTCCTTTTCTTTTCCTGCCGTCACATGTCTGATAAGACTTTTCAAGCCTAATGCCGTCACCCATAGAAAATCGACACCCGATAGGGACTCCAGTCTATTCCAGTCAAGTCACCAGTGCTGCAAGGTTCCCAATACACTTGAAGCATTCCCATTGATTTTTTGTGTGTGTGCATCTCACTGGCATTTTGAAAGCCAGAACTCTGTAACTGTCTTATTGATTACGAATAAATAAAATAATAAATAAATAAATAAATATGTAAATCCCACTGAGAGTTGCTATGGGGCAGTCAGCACATGGCCGACATGATAATTCAAACCCCCCCCAAAGTGCCATGACGTGCAGTGGCTTGGGGTCCATAAAAGCTGTAAAATAATCAACATTTCCTCTTCATTTTCATTAATATTAGTTTTCCAATGTAGGAAAACCACAACTATTACTATACAAAAATCATCGCAGATGGTCAAGAGTCCATTTATATTCAGCCGGTACAGTTCATTAGAAGAATACAATACTAGGATGGGCTCAGTTTGTCACATCACAGAGTAATTTCAGCAAACTTGGAAACTACCGCAAACCTGCTGCTGGGTTACAACGAGGCTAGATCACGCAATACCCACACCGCTGATTATAAAAATTAGACAAAGTTGCATCAGGCCAACGTGTGCCGTGTAATAACATTTCAGTCCTGACTCTGGACCGTTTTACATGATCGCTTTCAGAACATCTGGCTGCTCTTCAGTGAGTTCTTAACCCAAATTAATCAAAGCAATTCCACAAGTTTATTAGAGAGAGAGAGAGAGAGAGAGAGAGAGAGAGAGAGAGAGAGAGAGAGAGAGAGAGCAAGAGAAGACAAATAGTTCTCATCTCTGTTTGAATTCTCTGTGCCTGTTCTTTTGATCTGAACATTACAACTGATTTTGAAAATGTGTAAAAGTTTGACAATTTGATTTGCTTTATTGATTAATTTGCCCCTTTCTCACAATTAAGTATATGTACATGCCTATGTGCATTATCCAGCATAATTTCAGAAACATTTTCAACATACTGTTAAGCTTGTCAGGTTCAGGACTAGCATATGTGCAACTGGGAAATGAGCATTTTACTAATGTAGACAAGCCTCTCCTTCAGAGAATAGGCTTAGACTATGATACTGGCACACTAGAGAAACTACAACTGAAAACAAGACTCAACCATAAACAGAAGTGCATGAAGAGTGCCATGCCTTTTTTTAAAAATGTCTTTGTGTCTGTGTGCACATGTGTGTGTATGAGCATGATGTGTGTGTGTGTGTGTGTGTGTGTGTGTGTGTGTTCTTGTTTCCCTGACAAAAAACAAAGTGAGAGAGCATTAGAAACTAGCAACCCCCCAGCCACCCCAAGGACCGACCCCATTGGCCCCTCAGAGAACAGTCTTGTTCAGGTCAACCTTCACTGGCAGCGGTCCTGCCTCCTCACCTTCATCCGATTGGCTGATGGCCACAGCAATCACAGGGGCCAAAGGGTAAGGGGTGACCTTTTGGACATCCTCAAGGAACTCTTTGTCTCCATTGATGCTCAGCTGTAACAGTGAACATGTCTTAGTCATGCTGCTGTGGGTCTCACAGTTAAAGCTAAGCAAATGCAGTTGAAACAACCCAATTTAACTCCATTCAAAATCACAAAAAAACAGGCCCCAATCGCTCTTGTGCTGAGCATTATGAGATTTGGCGTCCAAAGAGTAGTGCCTTGTGGTACTGTAATTTTGAAGGTTAGTGGTTTGAATGTGGCTGAATTTTAACTGTCTTTTATCCCCAGTTGCCTGATAAGGGCGGTTACCCCTTTCACCCAATGAGAATGTGGGGGGCGGAGACAGGAGTGAGTGCATAGTGTGTTGTGTACCTGTGTCTTAATGTGCTGGTCAGGTGCAGTTACCAGGCTGGCACAGCTCAGCCACAGCATCACCATGATTGACAGGAAGAGACAGGCGGCCAGAATCCAACGAGGCAACCCAGAGCGACTGACAGAGGCAAAGGGCGAGATAGTGAGAGAAAGGGGGGGGGGGGGGGCAGGGGAAGAAAAGAGGAAGAGAGGAGATTGGGAGAGAAAGGTAGAGGAGGAAGAGATAGTGAGAAAGGGGAGGACAGAGGGAAGTTGATAGAGAGATCATTAGCAGGGGAGTGTTCAAAAAAAGAGAACTAAATTGAGTTGAAGGAGTAGCCATTGTTTCTCCTTTGTCCTTTATTTTCGTAATAATGTGTCCTAAATCAAAAAACAAAATATTTTTTTTATAGAAATGAATATACACTGCCCGTCCAAAAAAAAAGTCGCCGTTGCACCCGTCATGCATAGTGCCCACTGTACAAGCCTCTGGAGGCAGTGTTATGATCTGGGGTTGCTTCAATTGGTCAGGTCTAGGCTCAGCAACATTATGCAGCAATAAAATGAAATCAGCTGAGTACCTGAATGTACTGAATGACCAGGTTATCCCATCAATGGGCATATTCCAGGACGACAATGCCAAGATTCACCGGGCTCAAATTGTGAAAGAGTGGTTCAGGGAGCACGAGGAATCATTTTCAAACATGAATTGGCCACCAGAGTCCTGACCCTAACCCCATTGAAAGTCTTTGTGATGTGCTGGAAAAGACTTTACAGAGTGGTTCGACTCTCCCGTCGTAAATACAAGATCTCTGCCAAAAATGAATGCAACTCTGGACGGAAATAAATGTTGTGACGTTGCATAAGGTTGTTGAAACAATGCTATGATGAATGCATGCCGTAATCAAAGCTAAAGGTGGTCCAACGAAATATTAGAGTGTGCGACTTTTTTTTTGGACGGGCAGTGTATCTTGTCATACTTATGATAAGGAAGAAATTAATTCACAATAATTATATCCTGTACAGGTTCAGTAGCTCCAGCAGGCCTGCATTGCTCATGGGATCAGGGAACACTTTTGACCCTGTTGACCAGTATGCTATTAGGTTAATGGGGGCAGCACTCTCTTACCGTGACATGCAGCCAAGGAAGTCGTGTTCAGCAGCGGGGTCTTCGGCATGCTGGCTCATGTGTTTCCCTTTGCCCCCTGCCCTGGCCGCGCCCTTCTCTCCACGCTGCCTGGCGCCTGCATGGAGCAGAATAGAAATGTGTAGCCACTAATGCTAGCTGCTAACGGCTAATGCTGATACTGCTTGCTAACTGCAACTCATTACTACTAATGCTAATACTAGCGGCTAATGTTAATACTAGCTGCAACTGATAACTGCTAATACTAACGCTAGCTGCTGATGCTAATGCTAGCTGTACTGTGTGATTGGTGCCCAGACCCCTCCTGTTCTGCACACATTCCACTGGCCCCCACAGATGGAACAACAATCCACAAGCTGTCACCATCAATTTCAGCTAAGAGTCACAGCGCCCCCCCAACCCCCCCGCCCCCGCCGTGTGTCTGGGAGTCCGGGAACGGGGCTCACCGGTATGGGGTCTTTGTGTGTGGGAGTTCACCGGGGGCCAAGGCTTGTCAGCCACATCGGATCGGGGGGCTTGAAGCTCAGGCAAAGTGTACTCAATCTCCGGCTGACTCTGACAAGAGAAACAAGCATCGAATCAATTTTAACCTGTTCACTATGGACAACTATATAATAAAGTCATCTATCAGAGTACATTCACTCTGATAGATTATGTGTGAATTGAACCCTTTTGAACTCATATAATCTCTATTAGAGCTGAATCAACACTGATCATTTTACTGTTAAATGTACCAACGCTGTTACTGATATATAGATATACAGTGCCCTCCACTATTATTGGCACCCCTGGTAAAGATGAGTAAAAAGGGTTATAAAAAATTCACCGTTTGTGAATTAGCTTAATCTCACACTGAATAAATGAGAAAAATCCAACCTTTAATTGAAGTAAATTTATTGAGAAAAAAAAATCCCCCATCAAGAAATAATTATTTTAACAAAACCACGTGTGCCACAATTATTTGCACCCCTGCATTTATATATAGAATAATAATTTTTAATATTGAGGGCCCTATTTTACACCTGGCGCTAAGCGGCGCTAATCCAAACGCAAGTGTCTTTGCTATCTTACACCCGGCGCAGGGTTCATTATAGCCCCTTGCGCTCACGTCGGTTAAATACCAAGTGATGTTGCGCCCACAGCAAGTGAACTGCGGTGTGGCCAGGATTATTTTTGGCGTATTGCTATATTGAGCCAGCAGAAAGCGCTTGCGCTAAAACCACCAAAAACCTGGTCTAAAGTCATGTCGTAGTTGTTTACATGTTATTTTAACAGCGCACATAATTGCGTCTACATAGGCATGTGTACAACGCGCGTACACCCTCCTGTCTGTTCCACAAAGGGACGCGCACAAGCATGACTAAAAATATCAAGATTACAATGTGAAATATTATTATTGTGTAGCACATACCTGTCCCTCAGCGAAGGGGAATGCCGCATTAAATTGCTTTCAGCCCACTCCATCAACATCCAGGTGATGTGCGATGGTATGTGTAAGGTTATAGACTATTTGCAATTACCTGGATCAAGCTATGATTTAGCCTATATTTGCCAATTATTCCTGTAATCTTCTGTGGGGTCAATCTTCTGTTACGGGACAATGGCTATCCATTAACACCTATATCAAGCCTAATGCGCAAATTGTCATTTACGTAATGCGTGAATTGCCATTCAATGGAAAACTCGTGCACTGCAATAGACAGACATTTAAGTTCTGAAAATGTGCTTCAGATGTCATTACAATACAGCTATGTTCATCTTGGCCTACAGCCTGTAACCTTGTCCAGTGAATATTGCATTTATTGTTTTTCAAATAGCCTAGGCTACAGCGGATTCACTGTGCATAAGGTTTTTTCGATAGCCTATGGTTAAAAAACGGAGATAAATGTCACCATGTTAACTGAATTGTAACCTTAGCTATTCTTCGTCCTTCATATTTTTTAAATTACAGTGACAAGTGACAATGGAAGACATGGTTGGCTAAATGGCTCTAAGTCATCAAGGGTCTTTGAAGGGTAACTTGAAGGGTTTCTTCTCCTGACTTATTTTTCCATAGAGTTCAATAGGAAAATTTGTCAGGAGAAACAACCCTTAAAGTGAACCATCCATATCTACTGCATATCTGGCAGCAGAGTGATGGTTTGAGGCTCGTTTGATATCTCAGACCCTTGATGACTTACAGCCATTTTACCAACCATGTATTCCATACTGTTCCAGCGTAATTTACAGCTAAATCTAGTCCCACCCCCAAATTCCCATAGAGATCCATTGAAATGCAGAGACATAGTTATAGTATCGCTTGTAAGAGTACCATAAAATAAGATATCAAGAGTCTTTTGATGTTGTTGGGTCACAGACATCAGGAAGTCATGGCATGCAAAGGATATGCGACCAAATATTAAAAATGATTACTTTATTCTATATATAAATGCAGGGGTGCCAATAATTGTGGCACACGTGGTTTTGTTAAAAATAATTATTTCTTGATGAGGGATTTTTTTTTCTCATAATAAATTTATTTCAATTAAAGGTTGGATTTTTCTAATTTTTTCAGTGTGAGATTAAGCTAATTCACCAAACGGTGAATTAATCCTTTTTACTCATCTTTACCAGGGGTGCCAATAATAGTGAAGGGCACTGTATATATAAAACTGTTCAACATGGTTAAAATAAAAAAAATAAAAACCAGGCTAGATCTTGGAAAAAAAAAAATGTTATCCAGCATGTTACAAGCCTGGGTGGGAAACTGAACTGGACATGCAACAGAGATCATGGGTTTGAATCTCAGGAGTACCAATGCTGTACTGCTGAGGAAAGAATTCAACTTGAATTCCACTGTATACACGGATTGTATGTAAAAATACAAACAATCTGTACAAAGAGCATCTGTTACATACCTAATTGTAAAACAAAAAAGTGAATATCCAGCAGGGATTGATGGGAAAAAAACAAACACTGAGGGAAGGAAATATATAGCTAGCAATCAGGCATCAGTAGATGGGGGGAAAATGTTGTGGAAATAATTAAAAGAAATAAAGTAATAAGAGCGTAAAACCAAAGTGCATGTCATCTTTTCCAGGATGTGGGCATGCTTAAAAAGATGAAGACATTTAGCCCCAGCTGTGTGGCAGTCTGAATCTCCCTGTCTTTCCTCCTTCATTAAAATGGACCCCTGTTGTCCCTCAGCCACGCCCGTCCCCGACTGGCTTCCCAAGAGCTTTATTACACGCCAGTTTGTCTATTAGCCCTCTCTCACAATGGAGCTGGAAGGTCACACGGGGGAAAGTGTCTCAAAACACAACTCAAGGGCTTTCCAAACACGCACATGCGCACTCACACACACACACACACACACACGTACATACACACACACAAACATACGCACACACGCAAACACACGCACACACACGCGCACACACACACACACACACACATGTACATACACACACACACACACACACACACACACACACACACGTACATACACACACACAAACATACGCACACACACACACACACGTACATACACACACACAAACATACACACACACACAAACACACGCACACACACAAACACATGCACACACACACACACACACACACACACACGTACATACACACACACAAACATACGCACACACACACACACACGTACATACACACACACAAACATACGCACGTACGCACGCACACACACACACACACACACACACACACAAACACACGCACACACACAAACACACGCACACACACACACACACACACACACACACACACAAACTGCACCATATTCTCAGTACTGCTCTCCCTATCACCTGAGAGGCTTACAGAATCCATACAAATCAGTCCTTTCGGTTGCCCTCCTCACACACCTGCACGCTCTCACAAACATCTCCAGCAAGAATTTCCTCCTCGACAATCCCTCTGCCCCATCTCCCGCTCCTACCGCAGTGTCAGGGCAGGCATTATACTCTTCATTACTGGGGACTTTGTTGCCGGTTTCCCCCAGGAGAGCTCATTAAAACTGCATTTCAGCTCCCCTCGTCTTAACAACAAGCCCGTGGTAACGGCAGAGGAGGACGGAGGCGACGCAGCCGAACGCCGCAGCCGTCTCAGCCAATCAGGGGGACAGCTGCGTGGCAGCGTTCGAACAGATGGCCGCCCCTCCAACCATCAGATGTTCACAAACGATGTTTACGGCCGCAAAAAATAAACAAACAAACAACTGGCTGCGTGCTCAGGTTCGCAGGTTGCTGCACTCGGTCGCAACGAGGTCTGGACCGACTTAATAGGCCCTCGGCAAAAATGCACTGAAACAAATGACATGAACTCATATTCCGAGAAAATCACCATTAAAGAAGAAGCAGATGCAAAGTGCAAAGCGTACTCTCTTCTGTCAACCGACCAACCGTTTGGAGACGAGGATCAGAATTTGTAACCCCGCAGGTACGGAGAGGACCTGGCCGCTTCCCGCCGTGGACCAAACACACCGAGTCGGACGGGCGATATCTAAATACGACACAAAATATACGCAGAATTTAGTAGCAATTTAGTCCCGCAAAAAAAGGGAATCTCCAGACAGAACTGTCATCTTTTTTTCAGTCCCTTTTCCCGTTTGATTTTATTGTTGGTGATGCTCTTGCCCGGTGCATTGAATCCAGATGTAACAGGGGAAAAAAAAAGAAAAGCAAACATCAGAGAACTCTGTAAGAAGTGAATACATATTGACCACAGACTGGAGGAATCTTACCATCAGTGAAAGCAGGGCCCTGATATACATCTGTCATGCATTATTGGAGGAAAATGCCAAAGGTGCTTCGCTTGCCTTTAGAAGCTATGCGAGCGAGAGAGATCCTTACCAAATTAGAAACAATCTAATTTCCCTTACTTGGGCTTTCTGCTTTTCTGGGCCACTCCCCCCACGACCGCCCCGTTCATTAGCAAACTGCGCTGCGTGCATTTGAACTCGCCGGGAATTTAAACAAGACGCCAGGCCTTATACTAAACAAAGCGCTCTCTCCCAATCAGCTCGGGATTGCGTCGTCGAGGTCTGTTTACCGGCCTCCCCGGTGCAAAAAGGAAACATCTTGATTCTCCCTGATTACAACACAGGACCCATGAAAGAATGGACGAGATGAATAAACACCATTAGGTGGAGGCTGCAGACCCGCAAGCCTTAACCAATGTCAAATGGAGGCCCCCCCCGAGATGCTGTTCTGTTCGCCGGGTCGGACCGCATCCCGCTCTCCGGAGCCGTCCGCGGAGGAGCAGGGATCGCTCCGAACGCCCCCCCCGGCGGGGACCGGCGCAGGCCCGAAAACCGGGGCCGGCTCCCTCAAACGCAGGTGGCTTGCCTGGAGCAATCAGGGAGAGCGCTTTGATCAAGGATCCCGTCGACCGAGGATTCGGGAGTGGCGTCCGTGCCCCCGCATGTTACTACCCACCCGCGTCCCGCTGTCAAAAACGTCGGCATCAGCCTGAAACACATCCGTTACGTAAGTGCGCGAGCGCCTCCCGCGGTTTTTACGGCACAGAGGAGAGGTACGAGGCCTTGATCCGGCCCTTGATTAGCATGAGCTCAGGTTTAATGCCGGGGTCACAGGGTGTGTGCCCATGCCCTGTCTCTGCCAGGACTTCCACATCACACACTGACCCGGCGCAATCCCTCGCCCCAAAGAGAACCCTCCCCCTCCCCTGGGTAATGTGTTCCACATGCTGGCGCACTAACGCGCACTGACCGGACCCTCTGATAATCAATACACCTCCGTCTTAATTTCCCAGCTTGTGTGTGCGTCCCGTTGAGCTGAGCCTATAGGTTTTTTTTTTTTTACGATGGAAAAGTTTCACGTTTCACACATGTGGTTCTACCACAGCAGTTAACCCTAGGCTTGCCCCCCACCCCCCCCCTCTCCCCCCCTCCTTTTCCCAGTGTCTAAACAACGGCGTCCTGCCCGGCCCATTTCCACAGGCACACACTCATTCTGCACTGACATGCTGATTTGTATTACAGATGCAGCTCGTTGGGTTTTTTTTGTTGTTGTTTTTTTGTTTTTTTCAGCTGTCGCTCAGCCTTAGGTTTTTTCTTTTCTTTTAGGAGGGTCTCTCTTTCCCTTGTTTCTTTATACGGAGTCGATCCTTCAAGCCCGTGGCAGGCTGCCAGTGATCCCGCTAAACGTGGGCCTGTTGGACGAGTACCCCCCCCCCCCCCTTACACATCACGCCCTCTCCACCCGGTCAATAAAACACACCCGCATCGCTCACTGCTCACATTCTTACATAAAAGAAAGAAAAATTGTACAGGCCCTTTTATTCTGTTGCTGCTGCTGTCCCCAACCACCACGGATCTCTTACAAGTACATCTTTTTATTAATGGATTTGACACAGGCAGCCTCCTCCCCCTCTCCCTGCGCTGCATACACTCGAGACCGCACTCCTCGTGGCTTCACCAGGTCGACCCTGCTAATGAGATAATATAAACAGGAACCCCCACCCCCTAGCACCCTCAGTGAGTTCAGCTTGGGGGCAGCTAATTTTAATGCCATTTCCTCTTCTTCTGCCACGCCACCCCCTCCCCTCCTCCTCCCTCTTAACGTACCTGAAACACCACCACCTTGCCGTCGTCAGCCTGCAGGTAAAAGGTCCAGGTGGAGGAGATGAAGCTCTGGGCGGAGCTGACGATGTCGTTACACCAGCTGGACACGGCGTCCATCACGGAGACGGGCTTGGAGCGCCTTGTCATAGCTTTCAGCTGGAACCATGAAGGGGAGATGGAGGGGGGGGGGGGGGGGGGGGTATCATTGTGATGTCACAATAGCATTTATCCCTCATGGGGAAATTTGACTGGTTTAATTCCATAACACGCATTAGAAAGAAAGCATGAACATTTCACAAACATTTAACACACAGATACATCACATAGTCATAAAAGGACAGAGGTAGAAATAATACACTGACGTTGCATGGCTTTTTCCAACCTGTCTAAGGATGATAAAACTGCTAGACAGGAGCCTCTATACACAGCACGCTGGTGGGTTACTACTTACAGGACCTGAATCACCCTGTCCCCCTTAAATAGTGCTGGCCTACTTTCTACACTCTGTTTGTTGAGCTATTCTGCATCCCACCATTTTCCCATTCAGCCTGATCACCTTTTAAGGGGGTAGGATAGTCATTTTCCAGTTCTTTTTTTTCAGATCGGCACAATTGGGTTTGTTTTCTGGTTATCTGATTCTGTCTGGAAAATATCCACTGTGAAGCGTAGTTTGTAAATGCCACTATAGAAAAATTATGGACTACATATAGACTTGGAAAAACATTTCAAAATATAAAACTATATATATATATATACAGTGCCCTCCACTATTATTGGCACCCCTGGTAAAGATGAGTAAAAAGGGTTATAAAAAATTCACCATATCTACTGTATTTCTGGCAGCAGAGTGATGGTTTGAGGCTTGTTTGATACGTCAGACCCTTGATGACTTAGAGCTATTTAGCCAAAAATGTGTTCCATCCTGTTCCAGTGTAATTTACAGCTAAATCTAGTCCCACCCCCAAATTCCCATAGAGATCCATTCAAATGCAGAGACGTTATAGTATATATATATATATATATATATATATAGTATATATATATCGCTTGTAAGAGTACCAGAAAATAAGATATCAAGAGTCTTTTGATGTTGTTGGACCACAGACATCAGGACGGCATGCAAAGGATATGCGACCAAATCTTAAAAATGATTACTTTATTCTATATATAAATGCAGGGGTGCCAATAATTGTGGCACACGTGGTTTTATTAAAAATAATAATTTCTTGATGAGGGATTTTTTTTTCTCAGAATAAATTTACTTCAATTAAAGGTTGGATTTGTCTCATTTTATCAGTGTGAGATTAAGCTAATTCACCAAACGGTGAATTTTTATGACCCTTTTTACTCATATTTACCAGGGGTGCCAATAATAGTGGAGGGCACTGTATATAACCCTTTTTAACTTATGATGGGAGTCCCCTGAATGCCTTTAAGGCTGGGTGGTGGTTCCCTAGATCAGAAGAGGTTGAAAAGCCCTGATGTAGTTGATGAATTGATGATTTGTACGGCGTTGTGCGCAGCCTGTAACCCACAGCAATGGCGAGACTCACCCTCCTCCTCTGGCTCTCTGTTTCGGTGGGCTGGTTCCCACACCCCGTGCTGCAGGCCTCCTGGTCCAATAGCCTGCTGTACGCCTCCTGGCACGCTGCAGAGACACGGCATCGACGCGGCGTCAGTCGCCCTGCCCCGCTCAAACCCTCCCGTCAAACAGCCACACGATACCGGCGGTCTGGGAGTCCACACCATTGACTGGATGGAATGTTGGGCCTTAACGCTGACTTTCGGCCAACAGGGCATCCCAATGATGGATTTGTCACACGGCAGTTAACTATGACTTAAGTGACACATTGTCCACAGTTTAAGGAGTGGGTTTTTTTTCACGTTTCCTCATCTAGGTGGACTAACTAATGCGACTATTAGACCTTAACATAATAAGCAATGCAACCAATAAGCATTGCACTGAGGGATTTTGTCACACTACAGTTAACCATGACCTAAGTGACACATTGTTTGTTGCCCAGTACGCATCTAGTGATACTATCATAGTAAAATGTCCAGTGTTAATTTGACTCCAAAAGGGACCATATGTACCCTGTAATAGTTGATTTAACACTAAACATTTTACTGCGTAGTCTAGCGCAGAGGTGTAACTGTGAATATAGCTGTAATAGTACATGACTTGCAGCTTGGGTGTGTTGTGATTGCACCAGAGAGGCAAGCAAAGCTGGGATGGGGAGAGGCTGAGCTCGGAGACAATCTTTCTCTTTCCAGATTGCAGAGGTGATCACCGACTTTAGCAGCAGCTGTTAGCAAACAGGGTGACTGTGAACCAACCTGCCCAAGCACCCCTCCACCCTCCCCCCAAAGGCACACTCCTTACCCCCGCCCGAGCTACCTCACCTCCCTGACACTCCTCCCTACTGGTGTTGAAGCCGGCATTGCCGTTCACAAACTGGCATATGGAGAAGAGACGGCAGCCCCGGTGGCAGGCGTTGAGTATGGGATCCTGCAGCTGAGAAACAAAGCGCTGGGTTAGAGGGCTGCGTGCAGCACAAGAAAAAACCTGAAATATCACGGTGTTAGTTCGTGACCAGTTTGTTTGCGCTTTGCAGTGACGACGCACGACTGTGCTGTCGAGCTGACAGGCGTTTCAGGTTATTTTAGGGTGCACCACAGCACTAGTAATGGTTTCATCACAGTTCTTGTCATGGCACCTTTTTGCAGTGCTTGCTTGCGACTGTTGAGAATGTTTAGACTTGAATTCACTTAGTTTAGGATAATACAGTCTGTCTGTTTGTCACCTTTGCATTGTATTTGACCCATCCATGAAAAGCACTTGTTTAAGGTATTAGGCAACATCATTACTCAGATTAATTGTAAAAAAAAAAAGAAATCTGTATGATATGTTCATTTTGTCCACAGGGATGCTCTCTACATTTTATTATAAATATGATGAAGGGTATGCTTTCTCGTTGACTTGAAAATGAGACCCTTCAGTAAAAACATACTGGTTTCATTTGACCAGTAGTAAAAAAGACAAAGAAAACAGCGCCCCCATATGGATGACAAAGGGGAGACAGAAATTACCCCCTTCCAAACCGCATTTTGGAGGCTTATTGTACTGTATAATACTGTATTATATATGTCACCCTTATTCAATTTACAGCACATTTCCTATCCAATTGTGGGCGTTCTGGTACATCCTTTTATTTTTATATTCTGTGACTCGCCGTTCTATTTTATAGCCATGTATTTAGTCAAACAGTAGGCTATTGGCAATTACGGTCACATGTATAAAATCAACAATGAACATCTGTTTGGAAACGCTACACCATGAAATTTCTAATCGAATATTTACTTTAAATCAAAGCTAATCGGATGTAGACTGCTCGCCTGTAAATCAATATTGCTTTTCCATCCTTCCCATATATTTATTTTACGTGTCTCTGTATTCAGTAGCTACTGCACTTGATTTCAAAACCACACCTGAGCCATCGATGTCCGCAGGAGCAGCAGCATATTACATAATATCTTAATTATAACTTAATTTTAATAAGCAGGTGTTTCTCACTCCTGAATGATGCAAAACTATTTTCTGGATCACTCTTGGCAGCGACCACATCATGATTCAATAAAGACCATTGTTGGTTTCACCGACATTTTTGTTGCATCACCGTTCATCGAAAACAGGGCCGACAGATAAAGATGTCATCGACACCAGTGAAAGCAATAAAGGAAATTGACGACCATGGTGCATCAGTACCCATACGAATAATTGTAGGCTAACGTTAGTATCTGTATTTCGAAACGATATAATAGCATAGCTACGCTGGTGAGCATCAGCTGCCGATATGTTGGTGATGGCAATATTAACACATAGGGAACACTACACTACAACTTGTTGTTGGAAGAATCATTGTTGAAGAAACCACCGAATGCGTATTTTATGCGTAGTGATATGCAATAAAATTAAATGCGTCATAAAATTCAATGGATTTAAACGCATCACTCTCTAGGCATAATCGACACGACAAACTGCCAATGTGCAGAATGGCCACTGGAAATGGTGGACAGATATTGTCGGCCAGGGATCGATTAATTGATTAAAGATAGTCTGACATACTGATTATGAAATTATATCCACCTATTTGCACCGAAAGTGGGACGACGGCTGGCACAGATTAGGCTATGCGTGAAAATGGATGTCCGTCCTGTTAAATCCCTGATTGCGTGGAAACATTTTAGCGCAAAACAGCATCGAACACTATACGCATTCTAGGCTACATCCAGCTACTCTACACCATGCAGGATGACAAAGGACTCATTTAAAACGTCATATTTAAGGTTGCCTATAAATATACAATTAGGCTATGTAATAGACAGCCTACATATTTTATAATTACGAATATGAATTATTTTAATGCGTATATGTGTCACTTACTTTAGACGGGTTTTTGTTTTTGACGGTGATCTGGCATTGCTTTTTGCAGTAATTGATGTCGCCTAGGTCGTTATCAAACAGATCAGAAGAGGCGGCCGCCAGCCCCGCCAGAATCAGCGAGACGAGAACGGGGGACACCGCATACCCTGCCGCCGAACAGAAGCATCGCGAAGCTGGACTCTGTAACCCACAGTATCGGCGAGCACTGGCGCTTTAGTGGGCTCTCTATATCTGTAAACTGCTGCTTGGTCTCGGTAACAGCCTGCTCTACTAATCTTGTGCTGTGGGTCCGTGATGTCGTCACTCCGAACATCATCACACACGTGCCCCCCTCCCCCCGGTCCTTTCTCCCTCACTATGCAAGACACTGCGGAAGAAAGAGAGATGAGCACACTAAGTTTTCATGCTGTACAGTTTATATATTTTTTGCGTGCTGGCATAATGTAAAATAATTCAATTTCGCCTTACTGCGAAATTCACTGGTCACTAATTCCTTAGTACAATTGAGGATTGTGAAAATCCACATTCTGAATCCATATTCGAGGGTATGAATGGATACCCCAACAGGAATCTGATGACCTCACCGCCGTAGGCTCATCGCATATAGGCGCCGTTTGAGCAAACGTGCAGGGAAAAGATATGCACCTGCCGACCAATGTTATACGCGCGCCGTAGGAAAAGGAAACCCATATTAACAGACTGTGAAGGAATTTTCTGTTTTACAATATGTGTGTATTAACATAGAGACAATCACATGATTATTATTAGGCTTTCATTATAGTTTTTATTATTAGTAGATCAATTATATTGAATTAAGTAATTAAACATGTATTCTCTGCAAACACTGAGTAGGCTTCAAGCAGGCCTCTCTGTCTCACTCCCAATGTGTCTTTATCCTTCAGTTTCTGCAGAGACAAGCAGTCTGTGAGATGGATGTTTTCTGTTGAACATTTTTGACTTGGTGTGAAGGTTAGAGGTTATAGTCTAAACACTAAACACCAGGAAAAGTAACACCCTTGCCTCTCTCTATGTTTAGAAACCGCCCCTTGTGGCAAATCAGTAAATCAAAAGAGAGTGTGTATAAATGTCTTCTGTATTCTGTTTTCAAGTTAGAGTGATCTGGTAAGATCCTCTCACTATGGTTTATCTGCAAATAAACTAAAATTCTTATTCTTATTCTACTACATGGTTTTGTTTGTGGTTCTGTTTGGACAGACTTGCTCACTGTGTGTTAAAAGGGAAAAATCCACGACAAGACAAACACAGATTAAAGTAATTATTTTTTCACCAGTTTTCCACTGAAGATAACCCAAAAAGATATCCAAACATTGTGAAACTGAAAAATGCAAGCTACAAAAAAGGGTAATTACTATGCATATTTGAATAGCCTGTTGGTAAATTGATTATACCGACGTCTATTTAGAAATAGACCAATGGGGAAAGAGCTACAGGGGATACAGTGGTTTCTGCTCCCAGCAAGTAAAGCAAATAAAGAGGATTGGGGAGACGGGCAAGTCTGGAAACGGGCCACGTGCTCTTCTGGAGTCAAGCTGTAAAGTTTTGTGAAGTGAAATGATGTGAATATCACAGAACTGGCAACCACACAGGCATCCAGTTTGGTAGATCCAGGGCCAGAAGAATAATTGTAATTGAATAACTAAAGTCTTCATTCTACTCGGGGGCTTCTGTATGGTTGATTTTATTTGTACATGTACAGGTCAGTGCTTCAGTAGGCTACATAAAGATCTTCATCTCAACAGCAAGGAAGCTAAATTGCAGGATATATAAACATCAAGCTGATTAGTGAGGCTACACACCTGGTGCTTGAACATCTGTTCAATAAGGGTAGTCACACAGATATTGCACACATTTGAGTTGCACACATCCAACAAATATTCAATTGCGATAAACATGTATGCAAATATTATTTTTTCACTGGGAGTTACATTTCATGTGGGGTTCAGTCAGGAACTTACAGACACACTGTATGCTAATTTAAACCACATGATGTGGCTTGCTTGTTTCTGCCAGCTCTTGAACATCTTAGGCATTATAGTGCAGGAATTACCACAACAGAGAGGCACTCAAAACTAAGTTTTATGACATGATTTTACCTGTTTTCCCCAGCAAATAGAAAAATAACATAATAATAATAATAATAATAATAATAATAATAATAATAACAATAATAATAATACTAATAATAATAATAATAATAATAATAATAATTGGGTTTAGCAATTGTATGCTAAAACAGTGACCTATGACATGGCCAGGGTGTTGTACTAGACTCTCCTTAGAGTCATTTTCACAGAACACACACACACACACACACACACACACACACACACACACACACACACACACACACACACACACACACACACACACACACACACACACACACACACACACACACACACACACACACACTGCAGGGAAGCCTCCCATATCATAGCTAAAAGGTTGTGATCTCCTGATCCACAAAAGCAGCTAAACTATCATTGGCTGTCTGTTCACCATCACACACATCAGCCATGTTACACTGCCTCCACATAAGGTGTATAGGGTGCACTCATGCTGCCCTTCCCTATGGCTACACATAGGTTTCATCCCATTCCTGACACCAATACTGTGGAGAGTCTGACAAGGTAAATGCATTACTCACTTTGATACTTTACTGCACAATGGCTGAACGCCTTAACTTAGCAGGAACAATTACATACATGTCTAGCTCAAGTAAAAGATGTTGTGAATAATGTGATGTTCTCATGTTTAAATAAAGTTAACATTAACTTGAAGCACCAATACTCTAGTAGAGAACAGAACAGGGGTGGGTAAGGTGGACAAGATCTGTTTCTGGATTTCATGCCAACTTCTGCTCTTAATTATTTAATTAGTCCAATCATTTAGCAATTAATATTTTAGCTACACTTCTTGATAAGTTCATGGATGATAGTTGAAGACTGTTCCTATGTCCCAAAATAAAACATTTTATTGTGGTCTAATCTACGGTTAAACCAGCATAAGTGTATTCAGCTAATTACCTAATTTGGCCAGTGTAACTGCTGACAACAATAACCGGCATACACACCGGCTCTGCATGAATTGAATTGCCCACACCTGCTCTAGAAGAGGGGTGGGCAATTCTGGTCCTGGAGGGCTGCTGTATATGCAGGGTTTTGTTTCCACCAATTATCGTGGCTAAATGAGCTAATTGGCTATATACACAAACACTGGTTCACTCGTAGATTAGATCACAGTGAAACGTTTCATTTAGGGAACACAGAACAGACTTCGTCATTCATGAGCCTATCAAGAAATGTAGCTAAAACGTCAGATGGCATAAATATTAGGGCTAAATAAGTAACTAAGGCCAGAAGTTGGCATGAAAACCATAAACAGCCTCTCGTTGCCCACCTCTGATCTAGAACTGTCATGGGTTTCTACCCTTTTTCCCCATGCGGTCGTTTTCCCTCGGTGGCCACGCGGGGCGCTGCCCTGTTGGTGGATGCTTGCTCCGCCCTGCTTTGATTGCGGAGTTTCTGTCAGCATCCACACCTGTGCGTGGTCACCTTTAGAGCTATATAAGCCTCCCATTTCCTTCAGTCGGGGCTTCGATATTGATTGTTTGTTTGTTTTGTATTTGTATTATTTGCATTGTCTGGTGTGAGTTGTTTGTACCATTTGTGCTACTCGCCTATTTTAACGTCTCATTACTGAGGCAGGGCGTTAGTTCTTGCTGGCTCTTTGGTTACTTATCTCGTAGAAGTATGGGAGTTCTCTGCTCTATTTTCGCCTTTCTATGGTTTCTCCTTATTGAGAGACTGGGCGTTCACGCTTTTACTTAGTTACTTATCTCGTAGAAGTATAGGGCAGCAGTTCTTTGTGCCATTCGTCTTGTTTGGTTTTCTTAGTGAGAATCCAGGCGTTTGTGCTTCTAGTCATTTGCGGAGTGACAGTGAGCCAGCAAAATGTGCAGTCCAAATTTTGTAACGCGACGCAAACGTTGTGGTGCAATTCCACGTGTTTCCGTTAGAGGTGCTAAATGTAAATACTGTTCAATAACTGCAGAATTGCAGACTACACACCAAAGAAGTAATAATTTCCGGTTTAAGGTTACTCGTCCAACCAGATTAGCCTAGGCTGGCAACTAGCGGACAGGGCGAAAAGAAGCCGGTAAACGCGCGTATAGTATGTAAGCAAAGACCTTGCGTATGTCCCGAAACTGCGTTGGCGTTCATGTTCCTTGCGTTAGAGTATGTACTAGGCCTTATGTGAAGCTTGGGCGATGCTGTGGACATGTTTGTGTGTGACTGCGCCGTTTCTGAAAGTAGCCTTGGAACGTTAGCTCTCTGTTCCTTCGCCTCGTTACATATTCCTTTACTGAGAGGCTAGGGCGTGTGTTTTCAATTAAGCTTGCGTTAGTCATGTTTGATAGTAAAGTTATGGGACGACGGGTGCTTCGTCGGCTCGCCTGTAAAATGTTTCTCTCTCCTGGGAGATTGGGCGTTTACCCCTTTATGTTTTCTGCATGTGACTGCGAGCCTATGAAACTAGCCATTGAATGTTATATCTGTTCCTTCCCCCATTTACATTCCTCTTTACCAAGAGGCATGGCGTTTATTTTCTATCAAACTCGTTTTTAGTCTTTTAGCCGGTAATGTCCAGAACAGCTGTTCTGTTCGTCCTTCAGTACCTGTCTTCCTATTGGAGGACTGGGCGACTTTGTTCAGACAGTAGTTCTGTTTGTCCTTCGGTACCTGTCTCTGTACATGGAGACTGGGCGATGTTGTTCGGAACTGTAGTTCTGTTCGTCCTTCAGGTACATCTCTCCTCACAGGGAGACTGGGCGATTTTGTTGACATGTTTGCGTTTTGACTACGAGTCTCTGAAAGTAGCCTTGGAACGTTAAATCTCTGTTCCTGTTCGCCTCGTTACATTCCTCTTTATGGAGAGGTAGGGCGTTTATTTTCTACTAATCTCGCTTTGGTCTTTTAGCCGGTAAATGTCCGGTGCAGCCTGTCCTGTTCGTTCTTTTCGGTACCTTTCTCCGTACATGGAGTTTTTTGACGATTTTGTTCGGAACTGTTCTGTTTCGTCTTTCTGTACATGTCTTCCTATAGGGAAGATTGGGCGATGTTGTGGACATGTTTGTGTGTGACTGCGAGTCTGAGAGTAGCCTTGGAACATTGGATCTGTCCTTTCGCCTCCTCATATTCTATCGGATTATTTTGCAGTGTTTGTTGACTGTGTTATTTTTGCCATCACGCTACCTCGCCCGTTCTTATGCGTCTCGTGACCGAGATAGGGGCGCGTATTATTTCTGGCTATTGAGAAACCTGTCCTTGCGCTTCTACTTATTGGCGTGTGACAGTGAGCCGGTTTAGTAGCGTCGGTAGGCTTGTTCGTTGTTTTGTCTACCTTCCTTTACTGCGGGGTTTCCCGCCTTAGTGGACCTTAGGGCTTAATGAATCCCCTTGCTGCGTTTGGCTCCTCCTACCTCACACGTCACGCCCACATTACAAGAACAGTGACATTCAAATTTGGCCCTGGAATCCAAATTTGGCCCTGGTTTCCTTCTCCCAGGTAATTACCTGAACAATTGGTTCTATTGATTGGCCATAACATCTTCATACCTGGGTGGAAAACCAGCTGTTCTTGGCCCATGAGGACCATGATTTGAGTAACAGGGCTCTAGAAGATCCAGGCAGGAATATCCCCTGTCCAGGTCCCCCAATCCATTTCAGGGCACATACACTAGTCACACACACACTCAAACCTATGGGTATTTTAGAGTCTCCAATTAGCCTTACCTGCTTGTCTTTGGACTATGGGAGGAAGCCGGAGTACCCAAAGAAAACCCTCGCAGACATGGGAGAGAACATGCAAACTCTACACAGAAAAGCCCCCAGGATCTTCTTGCTGTGAGGCGACAGTGCTATCCACTGTACCACCCTTGGGATGGGCTTACAAATGCAATAATAAAGATTCAAACTAACAGAGTCCAGTAGGGATCGAAACTACAGTTAAACGATCAGACTTTGTGTACTTCAGGGGCATTCAAGATTTGGAGAAAAGTAAAATGGGTGATTAAAAAGTCAAACAAAATAAAATCATATTCATGTCATAATGGCAGTCACATTGTTGCTATATTAACCAGTTTTACAAATATGCCCTGTGCTTACTGCCTTCGATACTGTCATGAATAAAACATTCATACTGTTCAGGATACTATATGCAGACATTGAAAATAAACATTCTGAAATCTTCCATAAACATACATTGATTTATTTCCCCTCATCCTTTCTTCAAAAGAAATGTGAGTGACGAAACCTATAATTTCAGGTGCTTCATTCAGTAAAACACTTAAGACTGAGCTGTGGAGTAGCTTGGAGCAAAAACGAGTCAATCATTCCTTCATAAAAACTGCAAGCTTGGAAATGTAATTTATAGACCACTTACCGTAAATGTGGCACAAATAAAGTTGTGGTGCATAGAACGGTTTCCAGGAGTGATTGACAGAAAAAGTAAAATATAGCACAAATATTGTTTCAGTGTGATGATTATTTGACTGTCAGTGTTTAATGCTGAATTCCTATTCTTTTCCTTCTCAGCTGACAGAACTTCCGTGACAGTAATTTGTTTAAAACCGCAGGCCCCCGCATAACTGGGCCAAAGGGGTGCAAGAGCAATCGGCCGGGGCAACAGTACAATGATGTCACTTGGTGATCTGGCAGATTCTTAAAGGCGAAAATATCGACTCAGACGAAGGAGACTTTCATATCCGGGCGGAAGACAATCAGCCAGGAATCTGAATCACCCTACTTGCCCACTCATCACAAGACAAGACGGACGGTAATGGCTTCCACTGGCAACAATGTCATCCACTATGCAACAAAGCATGTCACTGTTGTCCAGTCCACTTGGGAGACTAAATGAACATAATGGCTATTATATAAATATACACATCCTCCACACTCACACTGGACCACAGTGACTAACTGGCCAAACTAGCAAATGAGAGTGCCACATTGTTAGTAAAACATTAGTCACAGAAATCTGTTTCTAGCCAGAGGCTTTTTATCACAAGTAAGAACAGAATTGGGGGAGCTTTGGACGTGAATGACAGACCTTCAATTTATTTAGGTTTAGTGCCTAAGTGATTACAAAGTCACTCGCTCATGACTACATCCTGTAGCTATAGATTTCATCATGGCCAGTTGACAATCTACCTATGGGTTGATTTGAATTAATCTAAATTCAGAGCCTTTGTTTAATACTGTTAACTGTGTCAGTGTCAACTTCTTACATGTACATTTCTAAGATAATGGTTTAAAAGGGTTATTTGACCTTTGGATTATAGATTTGGGCTTAAATATGGTTTCAATTTTATTTCCTTATAACAACTGCATTAATCTGTCAATTATTTGTTCAAGGTTTCCGTTTAATGATTAGAATTAAATAATTAGTGCGCTAAAAAATATTGATTAAACTGATTTGCATTCTTTTGTAAACAATTATTTATTTTCTTATTTTCCACGTAATGCAGGCGTACCGCAAACTGCAATCATATGGGTCGGGAGCAAGGTATGATTTATAATAATTTCATTAATTTATTCTGGAGACAAGGTGAACATACATTCACGTTAACTCGTAATATTTCCCAGGTTTCTGAGAGGGCAGCGTTGGGTGCTATTCATAGCATGCACGCTTGCTTGCAATTTACACATGAAATCTATATTTGATTATGCAAAGCTCGCTTACATTTGATTATACGATCAAACCCAATGAAGCAGAGATGTAATAAAACCGTATAGCGTTCGATGTCTCAACGTTGCCCCGGGATAAAGATTTTTTTTTTCATACAAAGAAAAAGAAAAGAAGGATTACGCAATTTTATTTTGTATGAAAGAACTTCCACTGTGCCTGTCAAACTCCGCGCCGCACACTTTAGTGAAAATCTAATGACTCACGCGCCCACCAGGCTGCATTGAAAATATTACTGGATTACGGAAAAATGCATAAATCAATGAGTCCTAAATTCATCCCGAGACGGAGAAGAAGGGAGGAACGAAGAATTAGACCAAATGAAAAGAAAGAGTAAAAATGACTAGTGACTGTGTGGGAAGCTAGGGAGGGGCTTGAAAAGTATCAACTTGTAATGTTTTAGCTGTTGAGGCGTGCACAAAAGCAAACCATTAGTAGACCAAGGCTAGATAAGAGCAAATTTACTAATACGTTAGCAAGGCACAGATGATTTGAGGGTGGGATAGCCGTAGCTCAATAAATACTCACTCGAGCGGCCAGACAGTTCACTTTCACACAAGCTGTTGCACCAGCGGTGCTGGCTCAAGAGTTTTTCCTGCAAGCGTGCGTAAAATACTCAAGTCAGGGAGCCAGCAAAGCAAGAGAAAAAAGACAGCGAAAATAGTCTTAAAGCTCCTTGAAATATGATCACCTTGTTATTTCTCGTGATGTTTGTTCCTCGTGTGCTATCTTCTTCGACACGTAAGTACGAGAAATATTAATGCGTGATATTGATTGTAGCCTACATGGCCGAGTAGCCTACTGACTTTGCCGTGTGTGTCTATGTGTCTAGTCTTTTTCGAGTTAAGTATCGATAGATTATACAAAAGGAGTATCGTTTTTACAGAAAAGTAAACAAAAACCTTTCTAGTTAACTAACGATAATCTGAAAATTATCATAGTAAACTACGGATGGGTGTGATAGGCTATAGGCTACTGTGTCACTGGTATATTACCTACACTACTGAATAATGCATGAATAGTTGAATATTCACGCTATTTCTGAGATATAAGTAAGTAAATACGGTTGGGTTCTCATTAAATTTTAATGAGATACACAATAATTCAAATAATAGTAAAAGCAGTTGATGGTTCTCCAGGTCCCAGGTAGGCTACTGTTTGAACATTTTCATTAGCCACCTGGAACAATTAACAGCTTAAAATATTTTTTATAAATATGTTTGCCATCCTGAATCATTGTGCAATAATGAAGAAGTCAACAAGGTGGATAAATAATAATACAGAAGGCTTGCAAACAGATCATTATATTGGTTTGCTTTCTACTGTCAGATAATAGTTAAATAACATCTGTAACTGTACATGGCGTTACAATTGTACATCTTCAAAGAAACAAATGAAAAGCAAAAACTGAGATACCTGTACCTCAAATATGGCTTGGAAATAAAGTACTGATTCGGGTTGATAGCCCTTGGGGAGTTGCTTGGTGTGATAAAGAGTAGGCTAAAAGTAAATTGTATAAACAGAATCAATTATTCTGTGAGTTTGCATGACTTAAGTGGAGTAAATGTTTTATCAAAACACAATGCACCCTATCCGTACGCAACTAGCCTACATTTGTTTCAACACACACTTATTAAAGATTAGGCCTATTCAGATGTAACTGTACTTACAGAAAATTTGTTGTTTTGTTATGTTTTTTGCACATTATCTAGGTATTTCATTCTCAGTTTAAAACACAGTATTTTGTACATGTGCTCAATCCGAATAACAATTATTAGCAGAATATTGTACCACATTTTCTAATTTACCAGTAGGCTGTAAAAACTGTCAAGGCTTCTTCCTCTGTTTTGTTATTTCTTCCGGCCTATTTGCTACATTTGTATTAAAAAAAACATTGCTATTGCCTCTGAATTTTAAACTGGGGAGTGACGATCTTTTTGTTCCTCTTACAAAGAAAATTTAGGTAGGCTTTTATTCCGAGGTGGAGGAGAGCGCAGAATAAACAGAGTGGGCAAACATCGAGATTAATGTCTTTCATCAGTTTAGGCAGACTGACAACACGAATAAGAGAAACTTTCATTCCATTTTTTTCACAGGACTGGTACACCGCAAAATGTTCAGTGTAAAATCAGCCCAAATGGAGTAGCCTACTACTTTTAAATCTAATAGCTTAGATGTGGTCCCTACTGAACCCACTCAAACTATGTTAGAGTTGATTTAACACTGAGCATTTTCCAGTGCATCCAGTCATTTGGAACCTATTTTCACGGTTCATATTAATCGAGCCTACATTATATGGTTAACCTATAATGAGTAACCGTATATGAAATTGTTGTAAAGACACTATGTATTAACCTACAATAAGTATTTTCCCGACAGACCAAGCAGCATTTCAAGTTCAACTGCAGCGATCCCTTTTTTTTTTTAAAACCACTACGTTTTTCCCCCACCATTGTACCTGCTTCACCAAGGTTCCATATGATCCAAACATTTGAACATTTCCTTTCCACGGGCCACAGTTAAATAGCTTGTTTCATTAAAACGTTTACATTACGATGACATTTGTTACAGGCATTTTCAAAATAGCCTCCGGATCTTACTCCAGTGTTCTAATGACAATCTTTTTTTTTTCTTAATTCAAGGGTTTCAAGTCATTGCTCATTTTCCTAGAGTGCCTGCCATACTAGACCTGTTTGCAATTGCACAGGACTGAAAATTACTCTGAGCACTGACTTCAGTACTTTTACACGCCTGCTATGGTCAACATAATCGGGCAATATTTTGCCTAGGTTCAAGCTTTGTAGTTATCACAAAGGGATTAATTTAAAAAAATGCATATATATATATATATATATATATATATATATATATATATAATATTCTATTGCACCAACTCTAACCTCCGGCGGTCTATTGGAGCTAAATTCTGCATATTGGCACATATGTTAGATAGCTTGTCCACCCACCCACTAAGAGTAAACTTAATAAACTTCCTCACATTAACCCTTAAGTCTTCCTGAAGGAACAAAGTGGTAACACATTACAAGAGTAATGTGTTTTCTGGGGGGGGTAGGCCTATTTCACATTAACATTAATCATAATGCCAGACATAGATGAGTAAAGATCATGGTATGGTAAAGCATTTATGAATTTGACAAACAACCTCATGCGACCTTTTAAAGTGATCTCCCAACTGTTTTAGCAGTGAAACCATAAATCCGCCTCCATTACTGAGGGTCGTAAATATCACCCCTCTTTTTCCTGCCTCTCCTCCACGTCCAGAGGTGGCGGCCATCTTCCCACAGGACCCGTCTCAGCTCATCGGTTCCAGCCTGACGGCGACCTGCTCGGTCAGCGCCGAATTGGGGGTTCACGCCAGCGCGCTGTACTGGACCCTCAACGGGAAGCGCTTGCCCAGCAACACCTACAGTGTCCTGGGCCCCACTGCGCTGAGCGTCACGTTGGTCCACCTCAACGGCTCGCGGCAGCAGTCCGGGGACAACCTGGTGTGCCACAACAGCGGGGGCCACGTGCTGGCCGGTTCCTGCCTCTACGTTGGCAGTAAGTCTCAGACAGGAAAAACCTAAAAGCCCGAGTTGGCCATTCAAAAGAAAAATGGACATAACTGCATCCCCCTCTTTATGTATTGCTTCCCTTTCCCTGTCACCTGTTGTTCAACTAGCCTATGCCTGTGTGGTTTTCACCAGTCACGCAGGTTGGCGGTGTAGTATAAAAGTTAGAGAACTGGGCTTATAACTTAAAGGTTGTTGGTTTGATTCCCAGGTAGGGCAATGCTGTTGTACACCTTGAGTAAGGTGCGTTACTTGAGAGTTGCTTCATTGTATATCCAGCTGTGTCAGAGGATATTGTGTAAAAATGCTTTCTGAGTTGAGTTAAAGTTGAGTAAGTTGATCTGGATGAGAGTCTGCTTGATAATGGAATGGAATGTAATTGTGCCGTTGGGTTTATGAAAAGCACTTGAAGAGCTTGATGTATTATTGACCTTCTTAGCCAGAGTGGTGTTCCTCTGGTCCAGGTCTACCTGCATCAGATTTGAACACAAGATTTTAGGCATGTCACCCCTTGGAAGTCAGAAGAGAGATTTGTTTGTCGCACTGTGTCAGTGCTGTTCGACTTGCCCAAGACTTATCCCCGCATCAGGGCTGTTTATCAACCGCGTTAATGGGGTTCAGAAAGCTCAGGCAATAGTTTAGGAACGAAAGTGAAAAAAGAAAAAAAAAAACAGAATAAAATGCAGTCTCCTTTAAAGACGCGCTGCCGTATTTAATATTTTCAAGCTGAACTCACTCAGGATTACGTAAACGCTTTAAGATCATTATCTGCGATGCTGCCCTGCTTCCAAGCACTGTGTGGTCCATTAGGGTTTCAGTCACGAACAGCGGAGGGTGACGCGTGTACGGCAGGTGCCATTAAACCCTCCTATGAGTGGCCGTGTTATGGAAAGCGCAGACACACGGGAAAGAGTTTTTACATTTTTTTTGCAAAAACCAAAGACGAGTTAGATGACTTCATTCTCCATTCAGAATGTAGAAATCAAGTCAGCGGCTCTTTTGTAAAAAATACCGTCTCCGAAGCATCACTTGTGCATTACAGTAGGGCACAATCAGCAAACTGACACCCATGGTTAGCTTCTTCTTTTTTTTTGTACATCTGTCTTCAATGGAAGGAATCTTGGAAAACCTCCAGGAGTAAAATGAGGATGACAGCTGAAAACTCACGGGCAGTGGTTTTAAAGTTTAGGGTCAAAACATTATCCTCAGTGTAAATTTTGGGGGGAGCTACGAGTGTCTAATGTGGTCATATGGTTTCTGTCGTGGTTCGTAAATGTTTGTAAATGGATTACTTCAGCAATGCATAGTAATAAATGAAAGCCTTGTCTTTTCGGTTACCCCACACCCCCTGCCCCTTTGCTGGTTTTAGTGCCTCCAGAGAAGCCAGTCAACCTGACCTGTTGGTCCCGAAACGCCAAAGACCTCAGCTGCAAGTGGTCCCCTGGGGGCCAAGGAGAGACCTTTATTAGAACCAAGTACACCTTAAAGTACAAACTGAAGTGAGTCCCGCACGTCTCCTCTATATCCTCCAGACAGAGTATAGTTAAACCACCAGCATAGTAACACCTCCAGCCCTTGTCCTACAGAACTCAATTTCAGCAGGTGCCGATACAATAATACTTAATACACTCACATTTAATAGTACACATTTTTTCTACTTACATTCATTAAGCATGTAGTATAGAGCACTTGTAATGAAAGCTCCATGAGCCGTCACCTCAAAAGTTAAATTAGATTTGTGCCGTGTAAAAGCTCGAAAAGGTTGAGTAGTTCCATCGGGTGATTGTAGCAGCACTTGTCATTCAGTTACGAGCCTGGCCAAATTGACACTCCGATGTCACGTAAGTCCACCCAACTTTTAGGGACGTGCTTTTTTAAATAAACCAATGGTCAGTTGCTTCTGACAACTCTAGAGTGGAGAGCATTTTGAGTTTGAGACTAGGTGGCAGCAGCCGTCTGTCCTAAGGGAGAATGTGGGCGAAGGCCGAAGTTGTGATTGTGCACTTCACAGGTGGTACGGCCGAGAGAAGGATTGCGAGGACTACAGCATGGGGCAGCCCTACACGTGTTACATCCCTCGTGACCTGGCCCTCTTCACGCCTTACGAGATCTGGGTGGAGGCGACCAATCAGCTTGGATCTGCGACCTCCGACGTGATCACCTTGGACGTCCTGGATGTGTGTAAGTGAGGTGAAGTTGGCTCTGTCTCCACCTTTTTTACTCCACTTCCCTTCTCCCCTGCATGGCGAGAACAAACAGGCCACTGTACCAGAGGGGTGTACTGGGATGACTGCTGCAGTTCCGTTCAATCTAATTTACGGCACCATCCCTCTGATGAAATTATCCTTCTTTTCTTTATTAACAACCCCCCCCCCCCCCCCTCCCCTCTCCCCCTCTCTCTCTCTTTCTCTCTCTCTGTCTCTTTCTCACAGAATGCACACATGTTTCTGTGAGAATGAGATGAGAATTTTTATGACCTTTCTAAAGATCCTGATAACATGAAACCCCCGTACGCTGGCAATAGGTCGTTTTTTTAGGTAGGATTTCATCTGAGAAGGTCAGGTAAGTTGAAGAGCTATAAATTAAGTGTCAGGTACCTTCATAGCTCTGCCGTGCAGAATTACATATCTTTTATGGAGGTTTTTCTTCAGAGTTAAGCACCAAAGCAAATGTATTCTTTTTTTAACCCTTGTGTTCTGTTTATTTATTAGCACCTGTAAAACTGTTGGCCTGGGTCAAATATACCCAGGACATTATTGGGATTTAAAAGTGGTTGAAAATTAGATAAATATAAGACAAAAGGCTGATGTTTGGGGGTGTCCTAGAGCTGCGAGAGAAAGTGTTGAAGTCATGGCCTTTGTAATCAGGCCAGCCACACCTTGAGTGGAGGTGGCAGGTAGGCAGGTAGGCGGTAGAGACAGAGGAAGGTGTGAACCTAGCTCTTGATGCCAGACAGATGACGCATCAGGCGCCTCAATTTCACCACCTTCTCAGTAACGGAAACAATGACCATATTTTTTGGGGGATTTTTCGCTCGTGATTGGTTGTCCCCGGGGTCGAACTGATAATAACCAATTATGTGCATCGTCCTTAGGCTTGGAATGAAAACAGGACGTTGAGTAAGCAATAGATTTCAACAGAGGAGTTCACAAGTGGGCACTGTTTAAATTTTTAATGCGTCTCGCCGTTGGCTCCACCAACAGCACTTTGCTTCTAACCCAAACTTTTTTTTTGTTCTTTTGGAAAGGGAAAAGGTTTTTTTTTTTTTCCATTCCAAAGTTTGACACAAGAGTGCATTATGGGTAAAACATTTTTTGAAGGAGGATGGTGGTGCTCTTTAGAAGCTGATCTAATTACTCTTATGGGACCGATAAACAGCATTAGGGAGAGAGAGATGAAAGGGAGTTGGGAGGGGGAAAGGAGGTGGAAACACTGTGAAATAAGAAAAGGAGGGAAATTAACTCTGGCGAAAAGGGAATTGCTCCGTCTGCCTGTCTCTCTCTCTGGTGCCCATACAAAGGAAGGGGAAGTAGTACACTAACCTGAACTATGGACAGCAGTGCAGGCTCAACATTCGTCATCATATATTATTTAAGGATGTTGATGGTGGTGTCTAGAAATAGCAGCCAGTACTGCTTTTACCAGGGAGGGTGGAGGGGATCTTTAAAACAGGACAGGCTCCCCAGAGCCCCAGATGGAACAGGTCACAGAAAATGTGCCCGCATGTCTAAGCTTGGGAATTGGGGATGTTTTAACAAGAATACAGCATAAAGCATATTATGGGAAAACAAGCTGACACGTCCCTCGATGGCTCTCTCTGAATTTCATCAGTTCTCTAATGAAATGTGACAGAAGCAAGACAGGATTAAGACTGTGTATAACAGAGACTATTATAAGAGAAAATTACGCTGTTAACACAGTCACATATTTAGGAATAGGATTAGTCATCAGGGTTAGGTTCAATTGCATTTCAGGCATTTAGCAGACACTCTTATCCAGAGTGACTTACACAGTTTTCAGACTTACACACATATTTATAAGCCAACCTGGTGAGGTGGCTGTGACTCCGTGCTTCAGCTATGACCCACCTGAGCAGTAGGTCAGCGCTACCTGAGGAAAGCTTCTGTTGTTTCCACAGCAAACAGACCGACACAGTCCAACACCACACAAAATGATGTAGGCCTGCTGCCTGTGCGTGGCAAGTGCAAGTAGGCATATTAAGTTCACGGTGGAGCAGTGGATAGCACTGTAGCCTCACAGCAAGAATGTCCCAGATTTGGGCCGGGGTCTTTCTGTGTGGAGTTTGCATGTTTGTGTGGGTTTCCTCTGGGGGGGCGTTAACAGGGCGTTGCTGTAAAAGAGCATGCGTGCTCAGTCAACTTACCCTGTATAAATGAAGGTTACATTTTTTTATTTATTATATGAACTGGCTATTAAAATGTGTATATTGAGTGCTGGTGGGTGGACACCCCAGTTGGGGTCACTTCCACTGCAATTCAGAAAAATCCTCATAGAACATCATGGACATTTTTCGACTGATGAACTGAATTTCAGTTAATTTCTTGAATTGATATGGAATTGGCCCAAACTCTGTTCTGCGTCTGCCCTGTCTGTCTTTCAGTGACCACGGACCCCCCAGCCGACGTACACGTGAGCCGCGTGGGGGACCTGGAGGACCAGCTCAGCGTTCGCTGGGGCACCTCGTCGGCTCTCAAAGACGTCCTCTTTCAGACAAAATATCAGATCCGTTACCGGCTGGAGGACAGAACAGACTGGAAGGTACTGACAGCACTACTAGCGGATAGCTACTAATTCAGCTACATCATACATATTCCTTCAAAGCAGTCACAAGCAGTGGCTATGGCCGTGTGCTAATTTAACCAGACATAAAATGAGTTTAGATAGATTGCAAGTTCTCATCTACTGCTTCCGCTGTTTCAGTAACATTACTGGAGGAATGCAGACAGCTACAGAAATGTATGTGGTTCCTTAGGTTTCGGCAATTACTAAGTGCAGAACCCATGGCTACATTTTTTAAATATTTTCCTGAAAGCACTCCTGCGGATCCGTGCCTTTCAATTTTCACTGAAACGGTGTTACTAAAACAAATGTGCAGTCATATTAAAGATAAATTTTGTTCTGAGTATTTGTATACATAAGTGTTTCAATTTAAATTGACCATGGTCTGTACACAATATTAAATCCGTGGTACATGACTCAGTTTGAGCACTTGAAATTGAGTGTTGACAGTAATAAGGCAGTATTTCAAATACAAGTGTATGTGTTTCATATGCTAGGGTTGATTGCCTTTTTTTGTATGGTTTATACATGGTTTATACCTCTGTGCAGACTTAATTTTGGTTGCAGTTTATAGATACATGTTTTTTGGAGGTATTTCGTATTTTTTAACAAAATTCATTTTAGGTTATTCATTTCCATCCTTGAGTGTTGAACAGCACAGCGTATTACAGGAGTCCTGGCGGCTTAAGGAACACCACCAGGCTGATTGTTTCCCACTGATCTAGAATTAAAAGCTGAGGTTATGTTATTGTACATGCAATTCATAGATAAATGCTAATTGCTGATGATCACAGTAATACAAACCGTCACAACATAGGAACCGTAAGTAATAAAGTACAGCTAATCAACATAAAATTTTGCTTTTATAACTTATTGTTTATACCATGTTACCACATCCCCACTGCCCACACATCTCTCTGCTCCTTGACTACATCTGTGTACTTGTATGTGCATTTTATGTTCATCTATCTCATAATAGACAAATAAAAATAGAAAACATAGCACGCTCCGTTGTGGCTGTGCTTCACCACAGCATACGAGAATTTACTGCCGTAAGTGGCAGATGGCCAGGGGACCATGAATTATCAATCTGCTGCATTTTAATACCGTGCTACGTTTCAGTGATTTTGTGCTTTTGTCAAAACATGCAGCATTTACAGTGAAATTAGTACAGAGATCTAAAAATAATATTGGATCATCTATGTCTGTTTGTAGTTTGTACTGATTTCAGAGGTGCAATTAACTAAATAAGTTGTATGCAATAAATACACTTTCTCTGGGGGCAGTGTGTCAAGATATAATGCCTAAACGTTATGTGCGTGTGTGTGTGTGTCTGTGTGCATCTTGTATTTATATTTCCGTCTGAATGTAATTTTTTTGTATGCATTTGCATGAGCTGCACGAGTGTGACACTGCAGTTTTTTTTGTATGTTTCTTGTTAGTTACATATTTATTTGGAAATTAACAGCCTCACCGAGAGGTTTCTGAATGAGCGGTCTTGGCATCAGTGTGGAGTACCACAGCCAATTGCGGGAGACACCTGTACACATTGGTTGTTTTTTGTCCTGTCAGGTTGTGGACGACGTCGGTAACCAGACGTCCTGCAGGCTTGCTGGTCTGAGGTCAGGCACGGTTTACTTTGTCCAGGTGCGCTGCAACCCGGTGGGCATCTACGGCTCCAGGAAACCTGGGATCTGGAGTGACTGGAGCAACCCCACGGCGGCCTCCACACCCCACAGCGGTAAGTGTTGGGGGTGGCTATGTTTTTGGGAAGGGGAACCTGCTATTCAGGTCAAGACTTCATCAAACTGCAATACACACTTGCACTTACTGTACATTTTGATTTGGTCTGAGAGAATGTTTAGTTGGCTTGTTGGTTTCGTTCCATTTCAGACCTGCATGGGTCAAATACAAATTGACAACTTTCACCTTATTTATTAAGTATTTATTTCATATATTTTTAAAAATATATATATATTTCTAAAAACATCTTTATTTTGTTTTGTTGAAAATTCTCATGGATCTGCAGGAGTTATTTTATATTTATCTAAAGAGTCAAAAGTATGTCAAATATACAAGAATTTGTATCGGGACCTGCAATACTGTTGTGTACTGTTTCCTTAAGGAAGATTGAACAAAAACACACTGGCTAGAGTGGGTACAGTGTTGATGACATGGCCAAAATTTGAAGGGAAATATAAATATAATATATATTGTATATACAATATGAAGATGAAAGCTTGTGTGAGTTAAACAAGCCTCTATTTTTTTTTTTATAGTGAGTCAGTTTCTTTGTGATCCTGTAAGCAAAAACATTATTTGGATTTTATAATCAATTTTAATTATTTCTAATGCATCTAACATACAATTTCTACTTGGTCGAAAGCAAAATGGCAATATGTTTTTGACTGAGCTACAACATCATGTACACATAAAACTTAATCCATAGTTGACCCCAAAAAATAAGCAAACAAAAACATCAAAAAAAAATGTGATTGTGATCTTTCATTAATGGATTACAAAGGACTTCAGCAAAATGGCAAAAGGGCTATGGGGGACATCTGATTGGTTTTTGTTTTTTTCCCCCCTCAAATCTTCAAAGATTAATAAAGTTAAATGCAGCTGACTGACTACATCCACGTTGTGGTTGTCACCAGAGGACATGGGAGACAGAGTGGAAACAGATCCAGGAGTACTACGCCCCCATACTGGGTTACATGTTGTTTACTTGGGGGGGCTAACAAACTGCTGTTTTGCGTACATTCTTAGTTGCGTCAGGCCCACAGTACACTCTTCCCTTTCATGAGGGAGATATAATAGATATGCATGTTCTGATCAGAAAGATACTGCCTGCATATTTCCTACCGGGGTTACCACTGAGGTTATTCAGGTGCTGTGGTTTTGCTCACGGGCCTGCGGAGAGTGCCTTGTTCGAGCTTTTGGCCCCCCTGTGACCCTCGCCGGTCGTAGTTCCTGTCCTCTGGCGGCTGTGCCCCAGTCCCGCCCGGTGTAACCCATGGGAACGCTGTCCCTTTGCCCCCCCCCCCCCCTCCACAGAGCGCCTGCTGAGCGGGACCTGCGACCCCAAGTCGAGCGAGCAGAACTCGACGCTCCGGCGGGAGCTCAAGCAGTTCTTCGGCTGGGTGCGCAAACACGCCTACGGCTGCAGCGGGATGAGCATCAAGCTGTACGACCAGTGGAGGGTCTGGCTCCAGAAATCCCACAAAACGCGCAACCAGGTAGGTAAGGAGAATTTTCCCTCTATTCCACCCCTCCCCCGCCCCCATCCCACCCCCACAGGCCCATCTTACCTCGTTGTTTTTTTTGGGTGCACGCGCTTCGCTTCTTGTGGGTTGTGAACTCGACGTGCACCCTGAGTCTCTGACCCCTCAATTTCAGAGACTCCCAGACTGAAGTTAACACATGCATGATGTGGAAGAGGACATGCCTGTTTTTAAGGAGGCATGCTAAACTAACTGCTGTTTTTATTTGCCTTGGCATGAAACAAAGTCGCATTCAGGTATTCAAGTGGTTTTGACTTTATTACCCCGGAATACAGTTAAAGTTCACTTCAGCCATTTTCAGTCATGCACTTGCGTTTTATTGCATTTTTCAATGGCACAGAGATTTGTGATCTTCCGTCAATTACCACAACAAAGAGAAATAAGCATATAAATGTAATTAACGACCGGTTTAATGTATTCCTTTTGTGTTCTGTTTCGCTGTGACGTGGGCTGCGTGTTTCATGTTATAACACAGCCCAAATGGCGGACAGAAGGACTGAATCTTGTGTGCAGAGCTCGCTGTGAACCCACATCCTCTGCTCGCCCTCTGAACCATATCACTGATGGTCGTGCTACCGGGAGAGTACCGTTAAAAGTAGAAATTCACTTTACCCGCTCAGTTAGGAGGGAAGGGTTACGCACAGCATAAACTGCAAACCATTTTGTCCTGATTGTCATCATTCATTTTTTTTCTTGTTTTCAATGAATAAATGTGAAATGAAAGTTTTATCCTTAAAGATGTATCCTTTTTTACAGATTCTACAAGGCGATAAATCATAGCGTATATTCAACTCCTGTAAAAAAAAAAAAAAGCAACAAAAAAACTAAACAAAAAACATTTTAAGTGGAGAAACTAGGACGGAGTGCTTTGAGTAAAAAACAGACTGAATATCCAGAGGAGCTTCTGGATCGCACACAACAAAGACTCTCCTGCAAGAAATTATGTGGAACATTAAAAAACTTTACAGGGGGGGGGAGCTTGTGCTTTTCTGTGATATCGACCCAGACAGAGACCTCTCTGTGCACAGAAGCGCACTTCGTACCATCAGAACTACAAAATGGGCCTAGGAGAAACCAACAGGACCAAACGACAACTGGATCTATTTGGGTTGCATTTTTTCCCCCCCGCAAGAATGATGCTCTAAATCCAGAGCACTGAAAAAAACCCCGTTATTCTGAATGTAGCGTGAGTTAAGTTTATTTATCATTCCGTCTGCAAGGCAATGAGACCAGGCAGCTGCGCAACAGAACCTGGCCTCAGCAGGTCGGCTGTTGTGGATTTGACAGGAATGCAGCTGGCATAACGAGGCACGCCCCGGAACGTCGGCTCTTCCTTAGATCCTCAGCGCCAAAAGATGGCGGAGCCCATGGCGCGCCAGTCAGCTTTCCCCTTATAACACCTTAGCGCAAAGGCACGTGCAGAACAGGGAGAGCGTCAGAAATGTGGAAAGAAGTGGTCCCCAACCCTGTTCCTGGTGATCTACGGTCCTGTAGGTTTTCATTTCAACCCTAATTTGGCTCACCTGATTCTAATTAGCAGCTCAACAAGATCTCTAGCTGTTGAATGAGGTGTGCTTCGTTAGGACGGTAGATCTCCAGGAACAGGGTTGGGGACCACAGGCGTAATGGGAACTGAAGAATGGTTTTCTTCTTTTTTTTTTTAAACATCCTGTGCCATGTTAATCTGAATTCATTTCTCATTGTCCAAACTAAAGAGTGCATGCTCATACCCAAGTGCTCAAGCCACCTGGTCCAACAGCTGAAAGGAAGGTCACCTGGCAGTAAAGGTGGCACCGGCACTGCTCTGAGTCAGGAGTGTCATTTAAAGCCCCGCCCCTGTCTTCCAAGCTCAAATTACAGAACCCCAAAGTGAGGTAGCAGGACAAAGATCCTTCGTGGAGCTGCTGACTTTGTGAGCCGTTGTGGAATCAGCGATCTGGACCAGAATGTTGACTCATGTGGATACTTCACAGTGGCTTTCCACACCATAATGCTGAACTATATTGTACTGTGTGTGAATGACTGTACGTATGAAGACACGTTTTTGTATTGCCTTTATTTTTGTATTGAATTGTATCAGCATATTTAATAATCTAAAGTCATGGTTCTTTCCTTAAGTTATGTGTAGGTAGCATCAACATCAGTGATAATGTTAATTGAGCAATAATTGCTTATAGAATAAAGCAAGGAGTAACACCACATGCTATGCACTTTTTTAAAAATGGAATGAGTCTGATAACTGATGCAGTTGGCCGATGAGCCGTATTTGTACCTAAAGCTGCGCTTGCTGTTGAAACTTAAGAGCCCCGCTCGCAGCGCGTCAACAAAATGGCTTCTTGCCAAAAACTCAGACAATCTCAATGAAGTGACCTTTAGATGCGGCACAAAAACTGCAGTAGTCGGGTAGGTGGCATTAAAAAGATTGAAGGCAGATAAGAATCAATAACTTAGACACATTAAAAAAAAAAAGAGGGAAGTCTCAACAGAAGAGTCCATCGATCTCTGTTGGAATGACCCCCCCCGTCAGTCAGTCCTCAGAGTCGTATTTGAAGTCCTGCAGAATCTCACTCAGGACCTCCTGGTTCTTTATTACGCTGGATAAAATGGAGAAGAGGAGGAACTGAGTGTTTTGGAAGGTATTGACGAGTGCATTATCCCTCATTTACAAGAACAATAACAATGACCGTGCCAACAAAGAGCAGAGGCGACCGGCCATAAATATGTACACATGTTCACGCATTTTACGCTTCAATTACAATCCACTTTCCTTGGGGGGGGAAAAAAATCCCATGACTAAATTTTGTGAGTTTTGCCACTTTATAAATCCCTGCAAGACCTGACCAATATACAGTCAAGCTGGAAAGTCTGCACACTCCTTTCACCTTCTCCACGTTTTATTATGTTACATATTCTACAATAGATTGAGTTCATTTTTTGTCTCAAAATTCTACACAAAATAGCCCATAATGACAAAGTGAAAACAGGTTTTTAGACATTTGTGCTAATTTATTAAAAATCAAAATGTAAAATATCATATGTACACAAGTGTGTTGATATGACACCCAAAAGTGAGCTGAGGTACATTTTGTTTCCACTGATACTGCTTGAGATGTTTCTACAACTTAACTGGAGTCCACCTGTGATAAATTCAATTGATTGGACATGATTGGGGATTGCCAACACCTGCCTATATAATATCCCACAGTTGACAGTGCATGTCAGAGCAAACTCCAAGCCATGGGGTCAAAGGAATTATCTGCAGACCTCAGAAACAGGATTGTGTCAAGGCATAGATCTGGAGAAGGGTACGGAAAAATCTCTGCAGCTTTACAGGTCCCAAAGAGCACAGTGGCCACCATCATTCGTAAATGGAAGAAATTTGGAACCACCAAGAATCTTCCTAGACCTGGCCGCCCGGCCAAACCGAGCAATCGGGGAAGACGGGCCTTGGCCAGGGAGGTGAGCAGGAACCCGAGGGTCACTCTGACAGAGCTCCAGCGTATCCTTGTGGAGATGGGAGAACCTTTCAGAAGATCAACCATCCAGGCAGCACTCCACCAATCAGGCCTTTATGGTAGAGTGGCCAGACGGAAGCCCCTCCTTAGTAAAAGGCACATCACAGCCCGCTTGGAGTTTGCCAAAAGGCACCTAGAGGACTCTCAAACCATGAGAATCAAGATTCTCTGGTCTGATGAAACCAAAATTGAACTTTTTGGCCTGAATACCAAGCGTCACGTCTGGAGGAAACCAGGCACTGCTCATCACCTGGCTAATACCATCCCTACAGTGAAGCATGGCGGTGGCAGCATCATGATGTGGGGATGTTTTTCAGCAGCGGGAACGGGGCGACTAGTCCTGATAGAGGGAAAGATGAATGCAGCTAAGTACACCAAGATCCTTGAAGAAAACCTGCTCCAGAGCGCTCTGGAGCTCAGACTGGGGCGAAGGTTTACCTTCCAACATGACAACGACCTGAAGCACACAGCCAAGAGAACAAAGGAGTGGCTTCGGAGAAAGTCTGTGCATGTCCTTGAGTGGCCCAGCCAGAGCCCAGACCTGAATCCAATTGAACATCTGTGGAAAGAGCTGAAAATGGCTGTGTACCGACGCTCCCCATCCAACCTGACGGAGCTTGCAAGGATATGCCAAGAGGAATGGGCAAAAATGTCCAGAAACAAGTGTGCCAAGCTCGTAGCTTCTTTCCCAAGATGCCTTGAAGCTGTAATCGCTGCCAAAGGTGCTGCAACTAAGTATTAGGCTAAGGGTGTGTACAGATATGTAACCCCTAAATAACCTATTTTTGTCAGTAAAATAAAATGCATATTTTCTAAAAACCTGTTTCTAAAAACCTGTGTTTGCGCACTTCATCATTATTGGCTATTGTGTGTAGATGTTTGAGGCAAAAAATTAACTCAATCTATTGTAGTATAAGTCTGTAACGTAATAAAACGTGGAGAAGGTGAAAGGAGTGTGCAGACTTTCCAGCTTGACTGTAGACATCCAATCTAGAACACTATTGATTTGCCCTGTGACAGTTTGGGACCAGGACTGGTCAATCCAAGGAGAAATATAACAGCTATGGCTGTATTTTAGCATTCTTACATAACCCGCATTAATCAGAAATTCAGGAACCACTGCAGGCTATTTCTTATCACAGATCAGCATACGGTGTAATAGTGAACAAACTGACGTGTGTTGATTTGGTAATCTCTGCAGACATTTCAGATTAAGAGAATCATCGAGGGCTGTTTCCCAACGTACAGATCGTCGGGTGGAGTGCGTTTCTGAAAAAAAATCAAGTCATGCTTTGCTGACGACATTAAAAGAAGCAAAAAAAACGGTGACATCTGCTCTTACTCCTGTCTGATTTCTAGAATCTTCTCCTGGCAGCCCTCATCTTCTGGGTGATCCTGAGCATTCTGCTTTGCCAACTGTAGCTTCGCCGTCTGCAGAAACCAGAACCATTGATCAAACGCTATGCAATCAGATCACGGTTCAAAGTGCAGACCAATCGTTGAGTCAAACACAACATGACACTTGGCTGTAGGTTCCAAACACTGTCACTGTCTCCAAGATCATCTCATAACTCTTTTCACAAAAGAGAAACCTGTTACAATTTTTCTCCCCCGGTTCAGACGGGTGTGTGAATCATCATTACTGCATCAAAATATGTTGTCTTCCTGTCCTAATATTGAAAAAAACTCAACTTTTAATTACGCATTATTATCAGTACTTTTGACAGGTTATTATTTATTATGCCTTTCCTTGTTGTTACAGGATCTGACATGCCAAGCATTCATTTACTTATTTCTCTCTGTTCAGTTATCCAAAACACATTAATAGTATAGGCAAAGCAGAATCCTGACCCCTTGTGGTTGAAAGACAAACTGACAGGGTGTGTGGGACAAAAATCAAACCAGCTTTCGAAAATTCAATTTGCAGCCAGATTACAATCCAAAATAGGATTATTGAAAAATGTCAGACCAATGTCTGTGTAGGTCTTACACACAAACCCTGACGATCACAACAGCTTGTTTAGACTGTCAAAATGACGAGGGCATAAGGTTTAACAACCCACTCCTGCTGAGGGTGCACTTACGTAAATTTGTCGACTGAATACAGCATTGCGACAGAAGAAAGCCTTTCCTGTCCCTTGCAATCACAAGGCTAGCACTGAAACTCAAGTTAATAACACACTGACCATAGGATTTACATATTCTGAAAGGCTATCATTTTTGACACATTGGTTCACTGGAAAACAATTTAATCCACCCCTCATTTCTGTTAATGCAGGTTTTGGTTCACTTCCAATAAAAATAAATAAATAAAATCAAAGAAACCACAATGCTTACACAAGCAAGGGACAGGGCTGGCTTTGGCCTGCCTCATTTTACTCACTCAGTCCCTCCAACAGACATAACACCCTTACTATACCTAGCCCCTCGCTACTCGTTATTGTCAGGATGGGAAGTGCAAAGGTAAGTCATGTTAGCCTACCAGCTCCAGCTTCTGTTTCTCTTTGCTCTGCAGCTTCTCAATGTGCTCTGAGAGATCTGGACGGTCGCAGTCCTGGTGCAGTCGTTCCTTGATTTCCAGCACCTCTTTTGAAATCCCACTGAATGCTTGTGTTATCTCGTGGACCAGCTGTCTGTAATGTTCAAAGTCATAGTGGGGCCCCGTTCTCAGGTACGCCTCATGTCCCCTACAGGAGAAATACCGCAGTTTCAAATTAAAATAACGTATTCATGGCACCCTACATATTAATATACTGTACTGATATTTGAAACGAGAACTTTTGCCACATAAACTAAAACCCATTACTTACTCCTCAAATAGTTTGTACGCTTCTATCCGTTCAGTCTGAAGCACATAGAACCTTTGGACCAACGTTTTAAATTCTGAAACGTTCGGTGACTGCAACAAAAAAATGTAGACAAAACATTCTCAGTTAATTTATCCATTTAGCGTTACGGCTAATACATGGAATGATCAGTTCAATTTCCACAATCTGTATCAAGCCATTTTGAATTTGGCAAGCTATTTGTAATACACAACGTTAGCTAGCGAGCTGATGTTTAATGATCATGACACGTGTATTTAGAATTAACGTTAGCTTGCTTGCTACACAGCCTTCTTTGGAATTGTGCGACGTTAACATCGACATAAGTGGCTTCATTTGAATTATTAGTATGTGAAAACGTTTTACGACAAGCCCGTTAAGAAAACATCTCATGCCTGGCAATTTAGCAGACGAACTAGATAGGCTAACGTTATATAATTGCAATATAATGGTAGCTCGTAGTTACGCCTGCTACAACCAAGCTGCACATGACTGACTAGCCAGCTAGCTAATTTTTGCTAAAGTTAGATATTAAACAGAAAAAACTTACCATGACAGTCTGTCCACAAAATATAGTAACGTTAAGCCGGTTAGCTATATGCAAAAGTAGTTATTTTGACATCCAAAGTACATATGTTCAACCATTAGCTAACCTCAACTGGTAGGACGATCTGCGTTATAACTTCTTACCTAAATATTATCAGTGACAGTGTAAAATAACCAACCCTGAGCTAATGGCTAACACTAAAATAGCCGAGGAACCGCTAACAAGCTAAACTTCCTGTGGATATCCGACACAAAATGATTTCCGATGAGAAACGACAGCATATTTTACCAATATTTAAACAATCTATATTTGACAGATATTTATTTAGAACTGTCTGTGTATGTTTTATATTAAATTAACATTTTTGCTTCGGAACTTTCTGATATTAAAGTGGTTTTCAGCTTCCCCAAATACTGCTCTAGTTGTGACCACCGTCCGGACATAAATACTGTCACACAGGCGGTTCATTTTGAAAAGAAAAGAGTGTGAGGAGCCCGGTGAGTGAATGAGTTTCACTGAGTGGCGCATTCCAGTATGCTATTTGGAAAGATTACTAAATTAAAGATCTCCCTTGGAAAGTCGATGAAGCAAATTGAATAATAACTTGGGAAATGTTTTTAAGCTCAAAATAACTTATTTTAATACTATCTGGGTTATTTCACAAAAGTGTGGGATGCTAACTTAAAAAATGAAAAATGAAAAATAAAAAAACAACTCAAATATATAATCGATAGACTATTGTGAGCACAGTGATTCTGATAAGCCACATAACTTTTCCTGACTAACAGAAACCTTATTGTGAATATTACATGTTAATCCTTACAACAACAATGATGACTAATAAGTGCATTGTGTAGGCTACCCAACTGGGCAATTCACAGCAGTCATATCTGTACTAGAACACACTAGCAACACATCAACTGAGGTGGAGTGGAGGGGAGGGGTGTATAAAAGACCGTTAAATAGAGGGATGATTCCACGACCAGACTGAGTAAGCCAAGGTGTCCTGGCCACTGGGACCCCCTCCCTTTTTGCAATAAGTGCAAGTATCCATTCTAATATCAATGGCCTACCATGTTTGTGTGCCCTTCTGAAAACACTAGCAGCTGTAGGTACCAATAGAAGTGCTGATCATTGCATTTATGTTTACATTGTAGGTTACTCTGGATAGTGTGTCGAATGTAAGTAAAATAGAAGGGTGAAGTTGTGTAGTAAAGTAAAAATAGAAGGGTGAAGTTGTGTTATCATTGACCACTTGACAAGAAACTGCATGAAAGTGGCATATTTGTTGTCATACTCTTTAGGATTTGTGAATCATTGCAAAAAGTTGTTTTTAGAACCTTCTCACATTTATAAATTACACATGTATATCATTTGTGTTTTGTTGTCCCTAAGATTAGGGTTTATTTGTTTTTTGTTTTATGATTTATGTTACAATATAATTGTTGTAGAATGATGAGCACTCCAGAGTTCATAAACCTCACTAGACTAGACTAGACAGATATAATTATTGCCATGGTCTCACAGTGTGAGGCTGTGCTGGCTGGACACTACTGGACATAGTGTTCTGTAATTGTCTATGCCCTTCTAGAAGCTGTTAAGCTGTCTGTATCCAAGCATAAAGCATATAACAATAGGACAGACTAAATGATAGCATATGCTGATTGTGTATCTGTCCACAGAGCGCTTAACAAGTCTGCCTTTGAAGCTCAAAGCCCTTCATCTGAGTGGTGGCCAAAGACCACGCCCCACAGTCCCTGCTCAACCACCCCCCCCCCCCCCAAAAAAAAATAAAATAAAATAAAATAAAGAATAAGAACACACACACCTTTGTCCTTTGTGTCAATCTGTCTACATCTGTGTTGTAATTTTTTAAAGAGTAAGAGTTAGTTTATAAACTAATTCTGCAGCCGCATATGTGACAAGTTGATGAATTAATGGTAAATAAAGAATATCAGTGAAGACTGACATTTTATAATGGTGTGTCCTTGTTGAGCATGCTCGACCAAGTTTCAATAGAATACTAACAGGCCTAAAGGCCTATTGTGAGCCTTGGTTAATGCAAACCAATGGCGTTCTGTCAGAAAACACTTCAAACAAAAGGGCAGTTTTTCACTGTTTTGGCACTGCACTCTATTTTGTTTATGAAGACAGAATTTAATTCCTGGGTTTAAACAATTAATTCATTTATTTACTTGCAAAGCAATACGTTATACAGTAGAAAAGAAGGGAAACTTGGGCTGGATTAATGTATAAACGGCCCCATAAATTGTAGGAATTATTCCAGAAATTGACAACTTTCATTACAGCTACTACTAAGTGCCTTTCAGTAGATTAAATTTAGGGGAAATCTTTGCAGTGAAAAAGATTTTTCTTGTCTAGGGCCAATAAAGTGGAAATGTCCAAAAGAGAGAGTTGCAAAGAGTGCACACGGGGGAATTGGCAGGGGAATGACATAGCCTCAAAGTTCTTGAGTGAGATTGATGAGGAACTCCCAAAATTGGATTATCAGGTGTAGGGAGCTCACCAGTGCTGATCATCTTTTATTTCAAGCTCCACTGTATAATAGTTTTAAAGGTCAATACACTATCAACAGGTAATTTGTGATTAAAGGTGGTTTCAGATGTATCCATGCAAATTATTATTATTTTTTTCCAATGCATTCTAACACATTCAATTTAATTTCAAACTATTCCCCAAACTAAGGCCCAGGGGCTTTTTTGACCAGCCCAGGTCCAAAGTGGTTTTAATACTGCACACAGCACAATAATCAAACTTATATTAAAGTTCACATGCTGGTCGAACACACAAGATGTGAGAGGGTACAGTAGAGAGAGCCAAAGACGTCATTATCATGACTTCATATGTAAACAGATTATGTTACTCAAGCGTTTTTGGAACTGCTAATTTTTTTTAACCTTTATTTAACCAGGAAGTCCCATTGAGATTAAAAATCTTTTTACATTACTCGGTTGATACCCAGCAGTCCCTGAGTGAGGACGTGTGGGTTCAGAGTACAAGATTTATATTAAAACAAAGCGAAAAAATATATTATAATAATAAATTAAAAAATTCAAGCAATGAGACAGAAGGGTAGGCTATGTGTGTCTGCTGGAGGGCAAGGCACACTGCTATGTGATATGCACAGTGCATTATTAACTATACATTTATTAAATATTTTCTACAAATATAGTTTTGTTCACTATTGTGTTACTGTGTTACAGTATTAAGTGTCTTCCCTGTATAAGTGCCTTTCATTTTTTAAAATCTAGATATAGGCAGCTTGTTTAAATTATGTTAGTTGAATCTTCTTTGTTTGCCTTGAATGGCTTCCATAATTAACTGTGTCTGATCTGCTGCCAAGGGTTCTCTGGATGTGACGTGACATGTGAAAGGTGCCGTTTTAAAAATATATAGGTGCGTTTAGGTGGATGTTGAACCCATAGACATGATTGAACCTCTAAAGTTACTAACTTGGGGTTACTACTCAAATTAAATACTGAACGGAAAAAAAAAACCGACTGAACGGAAAAAAAAACCGACTGAACGGAACTCGGACCGGAAATCAGCGCGAAGTTACGAGCTTTCAAAACACTGTTTTTGATTGGAGCATTCACACCGTGACGTCGTAATTTCAGAGCAGCGCCAATGAGCAGGAAAGCCAACTACCGCATGTAAGTTGTCTCTTTTTCATGATCCATTAAACAAAAACGGTTGACCGGAGGGTTTTGTCACTAAAGTATTTCACAGACCTATCTATATGACTTTCATATTGCATGATGTTTTATTAAAAGATAGATAGATATATTCCAATCGAGTCTCAGTACACAGCAGCTAGTTCGCTAATAATGTGATACAGTATAGTGGTTAGCTATGCTATAACTAGATAGCCCCTAGTCTGCAGTTAACGTTAACTATATATGTAGGGAAACTATATATTACAAATGCATTTTAAACGATTTAGGTAAGATAACTAAATGGATGGAGAAACCATATTTCAATTCAACCGCCCTTAGAATAGCAAGATACCTACCACCTTTAGCTAACCGACTAACTTTTAGCTTCTAACATATGCCCGGCTTTGTCATGCTCCTCCTGATCTCGTACAGTGTGAAGTTAGCCACGATTAGTTAGTGCATAGCTATAGTTGACCAGAATATTAAAGTAATTACCTCAAACAGTTGTCGTTTTGGAGAAAGCCCCCTAAACTTCTAATTGGCCTCTTTCAAAAGGAACACGAAGGAAACATACATTGTAGACTATTTTACTCATAAATGAGTCAGTGTCGCTATGCGCTATGACAATTTTATAGGGAAGAGTAGACCCAAGATAAGCCGTTTTTTTTAGTAGCACTGCGTGTGAAATCTGGCAGTTCTGCCGACACCTTTATTTAATAGCCTGTGCCTTTTGTGCTTTTCTATCAGTGTCCCTGCTGTGTATTGACAGTGTCGCACATCTGCCCACTGTGGTCATTTTTGCCCTTTCACTGGAATGTAATTAGACAAGGTGCTCTCCACTAGAATAGTCATCACTGTCTTTCCCATGCAAGGCTTGCTTTACCAAAGAACGTTGGGCAATGCACTGTGTAGCTTGGTGCTATTTACTAATGTTATTAGTTAAATTTTGAATTACAGTGCTGTTAGCTTTACGAGTAATCTGTATTATATTTGTGAGAAGAGTCTGACACTGAATATTGGTAATCTAATCTAGTTTCCTGGTTGTAGAGGGTCACACTCTCGCAAGAGAGGAGGAGGCGGACAAGGAAGGGGCAGGGAGTGGCGACAGGAGCAGTATGAAGAGGAGCAGAACAGGGCAGAGGAGTCTGAGCCCAGGGGCACCTGCATGTCGATGTGCCCCCTGCGGGAGGTCCGGGAGAGGGAGGTGCAGAAACTGCTGCACCGTTTCGAGATCCTGCCCGGCACAGAGGGCGAGCGTATGCCCAAGGCCGACCCGTCTCGCACCGTGAAGGAGTACTCGCGCCCAGCGGCGGGGAAAGACTCCACGCGACCCAGTGACCTACGACCCCCTTCCGTCCTCTTTAAGACCGTGGGCTTCCTCATCGATGACATCGCTGCCTCCCCCAGTCTGCAGCCATGGACAGAGGCACGGTGGAGCTCGAATGTGATAACATGACCTGCCCCATATTCCCAAAACAGCTTTACAGAAGATCACTAATTTTCCATTAATTACTGCACTCATTTTCCACTATGTTGCAATTTGTTAGGAGAAATGCATTCATCAGCTAGTTTATCAAAAGACGTACTTAATGCTTATCTTGTGCTATGATCAAGCCTAGAATCAAGGCTGCTCTTGGGTAAACAGGCTGATGTCTAGATCTGAGCGTGGTTGCGGCCGTCGCTGTTGAACGTGTAGCGAGCGATTCCCTTTGCCGCTGCGGTGTCGTTGCAGGTTTACGACTTTGTGTTCGACCGCCTGCGCTGCGTGCGGCAGGATATGGTCATCCAGCGGGTCTCCGGGCCGGAGGCGGCGGCCGTGTTGGAGCGGGTTGTTCGGTTCCTTCTCTACGCCTCCTACCGGCTGTGTGAGGAGCCCCTCAGGCTGTACGACCCGCGCATCAACGACACACACCTGCAGGAGAGCCTGAGCTGGCTGCTGGACTGCTACTCCACCGGAGAACACCGGCACCAGGAGGAGTTCCAGGCCCTCAGTCTTCTCTACAACCTGGGTTAGTGGCATCCAATAGGGATCTACTTACCACTATGACTTCACCTCAGTGCCTCCATCAACTTGAGGTGTAGTCTGTCTAAACTAGGCATAGAAAACCCTGGTCCTGAAGTGCCTAAGACGGTCCTGGTTTTTGCTCCATCCAAACCTGTAACTACACAACTGGATTCATTTTAATTAATCAGGTTTAATAAACGCAGGTGATGGCTCAGGCTGTGTCCGAATCGGCACCCTTCCATACTATTAGGTAGGCTTGTTGAGTAGACAGGGCGAAAAAGTTGTTAAGTAGGCAAAATTTTCCCTAAATATAGTATACTTTAAACCCCCGTATGATACACTCCCGGGGTTTCGCTGAGTACATTCGGGAGCACACTTTTCAAGAAGTACATTTTGGTCGCAGAAATATGACGTGAAGCTTCGTTTTTAAAAACATTAGGCGCTGCTTCTCTGACGTTTTCCTTCAAATAAAACAAAAACAACATGTGACATGGCCACGCAAGGGTGGGGCGCAGGGTTGCCAGATCTTGCAAGACTTCCCTAGACTCAAAACTAGCCCAAAATATATTTTTAACCGAAACCAACATATTTTAAATAGAAATCATCATATTTTAACTTTTTTAAATAAGTGTGTTCTTTGCGACTTTTCATTTTTACCCATTACTGCACTTTGAAAGTAGCCCAATTTAGCTATAAAACCGTGGACATAGCAACACTGGTGGGACGTCTTACGACCTGCTTACGTCACTTCCATAGTACGGTTGGAAAATAGTATGGCGGATATTTTTTGCAGACTGCACGTCGCATGCTACACAGTGCACATTAAACAGCACACTTCTACCAGTGCACTGTATGCAAGAGACAGGGCGCAGTAGATAGGGCTCTGATTCTCACTTTTAATCATCCATCAAACCCTTGTAATCAAGCTCAGATTGAACAAAACCAGAAACAGCCCTGGCACTCCAGGATTAGGGTTGCCTACCGCAAGTAAAACTGATATTGTTTGAAACAAATGTTTCTGTGTTCACTTTTACAATTTAGGCATTTAGCAGATCTTCTTATCCAGAACAACTTGAACACACCGCTTACTTTTTTATTTTTATTTTTTACTTGCAGTTAATTTAATATAAATAGATGCACATGAATGTTTTTGGGTCCCTATATGAAACGCTTTACTGTGAACCAGTGTTGGTGTATACAGCCAATTGGCTAATTTCGTCAGGGTAATTGGTGGAAACAAAAACCTGCATATAACTATTGTAGTATTCCTTTTATTGTGGAAGCGAATCTCTTCTGGTGTGACCACTTGCGGAATGAAATCAGATTTGTATTTATTTGTTTGGCGTCAGGTTCGGCCCACGCCCTGCAGCGCGCCCTGGAGCTGCCCGAGCGAGCGCGGGCCTCTCCGGCGGTGCGCCTGGCGCTGGCGGTGAACCGCGCCCACCTGGAGCGCAACCCGGTGCGCGTGCTGCGGCTGGCGCGGCGGCTGGACTTCCTGCAGAGCTGCGCGGCGCACCGCCACCTCGGGCCCTGCCGCCGAGACCTGCTCCTGCTCTACAGCCACGGGCACAGTGGGCGCAACTGCCGCTTCCCGCTCCAGCGCCTCGCCCGCCTCCTGGCCCTGGACGCCGCCCCCGCCGCCCGGCTCTGCCGTGCCCACGGGGTGCTCGTGAACGGAGACTGGGTCGTTTTCGCCAAGGCGTCCTACGCGGAGCCGCCTCCCGGGGACCTCCGGAGCACGCGCTCCCCTGAACTGGTGGACAAGAAGCGGGGCGACGCCAGTCTGAGCGCGGTCATTCATGGCTGTGCTTGAACCACAAGGACTCTGGGGAAGGACTGCCTGCCAGTCTCCAGGATGGGGTCTTTTGCAGATTCATCAGTTCATACTAATTTCTACATCCTGAATGTCTCAACCAGAGGAAGGCCACTTGGGCATATTGTAATCACACGCCAAGAACTTATTCCACTCATTGAAAGCCAGTAGCTAGAGTGAATGTTAATAGTCAAATGCTATTGGCACCAGAGGCATTTAAGGTCTGAAAATCAGTGTTCCTGGATGAATTGTGTGTGTGTGTGTGTGTGTGTGTGTGTGGGGGGGGGGGGGTCACATCCCTTGTTTAAGTTTAATAAAATAAAATGAGGTTCTGTTTTAATCTGAGTTTGTTGGTGTATTGCTTATTTCTGCTTTCTCACTTCAGTGACAATCGCAGACTGCAACAATAAACTGAATCTGCTGAATCTGCTATCCTTATTGGCCCTTCTGTAACCGGCATTTAGCGTGTGTTTGTATGAGCTGATGGTGATACGAAACTGAATCTCAAGGCAGCTGCGTATATCTATGTCCTTTATGCAGTGACGGTTGTACTTCTGCCTGTGAATCAACAAACTTTCAAAATTGCCTCTATATGTGAATCTGGAATCAGCTAGGTGGAAGGCTCACAGGGTAAGACTATTTCAGTTTGGTGGTAGAAGCAAGTTTGATAACCTGGACAGGATTATAGTTTCTGGCATGCGATGTACTTGTAACACCCTGCCTGATTTGAGAAGGGTGTTAAACCTGGTGTGTGAAACCTATTAAATTAAGTTGAAAGAGTAAAATTGCTGTAACAAGGGAATATATAAGCACTTAATTGTTTCTCAACCTGCATGTTTTAAGGTGTCTGCTTGGATAACAGAAGCCAGTGTACACAAATTTAGTTGCCTACTGCGGAACACAACACCAAAGAATTCAAAGACGCATGATAACCACTTGAGGGTGCAATAGGGCTATATTTCTAAAAAAAAAAAAATTATTAAATAAGACTTGCACTTATGTAGCCTACTACATTAGTGGATTGGACAAAGCCGTCCACTTTAAATTAGGTTAGTTATGCAAAAATAAAACAATAATACATAAACAGCTGAGATTTTTTACCTTTAAAATATTCATTTCAAATCCAGTGAAAGCCTTTACTATTCATCAGTCCATTCATTTGAGTACCACATTTTAGTAGTGCAATTACTGTATTCGTTAAGAAGTAACGAATGCAATATAGCCTAATGTCTGTCAAGTTACTGCACTGTATCTAAATATGGATGAACTCGCTTGTATGCAATGCACATTTCGCTTTGTTTAGACAGGTCATTTCTTTCACGTGCTCTCTGCTTCCTATAGCCCCACTGCGGGGGGAAAAGCCAGTATAGTTTATGGGAGGAGAGAAGCCAACAGCGAGAAACCGAGGTTTGTAGTACTGGAGGAGTCTGCAATAAGTAGGAGCTGTTCTGACTCGCACCATTATTAGAAACAAAAGCTCAGAAACTTCAAAGAGACGAGGAGGCTGTGAGGGAGACACAGCGAGAACAGGATAAACTTTATGCGGGCGCGTAAAGTAAATTAATAAACACCACACCAAGAGATACATCGCTTTCTTTATAGCGCGACTTTTCTGGGGGGGTGGGGGTGGTGGACGCAAATAATTTGTAATGCTGAAATATGAGAGAACGAAGCTGAGGCGGGTGAATCGGGCATGCCAAAGAAGAGACAGTCTGTGTGCGTTGAGAGAAGTTAAGCTTACCAAAAAATCAAGTTGCACAGTTGCACGGAACGGGATTTCTAAAAGTGGGGTAAAAACTCGATACTCATTCGCCGACTCGAGGGGAAATTAAGCGCTCATTCCCCTCTTCGTAATTCAATGGATACTTTGAGTGACTAGTAGCCTACCAACTGCACGTTTAATTGTATGTAATAAAGATCTGAAGCCTCGGCTCTCTATAGAGGCTTCAGGGAGAACTTGTTGCCCCACGCCACGGCCGCGTGAAGATTATTATGAAAATGAAGTCCCGTCGAGCATCGTGGATTCTTTCTTGGACTGTTTGCATCTGTCTTGTCAGTGGCAGTTATCCACAAGAGCGCCAGTGAGTAGCTGTCTCTCTCGTTTCTTTTGTTTTGGCATTCATTTGTGTAATTGAAGGAAAAGCGTGTTTCTCTGGATGAAAATAAAAGTTGTGAATGAAGCCGCCTGCCGTTTTAGGCACAATCAAAGTCACTTTAACACCACACGTAGAGTACGGTTTGTGTTTTTTCTTTATTTTACTGGTTTCCTGCCTGTTAAGATTCAATGAGCTTCAACTTGTTTACCACCAGAAGCTGTTCGAATGAATCAGAGCGGCTGGGAGGCATGCTATACATCACGTCGAAATGATTTGAAAAATAGCATTTAGTCTATAGAAGCTCTGCAAAATGGTTACACGTATGACACATTTCAGTTATATTCTGGAGATTTATGTTGGCCAAAGTTCTTCCAAGTGGAATAACTATTGCGTCCCATCACGTTTCCGATCCACATTTGGTGCTGAAAGACAGGCTCTTGAATACGATGTGCAGGCTACAGACCGCAGTCATTCGTGATTATACAGTATCGGGGACTTTACGCAAAGAGTGTCTCCTTGTTAGCAGGATTGTTGTGTAAGGGTTATGCTGAAGCGCGTGGTTTGTGGTTTTGTCCTAGTTATTTGTGTGAGAAAAGGCTTCACAGTTGTCAGCGCTGTGGTCAGTCAAAGCGAATGCTAATGAATTATATTGTGTTGGCTATGTGACCACTTTTTTTTGTTGTTGGTTCGTGTGCACAGCGACGTGAAACTGTTGCAGGTATACCAAGAGACTTCAAAAGTCTACTTGGATCAAAGGGCATGTGGAATTAGGCTACACCAAGTTAAGTTCAAGAGAGGGTTTGCAGTTCTCAAGGGCTGAAGTTAAGGGATTAAAATTTGCTCCTGGAAAGGTGAATGATTTGATGTGATCGCTTTGGATGGAGCATGCTTGCACGGACCTTGCTTTCCCCCCACTTTAAGACCATCTTCAGAGACACACTGATAAGGATCAGCGCCGCGAAAGTTGTAGGTTACATACAATTTGTAGGCTCTCATTTTCCACGTAGCAATGTTGTTGTTCCGCATACACAAATGCCTTGTTGTCTTTTCCCAAACCATTTAGCTGATTTCCTGCAGTTCTCTTCCTGCATCTCTCGTTCCTATGTACTGTATTGGTGCGACTTTTGACTCGTCTAAGATGATATCAGTCAGGCCGCTGTCAACAGCATGCCAGAGCTTAATCCTGAACTGTGGAGAATTCTGTTGAGTTAATAGTAAAGGGTTACAGGCTACGCTTGCTGCCAAGCGTTTCACACATGAAAGAAAAGGACCAGAGGGAATTTTTATGGGGCTGAAACTGAAACTTATGCGGTGTAAAATATGTATATGTACAGAGAACCACTACTTGAAGATGTCTTTAGATGCGTCATTATCTACATTATTTCAGAATTTTAATGAGGAAGCTTGGAAAAAAATAAACATAGATTTAATTCTGTACATTACTCTGGTCATGTGTTTTAAGCACTCGTCTCAAATGAGACCCAGTTGAACTTGCAATAACTCAAACGCCACGAGTCAATTTCCTCTCATTATCGTGCTTCTCTCAAGGCTCTGTTCTAAAGGATTTTCTCATGACTGTCAGGGACTTAAATTGCCTCTGGCTCCCAGGACTATAATGCTAACCACCTGATCGCCTACTGAGTGAACGGCGCGTGGGTTTTTTTGTTGTTGTTGTTGTTGCCTGTTTTCTTCCAAAACTTCTTGTTCGAAAGCCCCGGTCAATTCACAGTTTCAAAACTCAGGTTATATCTTGGTCCTGAAATTTTTTTTGTTGTTGTTGTTGTTTTCACAGAAACCTTCCTCAGGTGGTGAATATATCAAATTTGTGTCATTTTTAACTGAGCCTTCACTTATGAAAACATCCCCTCCCCCCTGCTGTCCTCAATCTCAATAAGTAAGATATTTCAGAAATGTGAAAGGAGGAGGCCAAAGGAGAAAGATGCGTAAGCCTGAAATGAATATGTTGGAATGAAGTGATAAGACTAATGTACTTTTGCGTGCTTTCACAATACAATGAGTGCTATTGTTTCAGCAAGTGTTTCTAAATCTAGGCCTAGATGCAGAAAAAAATGCAGGTCCGAAGCAGCTCCAACTCCCTATTGTACTTATATAAGGTGACCTCTTCCAAGCAGGATCTTACAGTTCAATCGGTTCCTTTCAGAATCCTTCTGCAGAGTAGGGGCTGACCTTTGCCCTTTGACCTTTTGTGATAGCTGTCCTCCACTCCTGTCAGAGTGATTGTCTGGAATCTTGGTTTCCATGCATTCAAAACACTGACTAATGGGTTTCCTCAGGAGAGGTCTCGGACCACCCAATAAGAGTTCACCAGGATGGTGCTGTGACAGGTACTCTGTCCTCATTAATCCCACCGATGATATGCCCTCGTTAAACCCACCAATGAAATACTATCTGGCCACATGAAGCTCTCAAAGTGTAAAATAGTTGAATTGCAGGTGAGCTCTCCAAAGCTCCAAGAAGCCTTAGAAAGCCTGAAGGGAGACTTCAACTCCAGGTAAAACCAGTCCTGGCAACGTCAGCAAGTACAGGAGGCAGACCACACTTTGGCCCTTCCTCAGGAACAGCTGTCACTAATGAGCAGGGTGAAGGGGAAGCGGAGGAATGGCTACAAAGCCCGCAACTGTTTCTTTTTCCCCTCCTTAATTTCCTGTCACTTATGTCTTATCCTTTCTTATTTGCTTATGCATGTCTTCTTGCTGATGCTTTGAGTTGCCTTTAAAACGTCTTAATGTGTAGAGGCCGGACAAAGTTACTCCGCCATCCTTTGTTCTCGATTTGCAGTTCTGGGATGCAGTTAATTAGCCTTGTAGTGTACACTGCACGCTTCTTGTGAAAATGTGTCATAATAAACAGCTCTTTTTTCAATGCAATCCAAGCGTGGATTAGAATTTACACAAAGCCTTTGTGACAGGTTGGTAGGAGCATGGTTGATTTATTAATTGTGCTCGAAAATTAGGGTGTTCTTCCTCTGCGTGGGTTAGATCAGCTCGGCGGTCTGTACTACCCCTTCTCCAAACGTGGTCTCTTCCTTCAACCCCCCCAGAGGCTATCTGATCGCGGCCCCTTCAGTGTTCCGCGCGGGTGTGGAGGAGGCGCTGAGTGTGACGATCTTCAATGGCTTGGAGGACACGCGAGTGCAGGTGCAGCTGTCGGTGAAGGGGGAAACGGTGGCCCACAGCCATGGCATTGTACGGGGTGAGTCACCGCATGCCCTACTTGGACCCCCCCCCCAAAGAACACACACCAACAGTGCCACACTGTCCGACCTCTGACCTCTGACCTCGCCGGGGTGGAGTTAATGGCTGATGATGAATAAGCTCTGATGTGCTCTAAATCTACATTGATGTCACCCTTGATAAGATGGTTTATTGCATGTCCTGGTATGTCTAACCTGGCTGTTGTGTATGTCTGGGTCTGTGTTTGTTTGACATCGCCACTGATAGATGGAGCTGGTTGAGCCTCAATGACAGATGAACCTCCCGTTAAACACCCTGCGGTTATTTTTCCCAGAATTCCAACTCTGAATGATTTATCTCTACAATTTTAGCGATTTTTATCTTAGGCTAGTGTAGTATGTAGTTTTGTCTTAACTTTGACTTAACTTTAAAAAACATTTGCAAAAGGGTGCATACAAAAAGGCTTTTTTTCAGATGCTGGCCATATCTTGAATATTGAATCTGGGGAGCATTTCTGAAGTCTGTTGTCATGTGGCACTCCCTCTAATGTATTAATACTCCGTAATACTCTCTTTTGGAATATCGTTGTGTAACTTTTAGATTTTTTTGTTTGTTTTAATCTGTTGTGAATCAAGTGCAATGTTTTACAGTTTGTTGTCTTTTTCCAGATAAAGGCACACTTAAGCTGAAGGTGAGTGGGTCTAAACTGCTATTTGCAAAGCTTTATTTGATTTCAGATGAATGTTAGGTCTATTGTTGGTATATTGGTTATAATGAGTTGGCCATCTCCTGCCGTAATGCATTTTAGGGTAACAGTGAAAACCCTGTTGCACAGTAGACCCATCCATGTCAGTCTACTCTGTACACAATGCACTGACAAAATGGGGGAAAACAAGAGGGTTATTATTTACATTTGTGCATCTGTCTTTGCACATTCGTTCAGAATAAGGTAACAAGCTCAAAATTACCAGCAGCTGCTGCCACACACAAGCTGTGGCTCTGAAAAGCTGGAATGGATCAGTTTGATATGCAAGACACAAGTCCACCCACGCGCTTTATTTATGGCGTAATTTAAGCTGCTATGTTCTTCTGCGGCGCTGTCCGTTTTCACGCTCGTCTCCGTTCATCCGTAGCTCGTGTTTTTCTTGCAGGGTATGAAATGTACTTTTTCGCCCCCTGGACAGAGTGGTTGTGGATTCTAAAAATCACCAGCCATTTTCAACATTTTTCCAACCACATTACCTTTTACGATATAACACACCCTGGTTGGTTACCGGCCACAGTAAAAAAATGTACTAACTACAATCAGAATTTTACCAATTTTACCGGCTGGTCGGTCGCTGGTGTTCATTTTCACACCGTGGTTTGTTGCCCCCTCCATGCCCAGGTGCCCGCCGGCTTGCGTGGGCAGGCCCAGCTGAAGGTCTGGGGGAATCGGCATTTGACGGAGGAGGGCTACATCTTCCACAACTACACCACCGTCACGGTGGAGAGCAAGGGCACGGCCGTCTTCATCCAGACTGACAAGCCGGTCTACAAACCCAGACAGAGAGGTGTCTATTCTTCCGGGTCTGAGAGACTGGGACTGGCCAAGTGTCGGTTGTCTTGCGGCACTGATTACATGGTCTTGATATGAAACCAAGCAGAATCCTAGTAAACAAAAAAGTGATAGGTATAAAGGGAGATAAAGAATGTACATTCTGTCACAGGAGAGTTTTACGATAAAACCTTTTTTAGAGAATTTTTAGAGAATTAGTCTCCCTTTAATCTGAACAAAGGTTTGTAAAGTAAAACGTATTTGAGGGCTTGGATGTGGATGTATATGTCACTTTCATCCTCTGTGTGCATATAATTAAATTTCTTTGGTCTACTACGATTACCTGTGATTGTTTTAGGCAACCTGAAGCACATCCTGTAAATTCCTTTCTCTAGCTGAATCTGAAGCTTGGAATAAAATGGGTATTTGCTGCACACTTTTATAATATTACGCCAGAAAACGACGATACACAGTTGAATTGAATTTTAAATTCTATGCCAATGAGAGTTAAGAGCTTTGAAAGTGCGTCTGCTTCATGTGTAATTGTCTGCTCTGATTCCCTTCTAGTGCTCATTAATGTGTATTCAGTCACTCCGGACCTGAGACCTGCCAATAACAAGGTAATATTTGTATCTCTGTCATGAAAATCAGGCCATTTCATATAAATACTTCATACTTGCTTCTATTCAATTCATAAAGCTTGGACATAAACACTTCAAAAACTCTGTCTTAACAAGTGTTTTAGTCTTGTAATTAGACTTATTTTTTACTCTCAAGTCAAAAATATTAGCTTATTTTAAGTTACTGTTTGAAATTTCTTACTCCATTGGCAAATATTGAAATGAGTCAAACTGTCTCGCCTCATTGGCAATATTTTTGTCTTATTTGATTTAAAGTCTAAATATGTGGCTAAAATACTTGTCGAGTGACTTATTTTTTGGTTTTTGCAGTGTGGATTTCACAAGGCTTCTTATTCAGTTAAAGGGTTTTGACCCCCTTGCATTGAACTGAATGAGAAGTCTTGTGTACATTAAAGTAGGCCAGTGTTCTTTTGGTAAACTAGGGGCTAATGCCTCATTGTTCCAGGACACATGTGGACAGCTCTGTGTTAGTAATGCTGTTTTGAGTGTGGTGGTAGTAAACCTGACCTTTATTTTTTTAAAAGATTGTTATTTCGTACAGAAAACTTTGGAGTCAACATTTTGCAGTAATTTCATAAACAGTTTCTAAAAATGTACTGCATGTCCGGTTGGGGTGGGGTATGTCACCAGGGGACAGTGTGCTTATTGATAGCGGGGTTGTAGAGGTCCTGCGATGCCGCAGCCTAGCGCTTGCGACTCACAGGCGGGTGATTGTGGGAAAGGAGAGGGAGGTAAAGGTTGTGCCGTGTGGCCTTCCACAGGGCTCTCTAATGTGTGCCGGTCTTGTGCCCCCCCCTCTTCTTTTGCAGATTGAAGCTTACGTTGTGGTGAGTGAAGGTCACCGGGGAGGGGAGGGGGGGCGGACCACCCTGGGTGAACATAGCCGCGGGCGTTATTTCCCAAAACAGCCGGAGATTACAGGGCTGCTCGCCCTTGATGACAGGACGCTCTCCGACCGCTCCGAGCGCCGACACGAGGGAGATGAAAGGGCCAGCTTTTGCGTCAGCTGCTCCTTCCCCCAACCCCCAACCCACCGCCCCGGCCTGCTGTTTCCATGCCCCGCGTCCTTCACGACCTCCTCTGTGTGCGCGTGGTTTCGCGCTCTCTTCCTTCTTCCTCCGGCAACGCAGCTCCATCTGAACCCCCCCCTCCTCCCCGAGGGAGTTCTGTAAATGAGCTAATAATGGCTGAGCTAGAACCTGCATTAGACTTGTTCCTCTGGTGTTCTGTAGTCCTGTGTTGAGAGTGGGGTATGAGCAAAGGAACCTTCTGCCCCAAGTAGTGTTGCTTTCTCTGCAGTCTGCTAATTAGCAGGTGGAACGGGGGTCAGCGCAAGGCTTCCAGATTGCCAGCTCCGTTTATTTAGCCACGCTGCTATCATGCCGCGGTGACTCTGTGTGGTCTCTTGTCATTGCGCCCAGAAGCCAGCAGGGCGAGAACGCATAACGTATTTGTTTAGTAACTGTCTTGTCCACCCCTGTCCATCTCTGCTGTGTGAAACCGCCCAGCCAGAACGGAAATTGAGCATTTTTCATTTGTGACCTCAGTCTGCTGGAGGAAATTTGCGTGCCAGGGGTTAGCATGTACAAAAAAAAAAAAAAGTGCTAAATTATTTTTTTTATCTGGGAAAAGTACAACCTTGTTTATCAGGACACCTGATTTAAAACTTTTGCTTCAGTGTTCTGGTTCTCCTGACCTGAGGCCCCTGTGATGTGAATTATTTGCAGGACCCCAGAGGGTCCCGGATGATCCAGTGGTCAGACCTCAAGTCCCACTGTTGTGGTGAGTCAGATCACACGAAAAAAGGGTTTCTGGGGAAAGCTCTGGGTGTGAATGCTTTTTTTGGGAGTGTAGTGCTGGAGCCTGACTTCATATTGGAAACAGACCTTGAGGGCTTGTCTTCTCAGGGATGGTGAACATGAGCTTCCCCCTGTCGGATCAACCCGTGTTTGGACAGTGGTTCATCTTCGTAGAGATGCAGGGACACACCTACAACAAGTCTTTTGAATTGCAGAAGTATGGTGAGTCTCGGACAAAAGTGAATTAATTCCCCCTTCTCTTAGGACTGGTGATTAAACAGCATCTTTCAGTTGTGACTTTAATAATAGGCTCAACCTACCCACTATAAATAAGCATTAAATAGAATAAAAATAATAGTAATAATAATAACAACAGTAATAATAAGATAAGCCATAGATAATACCAGAAATCAGGTGCCATTATATTGTGCCTTTCATAACAAGATCTAAATCTCAACATGAGTTATACAACATGGCCATTTTGCACCAGAAATCTCATAATTGCATCCATTTGAGTGGACAGGCTGGGATTTATTTTGCAAGTTAAACTGGGATATGATTGGATGCCCAGGATACCAGGGAACCCCTTATTAATTTATTAATGAGAAGTACCACAGGATCTTAAGGACCATCTCGTGGAAAAATTTGATTTCCTACGGCACAGTGTCCCCATCGCTGCACCGGGGCATTGATTTTACGTTTGGCCCTGAAGGAAGACTGCCCCCTCCTGGCCTACCAATGCCACTTCAAGCTGCAACCCACCTTTAGCCATAAGCCAGGGAAAGGTCACCGGCTGTTATGGTTGCTGGCTAAACAATTAGACCCCAAACATGGGCTGTGTCTGAATCAGAGCCCTATCTACTGTGTATTGTGTACTAGCATACTGTGTACTGTTTTCTACATACTGTTTAGTACACGACATGTAGTATGCGGAAAATATTCTTCATACTATTATCAGCGAAAACCTGGAAATAAGTATATCATCCTGAGAGTTTATGTACACTACATTTAGAGAACACTTTCTCATCCTGTGTACTCAACAAGCATACTCAATAGTATGGAAGGGCATTGATTCGGACACAGCCCTGATGAACTAGATGCTAGATGCAGAATAGGCTGAGTGAAATGGGGTGGGTTGGTGTAATTAGTGTAATGTAATTCTCTGCTGGGAAAATGTTCCACTGTTTGCCTCTTGCCTTCGCAGTGATGCCCAAGTTTGAGCTGGTAATTGAGCCACCCCGGTACATCCGTGACCTCCACAAATGTGAACAGACCACCGTACATGCCAGGTGATTATAATTTATTTTCCTGTAATTTGACTCATCTCTGGGTTACTTTGTGTGCACATTGGGGTGAGATGTTTAGAAAAGGGAAGAAGAACCTATTTGTTTTAAAACTAATTAACTGTGTTACCAGTGCACATACAAAAAAAATCGGTTTGATTTTTGTTTTGTATAATATGACTGACCTTATGCAATAGACGCAGTCACTGTTCATTGACTTCCTCCTGCTGTTCCTCAGATATATCTTTGGGAAACCAGTCAGCGGGAAACTGACTGTGAACATGACGGTGAATGGAGTCGGGTATTATCGGCATGAAGTGGGACATCCTGTGGTTAAGACTATGGAGGTGAGAGCTAGTCAAGGTTTCTCTGGATGCCACTGGATATAACTTTCTTACTGAGACCTTGGAGAGGAGTCATTCTACCCCTGTGTTATAATGCTCCACAGCAATTTACCTACTACCTGGAAACTAATCTTAAACTCTGCTGTCTATTGCTGCTCCCAGATCAAGGGCTCGGCGACCTTTGACCTATGCGTGAAGGACATGATGCCGGTGGACGTGGCGGATCACTTCCGGGGCACGGTGAGCATGTGGGTGTCGGTGGCCAGCGTGGACGGGGGGCGGCAGACCACGTTCGACGACTCCACGCCCGTCCACAAGCAGCTCATCGACATCAAGTACTCCAAGGACACCCGCAAGCAGTTCAAGCCGGGTCTGCCCTACAAAGGCAAGGTGAGAGAGAGCGAGAGAGACGCTTCGGTCGGTCTGTCTATCTGCGCTGCGCCTGAACAGCGGCCACCGTTCCGCAGCTGCGTTAGTGCCCGGGCGAGCTTCCCAGCGCCAGCGTTCGCCGAGTTCTCGCGGGCACTGCTGGGATTCTCCGGCACTCCTGTTTTGTCTCTTGTGTTTTTGACCCTTCGGATCCTCTTGGTTTTTTTCGGGCTTGAGGCTTGAGGCATGAACCCGATTGAGCCTTTCTCTCAAGCCGGCTGACCTAGCTGCGGAAATGCCGCTACGAATTCTGTCAGAAACTGTACTCTTTTCAATGCAGCCAGTAATCCAACTGCTTACAGTGATGTTATCATTTAAGGCCAGACTGTGCATTTTTTTATTTCAGGACTGACATTTTGCACACATATATTATAGTTAGTAGACCAAATTCTGTATGTAATACTGATAAACAACACATTCTGAAATATTTTGTACATCTTCTTTACATTCCACATGACTCTTGGAAGTTGTCATAACAACTTTAATTAAAGCTCTTTCTTTTCTCCATTTATGTAATGAAAGCTTATTCTGACTGGTTTCTGTTACTGTGATATTGACCGTAAAGATTGTCCTTGACTCCTTGGTTATGTGGTGGTTGATTGGCATGGAGCATAACTGTAAGTAGTTTTTGTGTTTCATTTCTCGGGCTTATGTGGTGGTGCCTGAGACTGATCAGATTTGTACCAACTAAGTAGCTTTTGTCCTGCTGAGATTTATGTCCTGATTCTTGGCATTATCCTTGTTATTTTCTTGGTGTTACTTTGTGTTGTTTACCTTAGCTGTGGAAGTCTCTGGTTAAAACTGTCAGCCAAATGAAAGTGAACTGTGAATGGGAATGGAATTAAATCTAGAGAGTTTCAGTGTACTAAAGAGGTTTATGTAAAGCCAGATTAGGTTTATAAGGAACAGTTTACATTCTTACAGTGGTACTACTTAATGTGGGAGTGAGAGAATTCTCTCTCAATTTAAAGTTTAACTTTGCTCTAAGTTGTGTGATTCTCTGTTGGTATGACCTTATATGTTGCCAAGTCAGAGATGATAAATAACAACAGGAACAAACGATGGCAGATCTTTTTTCATCCTCTCTCGCTCTCTCTCTCTTGCTCACCCTCTGTCCATCTGCCTGTCCTCCCTCTCCGTCCGTCCACGACTCCTCGGCGCCGCCCAGGTGGAGGTGACCTACCCGGACGGCAGCCCTGCAGATGGGGTGAGGGTGCGGGTGAAGGCGGAGCTCACGCCCAAGGACAACGTTTACACCAGTGAGCTGACCTCCCAGGGTGGCCAGGCCATGTTCGAGATCCCCTCCATCCCCACCGCCGCACAGTATGTTTGGCTGGAGGTCAGTGGGGCTCCGCGGGGGGGGTTTACGGTGGCCACTTACGGTGGCCATTATGATGTCACAGATTCTATAGACCCGCAAGACATTGCGGATGATGTCATAGACCCATTAGGTACCAGCACCGTATTCTTAACATTGAAGGTTCTGTCCCCCTACCACTGAAGCTTAAACATTCCAATTTCATTCACCTTCTGAAAATTCTTTGAGGGCCGGGGCCAAGGACAGAACTGAACTGTGGTAATGGACGTTCGGTACTGTAATGTAGCACCGGAAAAACCTGTTAGCAACCGGAACCTCCTGTAGTTAAGAAGCAGAGAGGACAGAATGAATGCAGGTGTATCTGGTGTATATAATAACTACTCAGTGTATTAAAAAAATATTATTTATTGCAATATTGAATATCTGAAAGTGGCAATGATTTATATACTTGCCCATATATTGTAAAGTGTTGCAATACCTTGATAATGTATTTTATTGCAATATATTTTCAGTATGTTTGATTTCTGTAAGGGTGAACACAACCAGGGGTAAAATGTCAGTGGTGCTGAACAGTTGTCGGAATCAGGAGTGAGTCTGTTGCTGTCTGAACACCTGCATTATCTCCACTCTCTTCCCCCAGACCAAGGTGACTGCGATTGACGGCAGGCCGGCAGGTGACCAGTACCTTCCGAGCTACCTGTCCATTAGCAGCTGGTACTCCCCGAGCAAATGCCACCTGCAGCTCCAGAGCCCTGGTGCGGCTCTGCAGGTACATTGCATTACAGGCATTTAGCAGACGCTTTTATCCAGAGCTACGTACACAACTTTCCCATTTTTACATCTTTAGCATTTTTTACATGTTGTATTTATACAGCTGTATATACAACAGGATATATACTGAAGCAATTCAGGTTAAGTACCTTGCTCAAGGGTACACCAGCAGTGTCCTAGTTAGGAATCGAACCTGCAACCTTTCAGTTACAAGCCCAATTCCCTAATCACTATACTACTACGCCCCCCTTGTCCTCATCTTGTTTATTTTATTCATATAGCACTTTTCAAAGCAGTTACAAAGTAATTCATGGTACAAGTAAAAGAAAACAAATGACAGTATTGTAACAAGCATTTTAAACCAGGTGTGGCCATTTTGGCCAATCTTGGCCTTAAAAAGCCACTCTTAAAATGGACAACCAATTAAAGCAGCTGATTACACAGTTAACTTGCCTGGTTACTTGGCCCTGAATCGGTCAGTGAAGTGCTGAATATCAATGGAAGCCCTACATTCATGACTAAAGCCAAGCTATCATTGCGTTATTGGTAAGAGCTTCATTCATTTTGTATGGCACCATGTTACAGAAATGCTGGGACCTGTCAATGTAGGAATGTGTGCTGTTCAATCTCAGTGTGGATCAGGGGCTGTTTTTCCTCCTGCTGCGGTAAGAGACAGTGGTTTGTCTTTGGGCCTAGATTGGACAAGAGGCAGAGATATCCCTGAAGTCCACCTGCCCCTGTAACTTTACTCTGCATTACGAGATCGCTTCCCGTGGCAACATAGTCCAGTCTGGCCAGCAGCTCCCCAACAACACTGCTCACCGTGGCAAGAGGGCAACCGTCACCTTTGACAAGAACATCCACACCACAGTGCCTCCTAGTGGTTCAGGTCAGGATCACAATTTTCTGTCATGCTCACAGTTCAGTAGTATTTTCCTAAGGTAACTAGTTTAATAGAACTACTATATCTGCTGAATGGGCATTGGCATTTTCTTTAACATAATTCATTCACAGTCCACCATTGATATATTCTGCTTATCTTACACCATACCCCCCATTGGTTTCTCCCTTGCTTTTTTGGTCTCTCTCTTTGTCTGTAATTCAGTTAAATTCAAAATTCTTTATTGGCATGACATATTAGAATATTTTACTAAAAGTCCACAGTGATGATTAATAAAACTGACCAGGAATAGTTTAGTGAAATTAATTTAAATGAGCTCTTTCTTCCCTCTCTCTCAACCTCCCCGGGTTCAGCGGCCACGTCCCTGCAGGGCGAATCGGACATCTGTGTCTCAGTACTTCGGTTTCCTGTCACCCATGCCATGGCCCCACTCAGCCGGCTACTGGTGTACTACGTGAGGGAGAATGGCGAGGGGGTGACAGACAGCCTGCAGATCACTGTTCAGCCCAGCTTTGAGAACAAGGTCAGTCTCCCCTTAGTCAGGCTTCACCCGCTAGCATGGATAAGCTAGCATGGAGAAGCTAGTAGCGAGACGTTAGCATGGATAAGCTAGCAGGGAGAAGTTAGCATGGACAAGCTAGCAGTGAGAAGCTAGCATGGATAATCTAGCAGAGAGAAGTGGTTGCTCAGGATCGTTGCCATGGGGCTCTGTCAAGGACATGTCAATGCCAAATGGACTACAAATTGTTGAAAAGGAGAAATGCCAGGCATACGCTCACCTACCATTGGAGCAGGATCCTGTTCTGATCACTTGGTAGTGTTCACTAATTTGCATCAGTGCCTACGCTTAAATGTTGCAGTTGTCTGCAGGCACATTCCTGGAGGTATGCTCATTATTATATATCTTTTGTGTGTGCGCCCCATAGTAATTTATGATTGAGAAAATCAAGCCATTAAAGCCTCTGCTATCACACATTGAAAGAGGTCAGAGATATTTTTAAACCTCATTGCCGTGTCTGTTCACAGGGTAGAGGGAAGGCTCAATAACACGATGCCTTTGGAAGATTTAGTGGCTGAAACTTTTACAGCTCTTTGGTATGAACTCGGTTTGGCAGGAGGAGGGTTATATGGCTCTGCATGCAAGACAAGACAAACAGAAGGTGTGGAGATCTAAGGGGTCGTTACAGGGAGGGGCAGACGTTACAGTTACTCTGCGGTGAAAGGCTGCAAGTGTCAGTGTGAACAGGAGGGATTTAAGTGGGTAATTTCCACTCAGAAGGAAAGCCTGGATTGTTGAGAAAGCGGGTTGAGTTAGTACCCTCCCCCCTCCCGAATGCCTGCTTTGTAATTGGCTGTAATCGAGGTTGAAGCGGCATCTTGTTTCAGGACCTCCCCGGAGTGTGCGGTGATGTCATTTTAAATGTTTGCTCGCAGGTGTCCGTATCCCTGTCGGCCAATGAATCGACGCCGGGCGACCCTCTGAGTCTAAAGGTCAGAGGAGAGAGGGGCTCCTGTGTGTGTGTCGCCACTGTGGACAAGAGCCTGTACCTGCTCAAGCCAGGCTTCCAGATCAGCCCGGATAAGGTCAGTATTTCCCTGCAGACCGGATGTGACCTCTGGGTTTACTCGGCGGTTCCCTGTTCGTTGCAGTGTGTTTGCAGGGTGACGTTTTTACATGCAGTCCCTTTACACAGCTGGATATTTTGCCGAAGCAATTCAGGTTAACCCTTTGAAGAGTGTTCTAAGACGGTGTTCTAGAACTCTATTGCTTTCAGTTGCCAGTAGTGATTGTAAAGGTGTTGTTACACGGTGCAATTTCCACGCAACTTTGGTTGCGGAAACTCGTTGCTGGTGATGTCATTTTATGCAATTCCACTGTTACACGAGGCAATTTGCAATCAATTTAAATTGCATGCAATGACCAATCAGAATCAAGTTTGTATGTAGCGTTCGATATTACACCGGATCCGTTTATTCCGTTAGATACTCATATGAAGTCTTGATCGCTAAATTTAGCTAACGTTACAATTATTCTTGTTAACGTTACATTTAGCTAGTTACATTTATTTATTTCTGCGATGTCGAAAATACTGCCAACAAGGAAACGCAAAGCCTTATGTGCGTTCATTTTATTGGACCACCTTGAAAACAAGCAGGAGGAAACGGTAACGTTATCGTAGTAGTAGGCTACGCGTAGACAGGTCTGCGTTCGCGTGTGATCAATATCGCTGTTCTGACTGGTTATTGCATGCAATCGGTTGCATGAAAGTTGAACTGCTCCCAACTTATTGCAACCAAGTTGCACAGAAATTGCAGGGGATGTTACACGAAGCAATCTATGACCAACTCAGCTGCAACTTAGTTGCAAGCAACAAAAAAAATTGCTTTGTGTAACAACACCTTTACATCAGCATTCGAATGTTCAGTTAAGAACATTCTAATCGCATATTTGTGATCTTGCGTACCTTGCTCAAGAGTACAACGGCAGTGCCCCGCCTGGGGTTAAAACCTGCAGCCGGGGTAACAAGCCCAGTTCCATAACCGTCATACTACACTACTGCCCCAAGAGGTGGACACGTGGTTTCTTACTGCATCGTACTGTGCGCAGGTCTTCAAGGAGCTGGCTGAGTTTGACGTGTCCGATGCCTTTGGTGTACCTAAGGACGATGGCCATTTCTGGTGGCCCGGGCTGTCGTCGCGGCGACGCCGGCGTTCCTCTGTGTTCCCATGGCATTGGGATATCACCAAAGACGCCCGCTTTGCCTTCACGGTGAATCTGACAGTCCTTTACTAGCCCACCCTCCCCCTTAAATCTAAACTAGGGTTAAATACATAAATCCAATACTTTCAAATATGTATATATGCATTTGAAATGCAATCAATTTTTTTTAATACAGAGAATTAGAACTTCATGTATATTTGACAGGTATTGCAATATATTTCATAATACATTTATTAAATTTTTTTTATTGATGTACTAATTCTTTAAAATAATAATTTCAAGGACCAAGCAAGCATGTTGACAATATCTTGCCTTGTCTTTCTGTCCCTCTGTGTAAACGTGTGTGTGTGTATATGTGATGTGTGTGCGCGTTTGTGTGTGTGCGCGCTTGTGTTTATCCGTTTGTGTACGTACGTGTGTGTGCATGTTACAGGAGACGGGTCTGGTGGTGATGACAGACATGGTGAGTCTGAACCACAGGCAGAGTGGAGGGATGTACACAGATGAGGCTGTGCCAGCCTTCCAGCCCCACACCGCCACGCTGGTGGCAGCCATGCACTCCCGCACTGTGCCCAGGTACCCACCCCAACGGCACAGCCACCTCAGCATCCCTGGCCATCTCTCACACACACAAAAACACCTTCATTTTAGCAGAATACTATTATAACTCTTATCATAACTGTCATAGGAGTTCTATCATAACTCTAGCATAGGAGAAATCTATCATAACTCTGTCTCAGGGCAACTTTATTATAACTGTCAGAGGATTACTCTGTATGAGGGGGAATTTATCATAACTCTGTCTTTGAGGAACTCTGTCACAACTGTCTTAGGAAACCTCTGTCAGGGGAACTCTATCATAACTGTCAAAGCAGAAATCTATCATAACTCTACCGTTGGGGAACTATCATAACTGTAAAATCAGAAATCTATAATGACTGTAATAGGGGAAATCTAATGGGTTCGTCATTGATACAGGAAGGTTGTGAATTTTCATTGTTTGGACATAAGGATCCATGAGACACTGTTGATTTCTAACAGTCCTTTTACAGCAAAATGTCTCACCGGTGGAACGAGCCTTGGCCTCCTGAACTGTGGTACACCCCAGGATTCGCACATGGAGACCACTGCATATTACAGTGAAGACAAAGCGGGCAGCTGTAAACTCACGTCAGGCTTTGTGGTTTGGTTGCAGGGCGGAGAAACGCAGGCGAACGTTCTTCCCAGAGACGTGGGTGTGGAACTGCATCAACATCAGGTAACTTGAGGTTCTTGTGCCGAGCGTCAGTAGTCTTAACATCGGGCAGACTTGTGCCACCGCTAACGTCGCTTGTGTCTGTGTTGCATGTGGGCAGGTGAAGCCAAATACTGCACTTATTCAATTTAATGTCATTTTAAATGTTACAATTTTAAATATATTTTTTCATGCTGTGTCCTGTTGGATGATTGTTGGTTGGCCTAACAGAGGAGTTGTGTGTGAAGTAATATGGTAGGGCAGTTCACTCCATTTGATCCTATGGGTTGCCTACGAAAAAAATGGCAACACCAATGTAAAGGCACTTAAAAGTGTGTTGGACCACCAGGTCTGGACTATGCAAACCCTGGTGTAGAATCTATCAGCATCTGGACTTCTGCTGGAGGAATGTAACACCAGTTTGCAATCAAAAAAAGTGACTCGCTCAGTAGCGCGGTAGCCTCTGAGATTCTCGCCCCTCATTTATCAACGTCTTATTTTGTGGGCGGAACATCCACGGAACGATTCCCGCTGCCTGCTGACAAACGAGGAGGCTAACGCTAATGCTCACAGCGGCCGCGCAGGTGAGCGTTAGCGTGTTAGCCTCCTCGTTTGCCCGGCAGGCAGCGGGAATCGGTTTGTGGATGTTCCGCCCGTGAGGTAGAGAACACAAAAGGTTACAGGGATTGCATACCTTGGCTTGTGCCCAGAGGCCTAAGTGCTCTCATGTGTGAAAATAAAAACAGTATTACTGGTTGCGCCTACAGAGTGGACGCAGGCTGCAGGGGGGGCGGGGGGGGGCGTGCGGGTAAGCAGGATTTGGAGCAGAGCCAGATCTCAGAATGGAGAGAGAGAGGGAAGAGGTGGTGGGGTAGGGTGGGGTAGGGTGGGGTCGGAGCGTATTTGGGAAAAGGGAATCTCGTAGCCTCGTTGCGGTATCGGCAGGGATGAGAAGGTTTCTCTTACGCACAAGGTTCGCTTGGAATCTTATCTGTTGGAAAGCGGTTGGCTTCCTTTCGCCCGTTTCCACCACAGTGTTTGCCCGTCAGGCCATTGGACTCCACAGACTCTGTGCTTTACTCCATCACTGGAGAGACATGGTCATTATGACCATGTCTCTCCCTGCTGTATGACGGTTCTAGTCAAATTCAGCCCTCTTTGATTCTCTCTCCGCTTTTGGTTGGTGTTTATTTGATAATGGCCTGATGGGGGAATATGGCAACTGACATCAGAGCTCTCTGGGTGAGAGAGACGAGACTTTCATTTTGAAGCTTGGCATTAATGGCAAATGCAACAGGAAATCCTGTGACTTTCGTAGTTGTCATTATTTTTGAGTAGCTTTTGTTCTGCACGAGGTTGTACACTTTGTGTCTGACTTTATAACGGCTTTGACTGTTTGTGGCGAGGCTCAACAATGCTGGATCAGTCTGCAACGGGCTTCCAGACTCTTAAGTCCACTGGAATCGGATTGTGTTAAACCAAATTCTATAAGCCGGTTGGCAGTCTGATATCCTCGGTGGGCTTTGTCAGGTTAACTGGGAATCGCTCCAGACTCATAAGTGTAGCATATAAGCAGACTTCATTGGATTAAAAGCTGAGGGAATTGGCCTCTCATGTCACAGGGCTTGTTTGTGTTGGCCTCCAGTGGGGGAGAGGAGGAGGGGGGGGGTTTCCCCAACATTTGTAAATAAGCATATGGATGTTTACTAAAACATAATCTTCAGCTTTGAGCCAAAGTGCGACTTATCCCATGTGAACACACAGATACACACACACACACACACACACACACAGACGCACACAGCTGGCTAAACGGCACTTTGCTTTATCTCCCCCCCCGCCATTGAAGCGATCACACGGGAGAAGCCGAGCTGCGATTGGTCGTGCCCGATTCCATCACCACCTGGGTGACTGAGGCGATTGGCTTGTCGGAGGAGAAGGGGCTGGGCCTGGCTCCGAGGGTGGAGCTGAGGACGTTCAAGGCCTTCTTTGTGGACTTCACCCTGCCTTACAGTGTGATCCGCGGGGAGCAGACTAAAGTTCCTCTCACCGTATACAACTACCTGCCCACCTGTACGGAGGTGAGTGTAGGGAGAATGCATTTCCTGCCATTAAGAGCATTTTTACTGTTTATCAATCCCCCGAAAGCCTCATTTAGGACAGGGGTTAGAAATAAACCATGGCTAAAATCTTACGTGCTGTTCAGCAGGTACCAGCTTTTCACAATGCCAAGCTGCATTGTCCCCAACACGTTAACAAAGGTATGAAATGATTTATTGTAGGGAGGTAAAGTTGCAGATAACAGGATGGAGGAACGGAGAGATGGAAGGAAGGAAATATCTCTTTTCTTCCGGGAAACAGAGCCCCTTTCCCTCGCGTGAGCGGGTCAGTTCTGCAGAGGTTTACAGAACTGATGTCACTATCTGCTTCTTTGATGTGTCCAAAGGCCAACGCATTTAATAGTTTTGCGTGTGAAACTTAAACAAGCCAGGGTTATTCCTTTCTTTCTAGTCACGCAGACTGCTTCACGTTGAACCAAAAACATGTGATTCTTATTTCTCATATATTAGTTATTTATGACTTTTGGGGTGTGAATGTATGAAATGCATTGAAATTTTACTGCAAAGCTGGAAGATTAATGGAAGTGATCCCGAGGGAATTACATGAGTCAGTCAGCATGGAAAATCTGCAACATGACTGAAAATTCCCCTAAACCCATATAAGACCTTTCGCATGTCACACAACATGGGAAAAAAATGAGAACGTGTTTGACGTAAACACATCTTAGAAGTAATTACGATAACGGGAAAATTCCAACCGAAAACACAGACCCTCCCGTGAATGTCCCATTGTTCCACACAGGTCCATGTCAAGGTCTCAGTTCCCAAAGGGATCAAGTTTGTGGGCCATCCTGGAAAGCACCACCTGACCCGGAAAAAATGCGTGCCTCCTGGAGAGGCCACGCCCACGTCCATAGTCCTGTCATTCACGGAGCTGGGCGCTGCGAACATCACAGGTGAGACCTGCTCCTCTACCTGTCCATGCATGTAGCTGTGACATTTGAGAAGTACATGCAAATCAACTTATTTCAAATGTCCTTTGTTGGGGGTGCTTTTCTGTACATGTTCTGTTTGGGTGAAATCTGTAAGGCATTGGGAAGCTATGGAGGCTGCCTGTTCATTGCAAAAAATGGAAATGCCACCACTGTTCATTTGTTTAATTTGCACAGTAAAATCCTGGCGATGGAAGTTTTTCCAAAATATCTTATATATTATATAAATAATTTTTAAAAACTTTTTAAAAATGATATTCTTGATGACACAATAGATCTTTTACCTTCATCGTTGTTGGTGTTAAAGCCAGAGTCACGAGTCTTTGCTCTGACAAACGACCTGAAGAATACAGAGGCTGGTCGTACAAATAAACAAACAATAACAAAAAAAAAAATAGGAGCCGGGCCCCAGCGGGCCCCAGAGGGGGACCAGCAGGAAGGTAGGCGGGACGGTGCTGGGACACTCTGTGGCATGTTGATGAGTTTGCGGGTCACTGCAGGTCAATGGCCCCCCTGCAGGTCCCCCCCCCCTGCCCCCTGGGCCTCCCGACCCTTCCCTCTCAGTACCCACACACAAAGGGACGCATTAGAACACTGCCACATCCCAGCCCCGCCCCCTCAACCGTGGAACATTGTGTGTGTTCTGTTTGGCATCTGTATTTAAGTGCTTTGTTATTTTATTCTGTAAGACATTTTACGTGCAAGAGCTTTTTGTGTCAGGCTTTGAATTTTTTTTTTTTGCATGCATGCATGTATATAGCAGACCTCTCACTTCTTCTGTGCTTCTTCTGTGCCGGGTTGTGTTCTGACTGTGCTGGGTTGTGTTCTGACTGTGCCGGGTTGTGTTCTGACTGTGCCGGGTTGCGTTCTGACTGTGCGGGGTTGTGTTCTGACTGTGCCGGGTTGCGTTCTGACTGTGCGGGGTTGTGTTCTGACTGTGCTGGGTTGTGTTCTGACAGTGCGCGCCGTGGCCTACAGTGAGCCGGGCTGCTGCGCAGATGGACTGCAGTCGGCCAAGACGAGCAAGAACGCAGAGGACCAGGAGGACAGGAGGACTCCCGCCGGCATGGACTACGTGCGCAGGAGCGTCCTGGTGGAGGTGAGAGACGGCCGGAGGTCGCCGAGCCCGCTAACCTGAGGTCCAGGGCAGGAAATTTACTTTTTCAACATCTTACTAGCCAATTATCTTTTACAATTACAACCTGGTTGATTACCAGCCAAAGTGGCTGCTAGAGTAGAAAATCTTACCAGCCACACTCAAATTTCACACCCTTCTGAGGTCTCATACTCATTTTCCCAGAGGGCTGCAGTTCTTGCTGGCTTTGGCTGTGTTAGCACTCAGGTGCTTAATTTAGTTAATTGACCGGCTAAAGAGGCCGTGTTTAAAAAGCCTAAACTGGCTGCTTATTGAAAGTAACCCAGACTGACACAGTACATGCCTCCTGGACTGGAGTGTGAGTAGCTGCTGTAAACACTGATGCAGAACCCTACATTAATGTCACCTGGAAGGTAATGAAATGTGACCGACAGGTTTTGTCTTCCTCCTCTTCCTCCTCTACAGCCTGAAGGCCTGCCCAGGGAATACACCTACAGCGTGTTCTTCTGTCCCAACGGTCAGTACCCATCTGCCTCAGCACCAGGCCTGGGTCTAAATTATTTAAGATACATTCATGCTTTAGACATCAGTACAATTCCTGCAAATTTCTGCAACAATAAACCTCTATTTTCACCATTATTCAGGAACAAAAATTATTCTTTGGTAAAATGAATGTTTGGATGTTTTTGGCTAATACCATACTTCAGTGAAAATTCCCAGAGATCTGCAGGAGTGTTTTTTGCTGAACTTACTGGCTTCTGAAGAACTAAAGTAATTTAAATACTTGATTCAATCCAGGTCTATTCAGCGCGCAAATCTTTAACCAAGTCAACCTACTCTGTGCCACTCACAATCCTAAAATGTCAGTCACAGATGAAATGATAACTTAAGGAGTGCCCAGAGATGCTCGCTCTACTGCCCCTGAATTGAGGAAAGAGGCAGCTTTTACAAAATATCTTTGTAAAAATAAATAAATCAATAAATCAATAAATCAAATAAAAATCCAGGCATATTTCTGTTGAACGAAAATAGTATTCTTGGTGGCACAAGAGATTGTTTTCCCTCGACCTGCGTTGCTGTTTTTTGCTCTGAAGCCAGAGTTTTGCTCGTAAAAAATACGAGCCTGGCCTCAGCGGGCCCCAGATTTTTCCAGTGGCAACTCGTAGAGCAGGTTTTAGCTACACCCAGGGGCATAGGGTTTCGGTCGGCAGCCCCCCACCCCGCCTCATACCGCAATGGAACCCGCAGTCTGAAGCTTAGGCCTCAGTCCAGCTGCGCAGGCCATCTGACAGGATGCCTTGGAAGACCCGTGTGCTCATCTGTGTTCTTTTAAACTGAGACAGAGCAAGGGTGCTACAGCAGTGGGATGGGCCCTCAAATGCCCAAATGGGAGGAGCATAAAAAAAGAGACAAAATATTAAGGGGAATGCAGGCAGTTGACGATCTTTATGCGATTACAACCACGACATAAAGAAAATATCAGAGTATGTTGGTCACGTTGGTTTCGATTCTTTCTCTACACACCTTCTCAGAGAGGATCCACATCTCCACCCCAAACAAGTACGAGTACCAGTACGTGAAGAAGCCGGCCCGCATGACGCACTTTGAGGTGGCAGTGAAGACCCACAACGACGCCCACTTCGCCCTGTCGCCCAGCCCGCATGACAACGCCGAGATGCTGGAGATCGTGCTGGGGGGACGACAGAATGCCCGTTCCTGGATCTCCCTGGGAAAAATGGGCGAGCAGGTAGCCAGCGCCCCGACGCCCGGCATACTCTCCTGGGACGAGTTCCGCAGCTTCTGGATCAGCTGGAGGGGCGATGTGGTGCAGGTGAGGGTGCGGAGGGGCTGGGTGGGGAGGGGAGGGGCGGGGCAGTGCACTGAACAGCCCTTTGTAGGTGCACTGATGGAATGCACGATATGATTGACTTATCAATGGCAGTCGTGGTTCTTTTAGTATTTTGATCTGTTCTATTGACGTATTAAAATATACAGTATATGTATATATATATTTTTTTACATTTATACAGCAGTTGAATGCAATTCAGGGTAAGTGCCCTGTACAATGACCCGCCTGGGAGTCAAACCTGCAATCTCAGAGTCCAATATTCTGACCATTATACATACACTGTTACCCCAGGCCCAATAGACTACTCAATATACATATATTTCTACCCCCGGCCCTATATTCTGACCATTATACATACACTTTGACCCCCGGCCCTATATTCTGACCATTATAGATAAACTGCTACCCCAGGCCCAATAGGCTACTCATTATACATAAACTGCTACCCCCAGGCCCCAATAGGCTACTCATTATACATAAACTGCTACCCAGGCCCAATAGGCTACTCATTAGGTGTGGTTGTGAAACCACACCTTTTGCTATTCACCATACTTATTATTATTCCGCCACGTTTTGAGAACCTATTTCCTCCTACACCATTCCCTCCATCAACACCATTCATACCACATATTATACCTTTATACACCCTCAAGGTTACTATTACTTTTTGCCTTTATACCATATACACTTTTTCAGATAATTGACCTTTTATCGCCAGAAAAATGAATGGGTGTCAATGGGCACATTTTGAAAACCGATGCAATAGAATGTGGATGCTGTAACATATTACACTGCTTATGATATCACAATGCCTTCCTCTACAACACTGTTATGACCCAACAATACTATCCCAGATGATTTGACATTGGTCGCGTTAAGTAACAGGTATCTCTTTTCCACTGGTCAAGTGTACCGTACTGGACCCATACTGGTACGGTGCGGTACGTTTTTCAATTACCGTTTAAGGAGAGTTCGGTACGGTCACGGTACGCCTAAGACGTGCTGGTTAGGTGCCCTAACATATGTGGTACTGGTCCACTTTCAAGAGCGGTCCGATGGGTGTCGTCATTACGCCAGTGACGCGCGCACACACACAACGGAATTTAACCGCCATTTTTAAATCCCTGCTAGCTCATTGATAACTTGTTACACTGCAAAACATTCAACAGAAAGATATAAGCTAAGACACACTGTGGCTAAGACACAACAGGAAAAAAAGACACTAACTCCGGGTCTGTCATGTTTGTTGTTGATGTTAGTGACGCTCACTGATGACCTAGTAACATTGTTGCTTTGCTCTCTTACGCAAAGGAGACTACAGCTACTGACCTTTAAGTGGAAAATGAAAGGGTACTGATTCTGTACTGTACCGTGGCCGTTTAATGTGGACCAGTATGGGTCCAGTACGGTACATTTGACCAGTGGAAAAGAAATATGAGTAGCTCACGGTGGAAGAATGCTCAGTGTGAGCACTGAGCAGACTTTCGAATTTTTTAGGAATTGTTAATGTAGTTATACATACACTTCTACCCCCGGCTCTATATTCTGACCATTAAACATACACTGCTACCCCATGACAGGAAGTGAGGCTGGCCAATAGAGGCCCAGCATGACTGACAGGGAAGGGAAAATTTGCTCAGTTTGGGCCTGGCGGAGGTCCTAGCAGAGGAGAACGCGGCGCCCTTCCCTGGCGCCTCGGCTCTGGTTTAATGATATGGCCGTGAGGTCACGCGGGACGGCAGGGTGGTGATTGTCCAGTCAGGACACGCGCTGATCCCGTGCCAATGGACGCTCCCTACCTCCCCGGCAACGGGGACGTGAACTCTGGGTTGGACATGCGCAATTCGACCAGAGGGAGCGATAAAAAGACCAGAGACAATGTAAAACATTGTTGCATGCAATTCATTTTAAGATGGCTCAAGAGTCGTTTTTTCCCCATCTGAGTGTATAGCCTGCTCCATTTTTAGTTTTACAAGGGGCAGCGAATACCAAGGGGGCACTCTGTTCATTTAGCGCACTCTAAAATAGGCCTGGGCTGAAATTAGGTGAAGTGAGCCACCTTGCCAACAGTTGGCAACCGGCTTTTTACAAGAAGCTGCAGCTTGTAAAACTCAGTGTGGGTGAAACTGCTTTTTAAGTGGAAGCTAATTCACTCCTCGCACTTCATTATTTGTTGGAAATTAGGCTAATTTTGGTGGCTCCTTTCCTCCGCGGGTGGAGGAATGTTTCAAGTGTGACATGCGGTAATTACGTAGTCCTATGGCCTGAGATCCATGCTGATGTGAAGTCGCTGGGAGCCGTCGCATCCTGTTTGGTTTTGCTGGAAGACTGTGTGGCTCGCCCTGTTCAGTGAGCGGCCACTGCGCAGTGAGCGTGCTCAAAAACTGGGTCTTGGACCTGGAGCTGCCTGGGAATAAGTTTTAAACCCTAAATGCTGGCCTACACTACTACTAGCTACAGGCTCATAGTGTTGCTTTACCTGTGAATTCATGATCCCATAGGTCTGCTTTAGTAGAGAATGTTAATAATAATAATAATAATAATAATAATAATAATAATAATAATAATAATAATAATAAACTAAAACACCTACAAAGGAACAAGAAGACCTGAGTATTTGCGGGGAAATATGAAAAAACAATGCGTTAAAATGACAAACCTCAATTCCAAAAGAATAACACATAAAAGTAGAAAGCAGTGATTTGTAAATTATCATTCACATATATTTAATTGAAAACAGTACAAAGAAAAGATATTTAATGTTTTATCTTATAAACTTTTAGATTTTTAGTAAATGTACGCTAATTCCGAATTTGATGCCTGCAACACGTTCCAAAAAAATTGGGACGGGCAAAAAAAAGACAGAGAAGAAAAGAAATAAACACCTGTTTGGAACATTCCACAAGTAAATGGGTGATGCTATCATGACTGGGTATAAAAGGATATCAAAAGACTCTTCATATCTTATCTTCAGGTACTCTTACAAGCGATACTATAACATCTCTGCATTTGAATGGAGCTCTATGGGAATTGGGTAGTGGGACTAGATTAAGGTGTAAATTACACGGGAATAGTATGGAACCCCATGGTTGGCTAAATGGCTCTAAGTCAAGGGTCTGCGGTATCAAATGAGCCTCAAACCATCACTCTGCTGCCAGATATGCAGTAGATAAGGATGGATCACTTGAAGGGTTGTTTCTCCTGACTTATATTTCAATTGTTCAATAGGAAAATGAGTCAGGAGAAACAACCCTTAAAGTGGCCCATCTATATCTACTGCAAAAAAAAGACTATCTTTTTTTTGCCCCTGTCCCAACTTTTTTGGAACATGTTGCAGGCTTCAAATTCGTAATTAGAGTATATTTACAAAAATCAATAAAGTTGATAAGGTAAAACATTAAATATGTTTTCTTTGTACTGTTTTCAATTAAATATATGTAAAGGAGAATTTACAAATCACTGCTTTCTGCTTTTATGTGCATTTTACATGCTGTCCAAACTTTTTTTGGACTTGGGGTTTGTACATACAAAATCAAATACATTGAAAATAATAACAAAATAGAAAAGAGGGTTAAATCGGTGAAAATTGCACAAAAGCCACCATAAACAAGGTTTTGATTGAGACTTGGATGAAGCCTCTCTTAGTGCTTGTGGTAATCGTAATTTGAGGCAAACATAGAACAGGATGCCTTAGGACACACAAGAGCATTTGATTGCTGATAATGAAGTAAAAGTTTGAAAATGTGTTCAGATTCTGATATGCATGCAAAGAGCTTAAAACACAAGCATAAGAATGATGAAATCAATTCTAAATACTAACCGGTAACCAGTGTAGTGACCAATTAGCTTTAAATGCAAGGAGAAATGTTTGCTTTCTTTTTGGCCTGTAATCTGATCTAAACTGACGATGGTGAATGCTGCAGGTGGGTCACGGTTTGCAGCCGTCCAATGAGACAGTGTTCCTGCAGTGGGCCGGCCCCCTCTCCACCCAGGTGAGGCACATCGGCTTCTCCACTGGCTGGGGCTCAGTGGGGGAGTTCAAGATCTGGCGAAAGGAGGACTCGGATGAGAACCACAATGAAGCCTTCACCCTGGGGGTGCCGCACAACGTGGTGCCCGGCTCCGAGAGGGCCACCGCCTCCATGATTGGTGAGAGGCTCTGTGATGTCACACGTTCATCACTCACCGATTGGTCCGCTGAACTGTCTCTCTCTTCCGCTTTTATAAATCTTGATTCACGAGTTTGTTCCATTTCAACACTTCTATTTTAACAACCTTGAAATAGGTCATAGTATTTTAACACACTGACTCATAAGTGCTCTTTTGTCTTCAGAAATCATGCAAAAAAAAGCAGAAAGGAAAGTGTCATGTGACACAGAATGATATATTCTCCATCCTGTTTTATGCTTTATGTTTTAAAATAACCTAAATGCACATGGTTCATGGTTCCATAAAATTGTCATACTGGTACTGTGCATTTTAACTGTGTTATTGATGGCTAATTTCCTTATAAACATGCATATTCTCCATGGAACAGATGCATATAACAAAGATGGAAAAAATGGCAACTGCAGCAAAGTAACAGCAATTAATTTGTGTACAGTAATGTTTTTACCTAAAGGCATTTATATTGTGTTTGAGACTGTGCGTTGAGATCTGGGCCGGTATTCATAAAGTATCTCATAGTAGGACTGCTGACCTTGGATCACTGTTGCCCTTAGCCTCATAATGGATAAGGTTGGGATTATCCTAGATCAGCAATGCTACTCTGAGATGCTTTATGAATAGGGGCCCTGATATACAATCAGATCAGCAATGCTTTATGAATATTGGCTGGCCTGTGTCTCAGGGGACGTGATGGGCCCCACGCTCAACAACCTGGATAACCTGCTGCGTCTGCCCTTTGGCTGCGGGGAGCAGAACATGATCCATTTCGCCCCCAACGTCTTTGTGCTCAAGTACCTGCAGAAGACCCGGCAGCTCAACACCGAGGTGGAGACCGAGGCCACAGACTACCTTCTGCAAGGTGCGGTACCAGGGATGGATCTACAATTCGTGCTGGGAATAGTATGAGCGAGGGGGGCCCCCCTGCGCACACACACACGGGGGCCCCCTGGATCCACTAGTGCCCAGGAAGGCTTTCCCTGTTTAACCCCCTCAGCTCCACCCCTGTGTAGTACTAAAGCAGCTACATTAATTTACCTTGCGTTCATTTAGCTTTCATTTAACATTTGACCTGGTACAACGGCCCACTAATGTGCTAACAAACAAACCTGTGTGAGTCTCTGTAGTCAGCCTCATTCAGAGGATATTGCTTCATGGATCCAAAAAAAGTCATTTGTATTTCTAAATCATGCATTTGTGTACAGGTTCTTGCTCTGTTTGGTAGTTTTTGGTAGTTTTTGCAATTAACCATGGCAGTTTGAATGTTTTGGGGTGTGAGGGGATTCTGCCCCTTGCAAAAAGGAATTTTAATTAAAAAAGAAGTAAACTCTTGCTCTGAAAATCTGAGTGCCAACTGTAAGTCTTATTCACACTGTGCTGCTCAGCCTTATGGTAAAAAGCCTGGTACAAATGCGGTACTATGTTTCCTTTCCTCCTCAGGGTACCAGCGACAGCTGACCTACAAGCGCCAGGACGGCTCCTACAGCGCTTTTGGGGAGAGGGACTCGTCCGGGAGCATGTGGTGAGTTTTGGGTGCGCTGTGTGCCAATAGCTCAAGCTCTCCTGCGCATTTTATATCGGGGATCCAAAACTCAAGTCCCTGTCTGCAGGTTTTTGTGAGTTCAATTACAGTTTGTGGGCAATTTAGGCCTGGGAAGCAAGTTGTGTGGACCAAATGAATGATTTAATTAAATACTTAAGTGCTGAAACAGTGAATGCTTGAACCTAATCTTGGACCAAGATTATATCCCTATTTTGTATGTATCTTTAAAAAAACTGTTTTTTAGGCCTTATTCAGCTTTATTGGACAGCACAGTGTAGAGAGACAGGACGAATGGGGGAGTGAGAGAGAGAGAGAGAGACAGCACAGTGTAGAGAGACAGGACGAATGGGGGAGCGAGAGAGAGAGAGAGAGAGAGACAGCACAGTGTAGAGAGACAGGAAGAATGGGGGAGCGAGAGAGAGAGAGAGACAGCACAGTGTAGAGAGACAGGAAGAATGGGGGAGCGAGAGAGAGAGAGAGAGACAGCACAGTGTAGAGAGACAGGACGAATGGGGGAGCGAGAGAGAGAGAGAGACAGCACAGTGTAGAGAGACAGGAAGAATGGGGGAGCGAGAGAGAGAGAGAGACAGCACAGTGTAGAGAGACAGGAAGAATGGGGGAGCGAGAGAGAGAGAGAGACAGCACAGTGTAGAGAGACAGGAAGAATGGGGGAGCGAGAGAGAGAGAGAGACAGCACAGTGTAGAGAGACAGGACGAATGGGGGAGCGAGAGAGAGAGAGAGAGACAGCACAGTGTAGAGAGACAGGAAGAATGGGGGAGCGAGAGAGAGAGAGAGACAGCACAGTGTAGAGAGACAGGAAGAATGGGGGAGCGAGAGAGAGAGAGAGAGACAGCACAGTGTAGAGAGACAGGACGAATGGGGGAGCGAGAGAGAGAGAGAGACAGCACAGTGTAGAGAGACAGGAAGAATGGGGGAGCGAGAGAGACAGCACATTGTAGAGAGACGGGACGAATGGGGGAGCGAGAGAGAGAGAGAGAGACAGCACAGTGTAGAGAGACAGGAAGAATGGGGGAGCGAGAGAGAGAGAGAGACAGCACATTGTAGAGAGACAGGACGAATGGGGGAGCGAGAGAGAGAGAGAGAGAGAGAGAGAGAGAGACAGCACAGTGTAGAGAGACAGGAAGAATGGGGGAGCGAGAGAGAGAGAGAGACAGCACAGTGTAGAGAGACAGGACGAATGGGGGAGCGAGAGAGAGAGAGACAGCACAGTGTAGAGAGACAGGACGAATGGGGGAGCGAGAGAGAGAGAGAGAGAGAGAGAGACAGCACAGTGTAGAGAGACAGGAAGAATGGGGGAGCGAGAGAGAGAGAGAGACAGCACAGTGTAGAGAGACAGGACGAATGGGGGAGCGAGAGAGGGAAAGACATGCGACAAAGTTCACGCGGCCAGATTTGAACCGCCGACGTTGCGGCTCACAATGAGCACATGGGCGGTGCTCTACGGGCTACGGCACAGAGGCACCCATGATTTGGTTTTTGGTTCATGGTTTTTTAGGTGTGGCCTTACGTCCTTCAGTATATTGGTGAACGCACAAAAAAAATGTTCACTTGAGGTAAAAATAAGAAACCGCCCGCTTGACTGTGACTTCATCTGTTTGTTTCTATTTCCATTTCATCCCTGGGGATTAGCATTATGAGCGTACTCATTTTTACACTGAGGAGGGCGGTCGGGGTATGTGCGTCTCATAATATTTAGAATCCTGTCACAGACAGGGTGGTGGGGGGGTGATAAATGTCCGGCGCTCTCTTTGGACATTCAAGCGGAACCGTATGACTTCATGGTCAAGCATGTGCTGGGAAGATTTATTAACAGGGGGTGGGGGAGGGTGTGATTATTTTTAGTAGAGGCTCTTTCTGAAAAACATCAAGTTAAGTAAACCCCAGAGTATTCTACATAAACTCATAATTAGGTCTCTGACACATGTGGTGGGGGCCAGAGTGATTTATTTGCCGTTAAAGGCCAGGCATGGGACCCCCCTACACAGGGCAAGGAGATGCCTTGTAATCTCTGCCCTCTGCGTCGCCTCCTCTTCCAGCCTCCACTTGGGCCCCTCATGCCAGAAGGTGCAAGTTTCCAGGGGACCTGCCCCAACCTCCTCTCTCTAGCTGGCCACCAGCAGCTGCCCAACAGGCCAAATGCCCTATAGGCTAACTGCCAAACAGGCTGACTGCTCAACCGGGTAACTGCTGAACAGGCTCACTGCCCCTCAGGCTAAATGCTCAACAGGCTGACTGCCCTACAGGCTAACTGCCCTATAGACTAACTGTCCAACAGATGGGGTGCCCAACAAGTCAACTGCCCTAAAGTCTAACTGCCCAACAGGCTGGGTAGCCTACAGGATGACTGCTCTACAGGCGAACTGCCCAACAGGCCTACTGCCTGCCCTACAGTGTAACTGCCCAACAGGCTGACTGCCCAAAAGGTTAACTGCCTAACCAGCTAACAGTCCATCAGGCTGACTGCCCTACAGGATAACAGCAACAGTGCTCTTTGTGCAAAGCAATGAGCCCCTTTTTGTGCCACGATTATGCAAAAACCATCGTTCATCACATGTTCCATTGAAGAAGAAAAAAATCTGAAATGAAGCAAGAGGTAATCCATGAGGGCATTAAAGATTCGGGCACCAGCATTTTATAATGGTTAGGGAACTAGCCCAGAGGTTGCAGGTTCAATTCCCTTGAGAAAGTTGTACCTCAAGTTGTACCCTTGAGCAAGGTGTGTCAAATAAATTTCTTTAGTAAATATCCAACTGTATGAATGGATACTATGTTAAAGTGTAAGTCACTATGGATGAGTGTTTTTTAAAAGTTAGGGGCGTGCAATCATTGTGGAGCCCCATTGTGCTGCAGATGTTGACCCTTATGTAAACCCTGCTATGAAACACTTTATTAATCCATTAGCAAAGTGTTTATACACAAGAACAATCCATGCTGTGTTTCTAGAGCGCAGTTAATCATTAGCACAGGCAATTTATTGCCAGGTTAACAACACCCTTAATGCTGTGTTAATGTGTCCCAGGTTATAAAAATGTATCTATGAGGAAATTGTTGCTTCTAATTGAGTAGGATGACACATCATATGTCATCCTTCTGAATTTTAAGCCCAGTGAAGAGAAAAACAGCAAAAAGAGTTTTTCGGAAAAAAGATGTCGGAATGTTACTTAGTAAAGACTATGTGGTCCACAGGATGATTATCAAAGTAGATGACTGTTTGCAAGTTATGAGCTGGCTGAACGAATCTGTCCTGTCATTGGATTACATATTTGGTCATTTGAATCTTGGATAACAACAGCAGCCATCAGCAGACACTGTAAATTCTCACTACTTTACACTGAACAAAATGTTTTCTGAAAGCATTTTCAAACCGTTGAGACGGCCAAAGACTTTTGGATCTCAACGGACCAATGCTAATATGGGTCCTTTAGCGATAAGTGTACCCGGGGTGCAGTAGTTTTGGGTGTTTTTGGGGAAGGATTGGAGTACACACAGCCAGCACCCCCAGATAGGTACAGAGGCAGTGGAGGAAGGGGGCAATTTGTTCCTAAAATCTTATGGTTTGCAGGCCCTCGGCAGACCCGGGATGCCCCTCTTCCAGCATCGCTCGCATGTGTGGAATGTCTGGATCCAATAAGCGCCACATGCCGCTGTGTGTAGCCATGGGTACTTAACACTCCCGCTTCCAAACTGGTGCCACATGATGCTGTGGTTTATGTAGCTCTCCCTTCATAACAGTCAATCTTGACCACCAAACCTCCCCTCCACTCTGTGATTGATTGCTTTTATTTACCCTCTGGTATGGAGCGTGTGTGCAGTCCACACAGCATGGATGGTGGTAACCGGTTTTGATTTCAGTTTAAAGGGATAGTTCACCGTAAAAATCAATATTCATTTTCTTACCTTTGGAAATTCAAGCTCAAGGACTTTGTAGCACTTGTGTAAATATCCTAAAATAGCAGTCTCAGTCTATGAGCTATTTACGACTACCCTTCCAGCAGATCTCCCCCTCCCCACTCTAAGTGAGCCAGTTCTCACATTAGACTCGTCAACAAAAACATGAACATTTTCATGACCTGGACGCATCACAAAAACAACGGGTATCCAGGGAAATTGGGAAGCCATGGAAAACCGCTCATGGGGAAGTTTCCCAATTCCACAACTCGTAAAAATCACTGCAGCAAATGAAGTACAGCAATGTTGCAGTGCCAGACACCCCCCCCCCCCCAAAAAAAAAAGATATCCTAGAAATTCTTTTGAGCGATTAAAAATGGCTGTCTGTTTCGATCATGCAAACAGCAACAAGAACAACAACAGCAACCTGGGTGATGGTTGAGAGTAGAGAGGATTAGGAAGGGGGAAACAGGATGTCTGTGAAGAGGAGTGACAGAAGCCGTGGTGTCTCCTTAACTCCTCCGCTCACTAAATCATCTTTACACTTCTCCCACAGGCCAGCCTCTTAAAGCTGGTGACACAGTATTACTTAACATTATAAAAATTCCTGCCGGCTTCAGTCTCTATCCCTTCTCCCTCTCTTGGGAAGAATAACATCCAGGGCTTGGCGAGGGGAAGATTTAGTACCCTGGTTTATTAGTTTTCTTTCTTTTTTTTTCCGTTTTATTTTTGGCTGGTTTCTTCAGCAAAGCCCAAACATATAAATAACATAATAATAATGGAAAAAAAACACATATTTGTTCTGTCTTTTTGTTAAACCGCTTGCCTTGTCATCTTGATAACTCCAGGAGGAATGGCGTAATGTCATGTAATTTAGTAATTAAAGCATATTAATCAACATGGGCAGGTTTCTGCGAGGGCTGCGGTTTATTTATGAATGTGTTTATTAGCCCAATGGGGTTTGTCAGTATTGATTAGCCTGTCTCCGATTAGCCTGTTTCCTTGTGTTTTTTAATGTCTCCTGTGCTTTCACTATGGGTTCCGCTCGGAGGGATTGGTTTGTAATGCCTGTCGGAATTCTGTTTATGTGAGTCGGAATGCTGTTGGGATATTTCGGCATGCAGAAACATACTTGATTTGACATTGTGAAATTCCAGATTCTTGAGACGGAACAGCTGCGGGATCCGTTGGTGTCAATCTCGTGGCCACGCCTCTCCTGCGGTCCGCTTCCCTCCCTTGCTCTCTAATCTCCTTGGCATGGCATCATGTGCAGTTTAGCGAGCAGTGTGCGCCCTTTCAGTCATTTAGGTTGATCGATGATTGGAGTGAGTGCCGTTGGGTTTGGGGGGAGTGCACATATTTCTGCCGTGTTCCGACAGCTGAGGTAAATACCAAGACCATATAGTACATACAGTACATGTTCAAGTCCTTTACGCTCACCGAGCCTACCACTGATATACCTCTCTCTCACTCTCTCTTTTTCTCTCTCTCTCACTCTCTCACTGTCTCTCTCTCTCACTCTCTCGCTCTCTCTATATCTTTTTCTCCCTCCCTCTCTGGTCAGGCTGACGGCGTTTGTGTTGAAATCCTTCGCCCAGTCCCGTGGGTTCATCTTCATCGATCCTGAGGAGCTCCGAGCAGCAAAGACCTGGCTGATCAATCACCAGAGAGAAGAGGGCTCCTTCCCGGCTATGGGCAGGATCCTAAATAAAGACCTGCAGGTAGACAGCTGACAGACCAGGAGGAGGAGGAGGAGGAGGAGGAGGAGGAGGAGGAGGAGTGGGGGGGGGGGGGTCTAGCCTGGGTAGAAAACAGCGGGAGAATGCAGTGGTTCCAAAACCTTCAAAGCCTGCGCCCTACTTAATGAGCAAATACGTTTTCTGCAACCCCCCTTCTTAAAGCATTTCCTCAGATATTCTCAATAAAAGGAATTCAAATATTTTCTGCACATGTCAAAACAACTGCGTGCACACTGAGCTCGTGGCGTGAATTGAACTAGTGCAGTATTTCATTTGACTGTGGAAAGTGTGTAAAATTTACAATACAGTAAGAAATCATTTATTTTTAAATGGAACCCACCTCGACCCTTATAAGAGATCTGCCAGTGAGTTTGGATCCACAGATTGGGAACTTCTGGATGACTATTGACTATTGGGGGCGGGGTGGGTGTTGTTGCCTGACCTGTGCATCAGTCAGACCAGGGCCTATGTTTGCCACTGTATGCAGGATGACAGGTTCAAATGTGTCAGCTGAAGAAAGTGCGTAAGATAAAATGCAAAAAACGCTTTGAGGAAACAGATGTGCAGCCCAGGTGGAAAGCAGCTGATTGGCAGGTGCGTATGATCGCCAAGGCGAAGGTTGACCCACGTTTTTTTTTTTTTTTTTCAAGGGAGGGATCCATGGGAAAATCTCCCTGACTGCGTACGTGGTAGCTGCTCTCCTGGAGACAGGAATATCCACTGAGGTAAGACACCACCCTAACCCCCCCCACACACCATGTTAGTCTCCCCACAAGCACTTTTTTCTCTGTGCCAGTCCCTGTTACACAGGTCAGTCAATACGACTCAATGTACATGGAAGAAATGGCCGGTTCTTGACCCGGAACCCAGTAATCTGATTGGACACGCCCGATTCAGGTGCACAAATAGTCAGCTAATGGCCGTCACAGAGACAAAATCTAGGCTGTGTCTGAATCAGCACCCTTCCATACTATTAAGTAGGCTTGTTGAGTAGACAGGATGAGAAAGTTGTTAAGTACGCAAAGTTTTCTCTAATTGTAGTATACTTGAAACTAGGGCTGCACAATTAATCAAATTGTTGTTGTGATATCAATATTGTCTTTCCACGATTACTAAACAAGAATAATCGAGAATGGTGATATTGAAGGCACAGTATATTTACAAATGAAAACTCACTTTACTGGACTTTCTTTGGTGTTCTATATCAAATAAAGCGCTCCTATTTTACCTCCCTCACAGTAGAGGGTTAGGGTTAGAAAATGTGAAAATATAAGCATTATTCTGTTCATTCAAAATGTTAAAGTGCAATGAAAGTATTATGTTTTGAAAACCAATAAATTATCCTGTTAAATAATCGTGATCTCAATATTGACTAAAATTATTAAATGATTATAAATGATTATAATTTTTGCCATAATCGTGCATCCCTCCTTTAAACCCCTGTATGATATGCTTCGCTGAGTATATTTGGGAGCACACTTCATGAAGTACGTGAATTTTGGTTGCATTTTTTAAAAATGAGGTGCAGCTTCGCTGACGTTTTCCTTCAACAAAAACAACACATGGCATGGCCGCACAAGGGTGGGATGTCTTATGCCACAGTACGGTTGGAAAATAGTATGGAAAATTGCATACTGCACGTCGCATACTAAACATTGCACATTAAACATCACACACCTGCCAGTACACTGTACACAGGACACAGTAGATAGGGCTCTGATTCGGACAAAGCCCCAGTCACAGACAGTATAGCGTAAAAGGTGGCGGACGCTTACATTTGGGTGTTTCGAATGGGGGAAACGTGCCACTGACCAAGCTGACCTGACTGAGCTAGTTAGCTAGATTAGCTTACCAGGCAGCCTTCATGTAATAGCAGCCTTTTCTCAAGACCACTCTCCTTTGATTTCCTAAGGCCAATCCACAAAGACACAGGATCGCTAGGCAAGGCCTCATGCACTTAGCATTTGCACTCTCTGATCCTCGCTATCTCATTTACTGCAGAAGATGAATGTTCTGGCCTCACGTCAATATTATTTTATTATTCTCCAGCGATGGTAATCCAATATCTTATCTCATTGGCTGTATCCAAAGATTTATACCGAGAGACATGCAGAGACAGCCTGTTAAACTTACACCTGGTCCCGCATTCCTGCTCGTGAACTTTTATCAGTGTCTTCCCTCTCCCCAGTGCTTCAGTATTGTGTGTCAGTAAACTTCAGAAATAGCAAACCTGACAAGATGACAATCTGGAACATTTTTTTCTTGTTGTTGTCATTTAATATGGCCTTGAAAGCCGAGTAGTTGAACTTTAGGGATTCAAGGGCCAAGTGCACATTCTTCCAAATGCATTGATGAGCCAGTGCAGCCTTGTGTCGGTGTGTCATGTGCAGTAACCTAACGCGATACAATATTTATGGGCTGTTGCTCATTGAGAACCTTGAAGCCGCCTGCAATAGGTGTTTCTTACACAAATGGCAGCGCTTGTTAGTTCATCAGCCAATCTCATATAGTCACAGCCCAACACTGCATTCTAGAATGTAAAGACGTATGTACGATTGTCCTCCCACTTAAAATGAACTCCCTAGTTTTTTCTTCTAAGTGTTCTGCCTCTGAAGTGCAAAATTAAAAGGATATTTCACATCAAAGTAGGGCTTTCTGTAGCTTAAACTTCAACTAAATTACAAGGTGATTGTTCACTCTCTTTTTCCTTAGTCGTATCGTCCAGATACCTGAAAACGGAGTACATCTGGACGGGAGGAAAGCCGGGTGCTTTCACTGGCTGCAGGAATGTTAATTAGCATTGCGATGAGTGTGTTGGAGTTGTAGAGGCCTGTGGGCAAGAGCTGGTGCAGAACAGAAAAAAAATGGTTGGTGCAGATAAGGCCGGCCCTTATTTTACGATAAGATAAGAGATATATGTGTGGAAAAGTGCGATGAGAGAGATTTAAATTTTTTAAGCTTTGTGAAGTGCTAATGAAAGATGTGTGTGGTTCACAAGTTCATGTGATGACTGTGACCTCGGTTTTGTCCCATTATATTAAAGTACTGTTTCCATCTGATGGTGAACTCCGGTTGGCTTAAAACGTGTTGCCTAAAGTTGATGTTTGAGACACTGTACCGTACACAAAATCTAAGAGTGGAAAATACAGGAAAGGATTGAAAATCCCTTTGAAAATCCCATCACTGACTTACAATTCACAAATACAAACTGCATAAAGAATGTTATATTGGTAGATTTCATTTGCTGTTGTGATATACTGCAATACTATGTGCACTGTTATAGCATGCTGACTGTTTGAAGTGTTATGTATTGGATGTTATGTATTAGGCTGTTAGATATATGAGATGTGCTGCACTAAAACAATCATAAATGCTTATATCAACAGCCATAAACTTATAAGTTGTGGTATGACCTTCCATCAATATTAAAATGACATTAAGATTATATGGTCATATGATGCTGTTTGTTCTGCTAATGTGAAAGTGTGTATGTATGTGTGTTCCCTTTGACAGGAGGAGAAGATGGCCGTTGCCAAGGCCAAGGGCTTCCTGGAGACTAACACTTACTCTGCAGATGACCCGTACACCACAGCCCTGTCTGCGTATGCTCTCGCCCTCCTGCGCAGTCCTTATGCTCCGCTAGCTCTGCGGCGACTCAACCACATGGCTATCACACAGGGTACCTCAGATACAAACACTCTGTGTGTGTGTGTGTGTGTGTGTGTGTGTGTGTGTGTGTGTACGCCTGGGTGCGAACGTGCACGTGTGTGTGTGTGTGTGTGTGTGTGTGTATGTGTGTGTATGTGCCAGTGTGTGTCTGCGTGTGTGTGTGTGTGTGTGTGTGTGTGTGTGTGTGTGTCTGTATGTATGTCTGTGTCTTTGTGTGTGTCTGTGCCTGTGTCTGTGTATACCTGGACATTGAACATCCATTGGACATCCTTTACCTATTCATATTTTCCATGTTTATGTGGGCAATTTTCTGCTGTTAACAGTGATCTTGGGTCTACTTCCTTACATCTTTGTCTTTGTCCAGACGGCTTCACCCACTGGAGTCTTACCGGAAGCACGGTGACGGATGAGGACACCTTCATGGGCTTCAGTGACGGTCTCTCACAGTCAGGTACAGCAAACTTCTTCATGAAGGTTGAAGGTTGTAGGTTGTGGTGCCTGACATGTCTTTGTGTCTCTGTCTCAGATGAGATCAGGGGAAGGTTGTAGGTTGTAAGTTGTAGGTTGAAGGTTGTGGTGCCTGACACATCCTTGGGTCTCTGTCTCAGTGGTTTCTGCAGAGGTGGAGATGACCGCCTACGGGCTTCTGACCTACACCCTCCTGGGTGATGTGGCCTCCGCCCTGCCCGTGGTCAAGTGGCTCTCACAGCAGAGGAACGCTCTCGGCGGCTTCTCCTCCACCCAGGTACCCCTGCCTCTACTTCCCTCTTGCCCTCCTACCCGTCACGTGCAGCCATTAGCCATTGTTTTTGTTTATTAGCGCTTGATGTGGCTTGTGCAGTGCTGGATACTCTCTAAACCTGTGCTGTTATCTCTTCCTCTTGGAGAGTCACAGCATGTGCTGGTTTTTGTTTTCATCCTAAAATCAGCAGCTAGATCAGGCCCAGTAATTAACCATGTAATCAGCTGCTTTAATTGATCAATTAAGTGTTCAGTGACAATGAAAGCCTGCACACCCTGCAGCCTCAAGGGGCAAGAAGGTAAATAACAAGCCAAGATGGATCCGGCTAAAAAGCCTGTTCTTGTCGTTCTGTGTTCTTATTGTCTTTTATTGTGTAATTGACTGCATTATCTTCTTCACAAATGAAACCACTGCTCTGTATTCATGAAGCATCTTAGAGTAGGAGTTGCTGATCTAGGATCAGTATTGCCTCTTGACTCACAATGGATGAGGTCATGATATGTCGAGGAGGAACCTTGATCCTAGGTTAGCACTCCTACTCACATGCTTTATGAGGGCAGCTGTATGGCGTTTGCGTGTTCCTCATGCTTGTGCGTCTGTCAATCCTTTTTTTCCGCAGGACACGTGTGTGGCGCTGCACGCCCTGTCGGAATACGCCATTCTTTCCTACGTCGGAGGGGTCAACCTCACAATTTCCCTGGCCTCTACCAACCTGGATTTCCAGGAGACCTTTGAGCTCCACAGGGAAAACAAAAAGATCCTGCAGAGCGCTGTGGTAATGCCTCTCGTAAAAGTGGCTAGGGACCCCTGCTGGACAAAGGCGTACACTGCACCCGCACACTCCATGTCTGACTGTGTGAAACTCGTGGGCTCTCGCTCAGGCAATAATAGGGGCAATTTCCTTAACACTAATATAAAGGTTAACGTAATGACTGGAGCTCCTCAACATTTCATAGCCCTAACCCCCCAAGCGACGTCGGCTTGACACGTTACGCCGTGAACTTTTTGCCCCGCTGCATGAGAAGCGGATTGCTGAGTTCTGATCGTTTCACCTGAACAGTCAGACCTGTGGAGCACGCTGAGTCTTGCCTGCGATTCGGCGTGCTCTCTCTCTCCCAATGATCTGTCGGTCCCGCTGCGTTTCGCCGTGATTCACACCCGTTCCCATTGAACGAGGATGGTGATTACGAGCAGCGCGGCAGACATCGAACGTAGATTCGATGTCTGCCGCTCGGGGGAGACGAGACGGATTTTCGATCAGAACTATCAGGTACTCTGAGTGAGCCTCCCTGATAATTAGCTGTGTCACTTTAATTGTCTCAAATTTAGCAGCTGCTGGGATGTTGCCAGAAAATGCCTGTTTGCCTCTGAGCCTCAAGCACAAACAGTTATGAATCTCTCTCTCTCTCTTTCTACCCCCCCCCACCCGCCCCCTCTCTTTCGCGTTCTCTCAGATTCCCAGCATCCCCACCGGATTGTTTGTCAGTGCAAAGGGAGAAGGCTGCTGTCTAATGCAGGTACAGTCTGGCAACCCCCTCCTCTCCACATTCACCTGCCCCTCTGTGGAAAAAATGGGTGGACCGCCCCCATGAATTTGGCTCTTAAAAATCCTTGCTCATAAATTGATCTGGTGATCTGGTAAAACGTAGGCAATTGCAGTGCAGGGGGTAGGTGTGGGGAGCGGTTGGAGGGGGTTGGTGCATTTCCAATTGTGGTGAACCACTGGCTGGAGCACTTTATTTTCCTGTACCTTGTCCCTAAAAACAAAAGGGCCTTTCAATAAATCCTCTGAGACGAGCCACCAATGGATATTGATGTGATACAATTAGTGGATCTGTGAAATAATAGCATTTTCACAGGGTAACTGAGGGGAAACAGTACTGTATTTAATTGAGCACACAGTCAACTTCTCTATTGCTGTAGTGGCTACTCGCTATGTTGCTATAATAGGCCATAATTTTCAACCAGAAGAACTGATTGTCCTGAATGGGAATTATATTATATGTTATGAGAAAGTTGTGCTTTGTCGGATCTGCTTTGTAGTCACTTCATTGACCTTCAATATGCACTTATTGTATGTCGCTTTGGATAAAAAAGTGTCTGCAAAATGATTGTAATGTAATGTAATATTATTTTGTTTTAGTCTCAGGCTTAGAAACAAGTATACTTTATTTATCACGTTTGTACAAATGCAGTGATGATCAAATGGTTAATGTCCAGGAAGCAAAGAGAAACACATGAGCATGTGTGGTGTGTGTGTGTGCGCACGTACACTTTTGTTTTGTGTGTGTGTGTGTGTGTGTGTGTGTGTGTGTGTGTGTGTGTGTGTGTGTGTGTGTGTGTGTGTGTGTGTGTGTGTGTGTGTGTGTGATTAAAGGAATCATTTTTGTTGGGTCAATTTACTCATGGTTATAAGATGATGGAACACATCTCATAGACCATCCTTGTCTGAGAAATCAACTATTCAACTCCTCTTAAGTACTTCTTCTTGATTATCTTGAGTTGTCAAAATGACCACAGATATAACCTGAAAGCAGACTCCAGTAATACAATCTAAACTGAGCAGACTGACAGCCAGGCTGTTTGTGTGCTTTCCCCGCCTCCAGATTGACGTGTCGTACAACGTGCCCGACCCTGTGGCCAAGCCGGCCTTCCAGCTGACGGTGGACCTGAAGGAGCCGCGCACAGAGAGACACCCCTCCCCTGCCTCCTCCCGCCCCTCCGGCGCCCGCTCCCGATCCCGAGACGACAACCGCTCCGAGCTGAGCCGATCGCGAAGGGCCCCCGCCGACGACGACGACCCCGCCGCCCACCAGGACCACCTGGACTACCGTGTCACTCTGGAGGCCTGTGCCAGGTGAGGGGAGGGGGTGTGAGGCACATTTTTCGGCCAGATTGTCAGCCGACGAAACGGTTTCAAGAGTGTTTTCAGAAGAAATTTTAATCAGTGTGAACAGTCAAGTTTCTGACAGCTGCTGTAGTCTCCGAGGTTTAACATGTCCGATCTTGAGTCCGAAAGTTAAAGACGAGACTGATCCACTCAACCAGCCCATAAATGGTTGTCAAGGAAACTTTCCATTTTTATGTGGACTGCATAGCCTTTGCTCGGTAAACATTCTAAATAAACTTTTTTTTTTTTTGAAATCTTTCCATGCTTTCATGCTCTGCTGTTGCAGGTTTGATCTAAAATGTGACTTACAGTTGCACTCAAAATTATTCAACCCCCTTCACTTTTTGTACACTTTATTGTGTTGTAGATTTAATTTTGAAACATGTTTTTAGAAATTTTTGCAAATAAAAAAAAAAAAAAAAAAATCTAAAACTGAACTCTCATGTGCATAAGTATTCAGACCCTTTGCTTTAATGTATTTTTAAAGTATCATATTTCATATTTGGTCGCATATCTTTTGCATGCTGTTACTTCCTGAAGTCTGTGACCCATCAACATCAAAAGACTCTCGATATTTTATTTTCAGGTACTGTTACAAGCGATACTATAGCCTCTCTGCATTTGAATGAACCATCACTCTACGGCCAGATATGGAGTAGATATGGATGGATCACTTTAAGGGTTTCTTCTCCTGACTCATCTTCCTATAGAACTCTATGGGGAAAAAAAGTCAGGAAAATAAGCCCTTAAAGTGATCCATCCATATCTGGCCGTAGAGTGATGGTTTGGGGCTCGTTTGATACCGTAGACCCTTGATGACTTACAGCCATTTCGCCAGTCATGTGTTCTGTACTGTACCAGCATAATTTACAGCTGAATCTAGTCTCACCCCCCAATTCCCATAGAGATCCATTCAAATGCAGAGAGGTTAGTAGGTCTCTAACTTGACAAGTTATGTTTGTCTGTTTCTGACCTGGGGTAATTCAGGTTGATTTGAGCTGTGTGGCTAAAGTAGAGGATGTTCTCTAACATTCATCCAGATCCAGAGTGTTCTAGGGTAATTTCAATTCTATGGTTGCATTATGTCTCTCACACTGATCCAGATCAAGGGGCCAAAACTGGGCTTTGCAGTTGAAGCTCATTGAAGCTCATTTCCTGGTCTTGTTGAGAGCATTTTTCTCTGGTGCCAGTGTGGTTGGCTCCAGTATAGGTCTTTCAGGCCCATTTTTTCAATGCAAGTCAATGGTACCAAAATTTTCCCATGAGAACATGTAGCCGCATTAGGTGCTTTTTCTTTGTCTAATGTCTCCCCATGTGCCAATTTGTTAAGTTATTGTATCGTTTGGGCTCCAAATTTAATATTTTTCTATAATTAATACCAATCCGGGACAGTTTGCGGCACTTCCTAGTTATTGCGAGTCACTAGTATCTCACACGCTTAGTGGACGAACCAGAGCCGGACGTAATTATCATATAAGGGTCTCACTGCTCTCTACTACGCAGTCTCTAGCCCCAACTTTTGTACAACATTGCAGCACTTGCGCAGTTTCAAAACTCTTTTCACAAGCCCATGGAAAGTCGATGGGTGAAGCCACAGTCACTGATATTTTTCTACAGTCTATGAACCTGATCCAGAATATTCTAGGGTGATGTGAGCTCTGGTTGCATTATGTCTCTTGCACTGTCCCAGACCCAGTGTATTCTAGTTTGATTTGAGCTCTATGGTTGCATTATGTCTCTTGCACTGTCCCAGACCCAGTGTATTCTAGTTTGTTTTGAGCTCTGTGGTTGCATTGTGTCTCTTGCACTGTCCCAGACCCAGTGTATTCTAGTTTGATTTGAGCTCTATGGTTGCTTTATGTCTCTGGCACTGTACCAGACTCAGGGTATTTCAGGTTGAATTTGACCTCTATGGCCTGCGTACAGTATATCTCCTCACACTGAGTGCTCTCCCTCTCCTGCCTCTTCAGATGGCTACACTCTGGTTCCTCCAACATGGCCGTGCTGGACATCCCACTTCTCTCAGGCTTCCGTGCTGATGTGGAAAGCTTGGAGAAGGTAGGACTGCCAACTGCCAGTGTGTGCGCGTGCACGTATACGCACACACACACACACACACTAAACATACGAACACACACACATACTAACACAAACACATTCTAACCCAGATACGCCCACACACACATACACTACATGGTAACACACACACATACACTCTCTCTAAATATATGAATGCACACACTCTCAAAGATGCAAACAAACTAACATATGTAAGAGGTTATTATCACCAATGCCTCACCCCCCCCCTCCCCCAAAAAAAAGATCACTCTCCATGTGTGGGGTTGTTCATGCGTCCTGGGACGGTGGCTAACCCCCCCTGAGTCCCCGTGTCTGGAGCAGGATGTTTTTGGGGAGGAGGTGAAGCTGTACCCACTGGGGAGAGGGGGGGGGGGGGGGCTGGCGCTCTTTTACTGCGTCTCCCAGACAGACAGACATCCCGTACATCTGGAGACCATTTAGGAGGAGGCAGCGTGTCGTGGAATTCATCAGCAGTCTCCTGCTTTCCGGCTGGGCTATTCTGTCTCTGTGCCCCCCACCTACAAAACACACTTTTGCATTTTGTTTTTTCACCCCGTTGCAGTCGCCGTGAGGAATTGGCTTGTGTGTGTGTGTGTGTGTGTGTGTGTGTGTGTGTGTGTGTGTGTATGCGCATGTGCGTTTGCGCGTGTGTGTGTTTGTCTGTGCGTGTTTCTTGGGGAGATTACCTGCACTGCTGTACCCAAAGAGAGGCATTCAATACCCTCATAAAACTGCTATAACGAGTTTGTAGCTAAGATTGTAATTTATGTTTTGTGTGCCCTTTAGAAGGTATTTTTATGCTTATTGTGACCAGCTCATGGTCACTATTGCAAACTGGACCCTATTTTTTTTGCATGTGTTATTGCTTACGTTTACGGCGGCAATAATTTATATTTTGCAGTAATATATGTGCTAGTAGTATGTGCGGTAGTAGTATATGCTAAATATAGCTTGTTTTGTTTTCTTAAGCTTTGACTTGAACATTTTTACAATGCCGTCATGCTCAGTAAAACCAGTGTTCCAATTTGGCATTGAAATACAGTTCCCATCAAGCTCTTCACTAACATCTCCCAGACATTATAACTGATGAAGACTTTGCAATGAACTGTGGTGGCATGAGACAAGGGTAATGTGGAAATGACTGCATACGTTGTCTTTGGACGATAATGTTTAAAAGATAGAAACATTGTATCAACACTTTGACTTGTTTGGTTGGTGAGGTAAAGTACTCACATGTGCATATTAATATATGAGGATAATATGTTGCTGAAAGCCTGACTGCAACTGGAGCCAAGTTTCCAGCTACCTCATTAGCAGCTAATCGTCTAACCTTTAGGAGTGTCCTCTTACCAAGCAGTGGTCCCCAACCCTGTCCCCAACCATCCTGTAGGTTTTAACAAACTCTAACAAAGCACATCCCATTCAACGGCTAAAGATCTCATTGAGCTGCTAATTAGTAGGATCAGGTGTGCCAAATTAGGGTTGAAATGAAAACCTACAGGAAGGTAGGTCTCCAGGAACAGGGTTTGGGGACCATTGTTATAATGAATAGTGTCTGTATTGTGCCCTGGGTGTTTGCATTATCATCTGCAAGTAGTGCACTTCTGGGAGAAATGTCCTTTTAATTGGGCTTCAGAATAGGAGTGCTGACCTCAGATCAGGTTTCACTGATAAAAAGGCAAAATTGATCCTAGATCAGCTCTCCTCGTCCTGAGATGCATTGTGTACACGGGCCCTGTGTTATGGTCCAAGGGGAAGGGAACGCGATTGTGAACGGACATGACCACACACGTGTGTGTGTGTGTGTGTGTGTGTGTGTGTGTGTGTGTGTGTGTGTGTGTGTGTGTGTGTGTGTGTGTGTGTGTGTGTGTGTGTGTGTGTGTGTGTGTGTGTGTGTGTGTGTGTGTGTGTGTGTGTGTGTGTGTGTGTGTGTGTGTGTGTGTGTGTGTGTGTGTGTGTGTGTGTGTGTGTGTGTGTGTGTGTGTGTTTCCCCCGGTGAGCAATAGGGCCTGGCTGGTTGTCGTATTTATAGAATGCGTCTGGAACCCGGACCAGTCCCACTCCGGTGTCAGTACTGGGGCTCCTGTGTGTCGGGGAGAGACGGGGCTGGGGTTTACAGACCCCCTGTGGGCCAATAACGCCGCGGGCAGCCAGGAATGGCGGCCTGGAGCGGGGGAGTTGGGGGGGGGGCAGGGGAAGACTGGGGGGTCAGGACTGTTTACCTCAGTCTCCCCTTAGAGTGACAGGGCAGTGGGAGCCGTGTTAGCGAGCGGGTGGGGGGTGGGGGGCGAGAGGTTAGTTTAGGTCGCCTCCCCGGTCTCTCGTCAACCGCCGGTCCTGCTCATTACCGCCGAGTTACAGGCCCCCCCCCCCCCCCCCCCTCGTAAAGCTCTCCCTACCTGGGAGGGAGCTGGGGTGCGCCTTCCCCCCACCCCCGGGTCCTCGGCCTGTCAATCGGGACCCGCGGCGCGAGCGCTAACGAGCTCGGCTTACAAGAGCCATCGCCGGCTGACCTCCCCTCTATTGCTGCCTGGACCAGTTACATTCCTCAGTTTATGAGACGAGAGACTTGCTTGTTTAGTTATGTCTTGTTGTTTTCCTAGATGTTTGGGTTTGAGTGATTGCATTGCAACCTCCGGGCCGTCGCCTTTTATTTATGGGGATTTCTCAAGCCGCGCAGGGGAGTGAAATGTAATGAGTATTGCTCAACGCCATGAGAGACGCATCGGCCGTAATGAGATCCCTCTCGCTGCTACGATCGCGCTCTTTTTTTTTTCTTCTTCTTCTTGTTCTCCCACTGCCGGTAATAGGCTTTGGAAATGTTGCTCCTTTTTCAGGAAAGAATTTGTTAGCTAAGAAGCGGATTTGGGCTGTTGGCACCATTGCATTCCAAGCTGACCTCATGCATGGTGATGGGGGGGGTTGACAACACTTTATCACGGTGGAGCGGGGGGGAAATGGAACAGTCTTCAGCTCATCCTTCTGTCTGTAACCAAGGAACAGCACACAGGCCCGACTGGGATACGCTGCTATTGTATATACAACCAGTTCAGATGTTTTGGGCTATTTATGGAAATGTTGCAGAAATATGAGATAAACATTTACGCCAAGATGTCACCGTGGAGATGGGACATGAAGGATAGTTCCCAGTTGGTTTTGGGGGGCCAGTTTTAATCTGAAAAGCCGTCTGTTTGAGAAACACGCCAGGTCACCGGGAGTAAGTGTGTGGACAGGGTGAAAGAGGAGGACTAAATGTAGCATGAATAAATATGTGGTCCGTTTGTTCTGTGTGTGAGAGAGAAAGAGCCTGGGTGGGAGGAACACACACACACACACACGCACACGCACACGCACACGCACACACACACATCCTATCCTTTCTCTTGCCCTTTATTTGTTCTTTAACTTCTCCAGGTTTGCTCTTTTTTTCTCTCCCTCTTTCCCTCTCTTTCTCTCTCTCTCAGTCTGACACGCACGCACAATTGCACGCACTCAATTAAATGCTGTTAAAAAATAATTTTCTTTATTGGCTGGCCATCCACAGGAGTGTAGACAAAGCATATACACAACATGTAATATCTTTAACATCTCTCTGTCGCACACACATGTGCGCACACACACACACACACACACACACACACACACTCTCGCTTCTCCCCGCTCTCCTCTCGGCAGTGTTATGTACCTGGGACAGAGCTATCAGTGGCGCCAGCCTGCCCTGAGCACCTCATAAACTGGCCGTGTCCTCTGGACTGCCACCTTTCCAGAGAATTAACACCCCTTCACCACCACCCCCCCCTCCCCCCTCCCCATAAACCGGCCCCGACAAATTCAGTTGGACTTTTTCATATAGCGTGTGAAATTTGAAGCCGTGCTGGTGCCTTTGTTAGAGCTGTAAAGTGCAAGCCATGACTGGGTGGACTGTTTGTAAGGGACAGATCACTGACCATCCAAAAGACGCCAAATAAACCCCTCTTTAACCCCTTTTCCAGATTAATCTGGAGAAACTGATCTTCTCAGACCCTAAACGTCTCAGGCAGATGACTTAGTTATGTCACAACCACCCACAGATCAAGAGCTTTTTAATTCTGTGACAGTGGATTTTACAACAGAATGTTCAGCAATGAAGCCAAATGGCGTTCCCAGAGACATTTAGCGTCTGAAAAATCAATATTTCCTGACTAATGAGGAAACAGCAGGCAATACATCACATCCCTGTCTAACTTGTAGTGATGCACTGCCGTAGCTCTGGAAAACAACATGAGAATGTAACACACAGCATATGGCAGTGCTCCGTCCTCCATGTGCCTCTCAATTCACGCTCTATTTTTCTCTCCGTGTATTTTCAAGTTGTCTGTGACGCAGTGTTAGGTGTTTAGTTGTGAATGGTGTCTCGGTAAATGGAGATTTGATGGAGATTTTGGGGCCTTGACCACGTTCCCTTCTCACCATCCCGACAGCTACTTTTGGACAAGAAGGTGGGTCTGAAGAGGTACGAGGTGGACGGCAGGAGAGTTCTCTTCTACTTCGACGAGGCGAGTTCTCCAAATTTCTCCCAACAGGCAATGGGGCGTTCTGTTAAAGTGCTCCTAATCAAATAATTCCCTTTACCATACCACATTATGCTCTTTAATAAAAAATAAAAAAACTAATGAGAGCAAATTAATTTAATTCCAAGTTCCATTAGGCTGGAGTGTGTATATCCTGAAGGGAACACAGCTTTGGGTGTGCTTTTGAAGAGAGCCATTTTATCGTTTTCTCCCTCCCTTCCTTCCTCCCTCTCTCCATTCAGATCCCCAGTCAGTGTATGACCTGTGTCAGCTTCCACACCTTGAGAGAGTACATCGTGGGAAAGACGGCACCTGTGCCGGTCAAAGTGTACGACTACTACGAACCAGGTGTGACTCATCTCTTACTTTAAATAAGTTAGTTTTTTTGGTTTTGTTTTTCCTCAGAAACATGCTGAGGTCAGTGTGGTCTGTGGTTTCCCTCTGAAGGGGGAGATGGTACCCATGGGAGCGTGGGCGCACTGCAGGGGGTAGTGCTGCTAATGATGTATTGATTCTGCATAATAATGAGCTTGGAGTGCTGTAACTCATTGTGTGTGTGTGTGTGTGTGTGTGTGTGTGTGTGTGTGTGTGTGTGTGTGTGTGTGTGTGTGTGTGTGTGTATCTGTGTGTGCGTGCATGCGTGTATGTGTGGTGTGTGTGTATGCGTGTATGTGTGTGAGTGTGTATGCGTATGTGTGCTTGCACATGTGTGTATGTGCATGCATGTGTGGTGTGCATGCTTGTGTGTTTGTGTGCGCGTGCGTGTGTGTGTGTGTGTGTGTGTGTGTGTGTTTGTGTTCTGCAGCATTTGAGGCCACGCGTTTCTACAACGTCAGTGAGAACAGTCCTCTGGCTCGGGAGCTGTGCGACGGCACCACCTGCAACGAGGTGGAGAGCTCCACCAGCCGATGGACAGGTAAACACCTCCCTCTTTCTGTCACTTTCTCTGTTCATCCATCTCTCTATTCCTCCTCCCTTCTGCTCTGTTCATCGATCTCTCTATTCCTCTGCCCTCTCTGCTCTGTTCTTCCATCTCTCTATTCCTCTGCCCTCTCTGCTCTGTTCTTCCATCTCTCTATTCCTCTGCCCTCTCTGCTCTGTTCATCCATCTCTCTATTCCTCTGCCCTCTCTGCTCTGTTCATCCATCTCTCTATTCCTCTGCCCTCTCTGCTCTGTTCTTCCATCTCTTTCACCCTTTCTCTATCCCTCTTCTCTCTGTCTATCTCTCATCTCTATTACTCTATGCCTCTCTTTGTCCAATAATACTTTCCTTCTCTCTCTTTCTCTCTCTGTCCTTTTCTCTCTATCACTACATGTGTTTAATGTTCTTAGTGAAGTTAGTGCAGATCAGTGCTGTAGTTCTCACTCCTGCTCGTCCTGTCTGACTGTGAGCAACGCGGGGGGTGGGGTGGGGTTATTGGGCAGAAACAGGGGGGAGGGGCAGGCCGCACCGTTTGCTTCTTTACCCCCCTCCTTCCCCGGGACGCTCATTAGCGGGGGTCGGTGTTGCTACAACAAACCGTCGAGTTTGCCACCGTCGCCATGGCAACACGCTGACGACCTCCGGCTCTGTTGACGGAGTGTTTTTTCGCTGGTGGGACCCCCGTGCAGTCGGCCGCTGGCATGGGGCCCTGATGTTTGGAGTGTGGAGGCCGTACCCCAGTCCCGGGACGCTGGCGGTTAGCTCATGCCTCTCTCCCTGGGATGAGTCTGGTGCATTTCCTGGAACTTGTTTCTCTCTCTCTCTTTTCTTTCCCTCTCTTCTTCTCTGCTTCTATATTCTTTCTTATTCTCTTTCTCTCCCCCTGTATTTCTCTTTCATTCCTCCTCTTCTCGCTCTCTCTTTCCCCCTTCTGTCTTTCTTTTTCACACACTCATATTTTCAATTTCAAGGGGCTTCATTAGAATGACATTACGCAGTTGCCACAGCAAAGGGTTACATAACCCCCATGTGTGAGGGATATGTGGACATGCACACACACACGTATGTACATACTCATACATCCTGTTACAGCTGTCGCTTTCTGTCTCTCTCACATTCAAACTCAAAATGCTTTATTGGCAGGAAATACATCTGTAATCTTGCAACACAAGTAAACAGCAACACAAACCATTCCAAACAAAGACAGATGAACAATCTCTAAATGATATACATAACTGTAACATCCATTTTTAATAATAATAATAATCATCATCTTCATCATAATCATAATCATCAATTTTATGGTCAGTCTGTGTCTCTCATATTATAGGATCTTAACAGGATTTAACTTTTTTTATTCCTTGTCGGGGATGTGAAGTCCTGTGTAATTATAAATAATTTAGGAGCGTGCATTTATTATTTCTGAATGATTATTAATAATAATTATATTAATATTAAGAATAATAAATAGTCATCTTATTTCTCAATGTGGGAGGAAATCTTACAGTGGTCACCTATACTTGGTGTCCATATCTTATGGTGTCCGGCCATTTTCAATTGCAAAGTTGTGATCGCTGAGCCTGTACTTGGTCAGGATCTGCTTTGTACCTCTGACAGTGAAGAAGTACTTAGCTAACATGCTAGACCTCTTTTTAGGGTCCGATAGCAATCTAGTTTGTTTTCTATTTTGTTGTTGCTGCTTCATTGTGATATTCCAGATACGCGGTTTTTGGTCTGCTTCATGATTTGCATTGCTCTGATTTGCTGGTAAGCAGCGCTGGCATGAAGCTGGCATGTGCTTTGTGTTAGTGGGGTGACTGGGTTCATCACCAGCTGACCAAGGGGCGCGTTGTATGTCATAGGCGCACGCACACATACTCTCACACACATGCAAACTCGCCCCCACACACACACACTGAAGTTCAAATTCAAGTTCAAATATGCTTTATTGGCATGACTACACAAAGGCACGGTATTGCCAAAGCAATAATTTACATAAACTGAAGAATAACAGTAACAATAATATGAACAACACTGCTACTCAGTGACTCTGTCTATGGCTCTGTATTACGTATTCGACAGTGAGGCGTCCTGTGTGTCTTTCTCCCAAAAGCATTGATATTTTCTTCCTGTCATCTAATTTAAAAAAGCAGGGAATTACGTTTTGAGGTTTATTCAGAAGTTGTTTTCTTATGTCCAGTTATGTATCATAAATGTTCAGTGTTTATCAGGCTCTGTCTCTCCTCCCTCTCTCCCTCTTCCTCTCTCTCTCTTCCTCCCTCTCACTCTTTCTGTTTCCCTTCCTCTCTCTGAAATTCTAATTCAAATGATCTTTATTGGCATGACCACACATCAGCATAGTGTTGCCAAAGCAATTGTTAACATAAAACAACAATAGCAGCGAAAACTCTGAACAATAATAATGCAAACGATAGGGGGCTTTTTTAACAAATAAAATAATGGTAATAAACGAAACAGCAATAACAAAAAAACAAATAAAATCTCTCTCTCTCCCTCTCTCTCTCTCTCTCCTTGTATCGGTGTGGTTTTATGTGCCTCTTCCCTTCTCTCCGGGGACCCTGCTACGCCGGCGAGCTCGTAAACAGTCCCTTGCAGTGCGGGAGGGTACAGCGGGTGGGGCCCTCCGTCTCTCTGCTCCTAACCTGCAAGGCAGTGTTTTCGGGACACCCCACAGGCAGGGCCTGCAACTGCGCTATAATTTTCTAGTGTCCCGCAGTGCTGGGACCTCCTAGCCCTTCCTCTCTACCCACCCGGGCAGAACCATTTTGTATTTGTAACAAGTGTGCAAGCATTCCTGGTGTGGACAGTTCATCTCTATGCCTCACGGTTCACCCTCCTGTTTCTCTACAGTATTCATTGTTTCAGGATTTTTGGACCTAAATGGGGAATTGGTGTCCTGAATAGGCCTATGTGGTGATTCTTCTATCCAAGCGGTTGAAGTAAACCCCAGTTTCCCCTTCTGTTTACCCACCCTTCAGGTTTTGTGCAGGGGAACCAATGCAACAATGTTTTCGGCTGCCTGGAGGAGGAACGGTTTGAGCGTTGCACCTGCTACCGGGACTGCGGTTATGACGGCGAGCCGGTGTGTGGGTCGGACGGACAGCTCTATCAGAACCAGTGCCAGATGGAGGTGGCCGCTTGCAGGAACGGAACCCGCATAGAGCAAGTGCCCATGGCACAGTGCCCCCAAGGTAGGTGCACGCTGCATTCGCACCATCTCTGCTAACTCTGCCTATGCTAACACTGTCTCTGTTAACACCGTACCAGCTAACACTGTCCAAACAACCACCGTCCTGCTAACTGTGTTTGTGCTAACACAATCCCTGCTAACATTGTTCCTGCTAACACTGTTCCTGCTAACACTGTCGTCTATGCTAACGGCATCCCTGCTAACACCGTCTATGCTAACACAGTCCCTGCTAAGACCGTACCAGCTAACACTGTCCAAGCAACCACCGTCCTGCTAACTGTGTCCCTGCTAACACAGTCCCTGCTAACATTGTTCCTGCTAATACTGTCGTCTCTGCTAACACCGTCTAGTCTAGCTAACACCGGTCCCTCAGATCACTATACAGCTGGGTCTGCTACTAATGTTGCAACTGCTCATAGCACTGATGCTAATGCTACACTCCAGCAGTAGGAGCTGTAGCATTATGGTAAGTGCTATGAACAGTAGCTGCAGTAGTAGGAGTAGCATCAATTATCTATGTGAAATACTTAAAGGCTGGAATACAATCAGCATTTGTCCATAACTTTGTCTTTTCCTTAACAATTTTAAGACAAAGTGGAACACAGTTTGGCAAGTTTGTGGAAAAAGTGTAACGCTTGCTTTTACTTTTAAGTCAGGGTAAAGGACAAATGTTGATTGAATACAGGCCTAATTCTTTACATGCTTGTAAATACCAGCATGCTTGTAAATAAACACCACTCCTGCAGTTACCTGCAGAATTTTCAACAAAGCATGTTACAAGCAAAACATATAATCATATAAAACAGGACATTTGTTTTGAATATTGGTGAAAATAGATGTTTTCTTTTAAAATTGTCAGTAATCTGAAGGAATTTTGCTGGTTGTCTGGCGTGACGCACCCTTTTGATTAAAACCAAACCAAATGTCGTATTAAGTTATGATCACAAGCCTGACCGTTGCCACAAACCGTTGCATATCACTGAACAAAGGGCTTTCTGCAACATTAAATTAATACTGTGTATGTTTTCTCCACAAGACCATGCAGGGACCTCCCTTAGGCTTGAAAAGCAGGGAAACAAGCTTACTGAATTTTAATGACTTTATGTCAATAAATGTTCTGTTTTTACCGGAAAGATGAGATGTTACGTGCTGCCTGTTCAGAATTTAATGTGTCCAGGAAGTGCACTGGCCTGAGGTGGCCATATGCGAGGGCTTGGGTGTGCTGGGGTAAAGCTTAAGGAGTACTCCAAAAGCACATGCTGCAGCCCCACCCCCTATGGTACACGGGACTGGCTGTCTGCAACATCAGTGCCCCTCACAGTTCATTCTGGTCTACGCATATATTCTGCGCCTGGTGTTGAAGCCTGGTCACAAAATCTAGGCTGCATGTGATTGGCCGCCTCAGACATGCTCTCCGACCACAACTGAGACTCCAGTTGCACTATAGTGGTCCCACTAGTCACTGTGTCTGGAGGTATGAACAGGCCTTAAAGAGAGAGAGAGCAGAGGGGAGGAGAGAGAGAAAGAGAGGGGGAGGGAAAGGGAAAGGGGAGAGAGAGGGTAGAGGGAAAGGGGAGAGGGGAGAGAGAGAGTAGATTGGGAAGAGAGAGTAGAGGGAAAGAGAGAGAGAGGGTAGACCTTTGATTCTCCTTTATTATTAACAATATAGGAGACAAAAGCAAACAAACTTAATTCTCAAGCATTTCAGAAATAAACCAAGAAGCAAAACCCTAAAAGAGAACAAACAAAGAACACCACAAAAACACAAGTAAATAAAAGAAACAACCCCCCCCCCCCCACCAGAAAATAAAGAGAGAGGGTAGAAGGAAAGAGAGAGAGTAGAGGGAAAGAGGAGAGAGAGTAGAGTGAAATGGAGAGAGTAGCGTGCCAGAGTGGAGAGACGCTCTTGGTGCAGTGGGAGTGTAGGGGCCCCAGAGCGGAGAGACGCCCTTGGTGCAGTGGGACTGTAAGGGCCCCAGAGCGGAGAGACGCTCTTTGTGCAGTGGGACTGTAAGGGCCCCAGAGCGGAGAGACGCTCTTGGTGCAGTGGGAGTGTAGGGGCCCCAGAGCGGAGAGACGCTCATTGTGCAGTGGGAGTGAAAGAGCCCCAGAGCGGAGAGACGCTCTTGGTGCAGTGGGAGTGAAAGAGCCCCAGAGCGGAGAGACGCTCTTTGTGCAGTGGGACTGTAAGGGCCCCAGAGCGGAGAGACGCTCTTTGTGCAGTGGGAGTGTAGGGGCCCCAGAGCGGAGAGACGCTCTTGGTGCAGTGGGAGTGTAAGGCCCCAGAGCGGAGAGACGCTCTTGGTGCAGTGGGACTGTAAGGGCCCCAGAGCGGAGAGACGCTCTTTGTGCAGTGGGAGTGTAGGGGCCCCAGAGCGGAGAGACGCTCTTGGTGCAGTGGGAGTGTAGGGCCCCAGAGCGGAGAGACGCTCTTGGTGCAGTGGGAGTGTAAGGGCCCCAGAGCGGAGAGACGCTCTTGGTGCAGTGGGAGTGTAGGGGCCCCAGAGCGGAGAGACGCTCTTGGTGCAGTGGGAGTGAAAGAGCCCCAGAGCGGAGAGACGCTCTTTGTGCAGTGGGACTGTAAGGGCCCCAGAGCGGAGAGACGCTCTTTGTGCAGTGGGAGTGTAGGGGCCCCAGAGCGGAGAGACGCTCTTGGTGCAGTGGGAGTGTAAGGCCCCAGAGCGGAGAGACGCTCTTGGTGCAGTGGGACTGTAAGGGCCCCAGAGCGGAGAGACGCTCTTTGTGCAGTGGGAGTGTAGGGGCCCCAGAGCGGAGAGACGCTCTTGGTGCAGTGGGAGTGTAGGGCCCCAGAGCGGAGAGACGCTCTTTGTGCAGTGGGAGTGTAGGGGCCCCAGAGCGGAGAGACGCTCTTGGTGCAGTGGGAGTGTAGGGGCCCCAGAGCGGAGAGACGCTCTTGGTGCAGTGGGAGTGTAAGGGCCCCAGAGCGGAGAGACGCTCTTGGTGCAGTGGGAGTGTAGGGGCCCCAGAGCGGAGAGACGCTCTTGGTGCAGTGGGAGTGTAAGAGTCCCAGAGCGGAGAGACGCTCTTTGTGCAGTGGGAGTGTAGGGGCCCCAGAGCGGAGAGACGCTCTTGGTGCAGTGGGAGTGTAAGAGTCCCAGAGCGGAGAGACGCTCTTTGTGCAGTGGGAGTGAAAGAGCCCCAGAGCGGAGAGACGCTCTTGGTGCAGTGGGAGTGTAGGGGCCCCAGAGCGGAGAGACGCTCTTGGTGCAGTGGGAGTGTAAGAGTCCCAGAGCGGAGAGACGCTCTTGGTGCAGTGGGAGTGTAAGAGTCCCAGAGCGGAGAGACGCTCTTGGTGCAGTGGGAGTGAAAGAGCCCCAGAGTGGATAGACGCTCTTGGTGCAGTGGGAGTGTAAGGGCCCCAGAGCGGAGAGACGCTCTTTGTGCAGTGGGAGTGTAGGGGCCCCAGAGCGGAGAGACGCTCTTTGTGCAGTGGGACTGTAAGGGCCCCAGAGTGGATAGACGCTCTTGGTGCAGTGGGAGTGAAAGAGCCCCAGAGCGGAGAGACGCTCTTGGTGCAGTGGGAGTGAAAGAGCCCCAGAGTGGATAGACGCTCTTGGTGCAGTGGGAGTGTAAGGGCCCCAGAGCGGAGAGACGCTCTTGGTGCAGTGGGAGTGTAAGGGCCCCAGAGCGGAGAGACGCTCTTGGTGCAGTGGGAGTGAAAGAGCCCCAGAGTGGATAGACGCTCTTGGTGCAGTGGGAGTGTAAGGGCCCCAGAGCGGAGAGACGCTCTTGGTGCAGTGGGAGTGTAAGGGCCCCAGAGCGGAGAGACGCTCTTGGTGCAGTGGGAGTGTAAGGGCCCAGAGCGGAGAGACGCTCTTGGTGCAGTGGGAGTGTAAGGGAGAGCACGCAGGCGCTCGGGAAGAGGCAGCTCCACGATGCTGTCGGTGCACAGAAATGAGCCGAATGTGCCTAGACAGGTAGCACCCCGCCACTCCCCCGCACGCACGCCCTCCCCTCTTCCTCAAAGAAGAGGAGAAGAAAGAGTGGTGCACGGGAAACAGCTGTTCAGGTGCAGAGGAAGTTAGCGAGGAGAGGCCGAGCGCCCCCCCCACCCCCACGCCTTCCCCCCCTCCTGCTATATTACAGGGCACCCCAAATGACAGTTCTTTTGTCCGGCCCTTTGAAAAAAAGAAGGAAAAAAAACCCTGTCACATTCCTTTCCGATGCACAGACTAACAACAAAGAAAGCCCTCTTGTTTACCCCAAATGGATTTTGGGAGGGGGTGAAATGTGTGTTGCAGAAAATAATGCTGACCCTTGCCAAAGCGCTCGATATGGCGGCATTTGAAAGCGAGAGAGTGGGGTGTGGGGGGGGGGGCGGGGGGGGGTGTTAAGATCTGCTCCGTTCTTGTTTGTTTGTTTACGCTGATTCGGGAATATGGCCTCCCTCATCCTTTTATGTAACGTGAGGCTGGACAAAGGGAGCCGCACCCCGAAAGAGTGCTCTCTGCTCCCCACATGCCGCCAAATCCACTAGTGTGCAAACAGGAGCCTTCTCAGTGAAATTGCCCATGTTATGTTTGAGGAGTTGGATAACGTGCAGGTGAATGAGACCATTGCATGTGTGTGTCTTAGTGGTGTTTCTCTGTGAGGGAGCAGGGTGGTGTGTGTCCTAGTGGCATTTCTCTGTGAGGGAGTAGGGTGGTGTGTGTCCTAGTGGCGTTTCTCTGTGAGGGAGTGGGGTGGTGTGTCCTAGTGGCGTTTCTCTGTGAGGGAGTGGGGTGGTGCGTGTCCTAGTGGCGTTTCTCTGTGAGGGAGTAGGGTGGTGTGTGTCCTAGTGGCGTTTCTCTGTGAGGGAGTAGGGTGGTGCGTGTCCTAGTGGGGTTTTTCTGTGAGGGATAGGGTGGTGCGTGTCCTAGTGGGGTTTTTCTGTGAGGGATAGGGTGGTGTGGTGTGTGTCCTAGTGGCATTTCTCTGTGAGGGAGTAGGGTGGTGCATGTCCTAGTGGGGGTTTCTCTGTGAGGGAGTAGGGTGGTGCGTGTCCTAGTGGGGTTTTTCTGTGAGGGATAGGGTGGTGCGTGTCCTAGTGGGGTTTTTCTGTGAGGGATAGGGTGGTGTGGTGTGTGTCCTAGTGGCATTTCTCTGTGAGGGAGTAGGGTGGTGCGTGTCCTAGTGGGGTTTTTCTGTGAGGGAGTAGGGTGGTGCGTGTCCTAGTGGGGATTTCTCTGTGAAGGAGTAGGTCCTAGTGGCGTTTCTCTGTGAGGGAGTAGGGTGGTGCGTGTCCTAGTGGGGTTTTTCTGTGAGGGAGTAGGGTGGTGCGTGTCCTAGTGGGGGTTTCTCTGTGAGGGAGTAGGGTGGTGCGTGTCCTAGTGGCGTTTCTCTGTGAGGGAGTAGGGTGGTGCGTGTCCTAGTGGGGGTTTCTCTGTGAGGGAGTAGGGTGGTGCTTGTCCTAGTGGGGGTTTCTCTGTGAGGGAGTGTGGTGGTGCTTGTCCTAGTGGGGGTTTCTCTGTGAGGGAGTGTGGTGGTGCTTGTCCTAGTGGGGGTTTATCTGTGAGGGAGTGTGGTGGTGCTTGTCCTAGTGTGCTGAGACTCATGGCCTGTGTTCCTTTCTGCAGGTGAGGGCATTCCTGAGGAACAGCAGCTGGAAAAGGGGGGTCAACAGGGGAAGGAGAAGGTCCCCATACAAACAGGTACCCCCAACAACCCCCTCACCCACCGACCCTAATGCCTCACTCACACACACACACACACACACACACACACACACACACACACACACACACACACACACACACACACACACACACACACACACACACACACACTCTCTGTCTCTCTTTCCTCTTCTCTCTCTCTCTCTGTGCACCAGCAGCAGCAGCAGCAGGTGTTATTGGGAGCTGCAGTGTATCCCAATAGGAGTTTAGCTCTGACGTGTGGAGACGTGCAAGAGGCAGCAGCAGCAGCGCCCAATCGCTGCTCTTCTGCTCCGCTTAACACTTAACCACACGCAGGCACAAGTACTGTGTTCAGGTCTGATACCTGTGTGCAAATCAGTGTTCAGAACACAGTCTGTGTGTTAGTGCTGCTTTAGCCTGGGTCCTGAACACTTAACCACACACAGGCACAAGGACTGCGTTCAGGCCTGATACCTGTGTGCGAATCGGTGTTCAGCACACAGTCTGTGTGTTAGTGCTGCTTTAGCCTGGGTCCTGAACACTCACTCAGGCATGAAGTCAAGACAGACACACACCGCAGACTGATGCAGACATCACGTTCTCCAGGTTTTAGAATATTCCAGAAGGCCATATCTGACGCGGCTCCCTGCCCCGTCAGTCTGCGTTTAGCCTCTGTTCTGTTTGTTTTCAGTGGGTAGACCCAGAGAGAAAGAGAAAAGCTGAAATAGTTTTATCAGCAGCGCAGATGGGGTGGAAATAGACATGAAAGAGTCCCCCCCCAGAATCCCCCTTTCCTTTTGAAAACTCTTCTAGGCCTGATTACATAGTCTGTCGCGGGGCTGTTGGGACTTGCCCATGTCTGCTAGCGAGGGGAAGCCAAGCTCTCCATGGCTTTAGTGGAGTGGGGGATTGAGTCCAACATATAATCACCATAGCCTGCTCACGCGCTAGCCCAGATTCTTAAATAACCACTGTTGTCAAAATACCATGATTTTTCAAAAAATTTACTTTTAATTTAATTATTTTTTTCAGCTGTCTGAATTAGAGCTCTCACAACATAATAAACACAAGTTTGCTCGAGGAGATTCAGTTTTTAGCATTTGAAGTCTGAAATGGAATGGGAGATCCTAATTTTCAGACCTGTGTAGCTGCTGGGTGTGTGTGTGTTTGTGTGTGCGCATGTGTGCGAGTGTACATGTATTTGTGTGCGCATGTCTGTGTGCGTGTGCACGTCTGCGTGTGTCTGTGTGTGTGTGTGCGCGTGTGTGTACGCATGTGTGTGTGTGTGTGTGTGTGTGTGTGTGTGTGTGTGTGTGTGTGTGTGTGCATGTGCGTGTGAGAGAGGTGTGCTGAGGGCCCGTCTCTGTGTGTTTCATGAGGTACTGCCTGTGTTGACTTGTTCCCAGCCTGCAGCTCACTGTAGCTTTTAATAGGACTTCACTCAGTCAAAAGGTCCCTTCAGTACAAAGAGTGAAGCTTCACAGAATAAGATGAGCTGCCACAGGGAAGCTATTGAAACCAAAGCATAGTGAAGATATGTACACACATCTGTTAAGTCATAATATATTAAACTATTAAATAATGCATTTCAACAAATGTGGAAACTTATAGCTATTATTTAAAACACAATTTGTGAATGTTGCAAATTGTGCATTTTTGATGCTGATAATGTACCTTCTTGTACAAATGACTAAATGACAATTTGTCAGAAAGGCATTCATTTTGATTTTTAAACAAATTCCTTTTCTCATGACTCATTTTACCTTCTACTTCCAGTGGGGACCACCTAGAAATCTGTGATTTGAGCTAAATGTGGTCTGAACACATGAAAATAATATGAGAGAACATTTATCTCAAAAACACTGGTGACTGGTCTGGTATGCAGGCTGAGGTTTTTGAGGTTAGGGTGACCCCTACAGGTCAGATTGTTAAATGTGTGTTACCTCACATCATGGTCGGTAATACTGGATGATAATTATGGCTCCACTGCATGACAGCTGAAGGCCTGCATTCAATTAGCATTTGTCTTCAACTTTGACTCGTAATTAAACGCGAGTGTGTTTATTTTACGCTAACACAGTTTGGCAAGTTCCGCAATCATTTGGAATTACTTGGCCAAACTGTACCATAGAAGAAAGATGCAAAACAAACAGCTTTTACGCGTTTGTAACAGCGTAACCTATGAAATGGTTGCCCTTGCACTAAGCATTTTTTAAGTTTTGCAGAAGCATTAAAATGTTTTTTTGTGGGCGCTCTATTAACATATTATTTGCTTATATCCAGTTTTCTCCTATTTTTTGGCAGTACCCAAGTAGTTTACTAAAGAACTTCTGATAAAACCCATGCCCTTGTCATAATAATATTTCTGTAGTGTATTCGAGATACGGGGAAGTTATCCACTAACCACACAAAAGAAGAATAAAAAAATCTAACACTAACTTAATTGTGGATCGCAGTTAAGGACACATTATGAAATTTGATTGAGTCCAGGAGGGTACACTACGAAGCAGGATTACTGAGTAAAACCCGGAACCCTCTCAAATCTGGAACATGGACTGAAGTAAAAAGCTGTTATCCAGCTAACTCACTAATCCTGCTTTGTGGAATACCCCCCTGGGGACAGGGTGAAAGAAAGGCATTGGGGTTGATTGAGATACACTGACTCTCTGCTGCCCCCTGCTGGTGTAGGTGAGGCGGAGCCGGGATCCCTGGCGGAGGTGTCCTACTACTCCTACGAATACGACACAGAGGCGGTGCCCTTCCCCCCGGAGGGAGAAGAGCAGTTTGAGCTGGCGGGGGAGGGGGGCGGAGAGACGGAGAAGCCTGCCGCCACCCAGCCACACACACTGGACACTAAACACACACCCGCGCGATGGTACGGCCCCTCCCCCTCCTCTTCTGTACCACAATACTGAGTACAGCTTCATTATGCAAGTCAGACATTTTGTCAACAGATAAGTACATTAGCATATTCATCATTCAACAGCCATACACAGTATCAGAGAAGTAGACATCTGACATTTCAGACAGAGTCCTGTGAAAACAGGCATCCTGTCATCTTTTTAAATCCACAAAGTGAATCCTCTGTTATTTTCAAAATAATTGCTGATTATTCCTAATACTTACCTGTTACGACAGTACATGCCAAAAATCTAGCCTGGCCGAATGTACCTTCTCGGATCAGATGTTTGCCCTGGAATCGCTCTGATCTTGGCTGTTGTTGATTGGCTGTTCTGTGCTCCTCCCCCTCACAGAACCTCCCCCCAGGCTGCAGTGCGAGAGAGAGAGAGAGAGAGATACAGAACCTCCCCCCGGGCTGCAGTACGAGAGAGAGAGAGAGAGAGAGATTACTGAACTGTACATTGCTTGTGAATATGATGGCGTGAGCAGAGAAGAAGGAGGAAAGAGCCAAGAGGCTGTTTGGGCCTGAGGGGCCGAGACTGAGGAGATTGCATGCGTTTCTGGGTGTGTGTGTGTGTGCGTGTGTGTGCGTGTGTGTGTGTGTGTGTGTGTGTGTGTGTGTGTGTGTGTGTGCGTGCATGACTGTGTGTGTGTGTGTGTGTGCGTCTGTGTGTGCATGCATGTACTGTATGTGTGTGTGTGTGTGTGTGTGCGTGCGTGACTGTGTGTGTGTGTGTGTGTGTGTGTGCGTGCGTGACTGTGTATGTGTGTGTGCATGCATGTACTGTATGTGTGTGTGTGTGCGTGCGTGCGTGCGTGCGTGACTGTGTACGTGTGTGTTTGTGTGTGTGTGTGTGCGCGCGTGACTGTGTATGTGTGAGTGAGTGAGTTGGCCTCTTCCATCTGTCTTTGCTTTTCTTTTTTATACTCTGTCTCTTACTCACCAAGTAGACACCATAGCTCCTGTTTATCTAGTGGCTATATGTTGTTTTATATAATCCCTAGAGTAAATAAACACCGTATTTATGTTTGTAATTATACTTGAGCAAAAAAAAAAAAAAAAAAAATGTTATTTTGATTTTTTTTTTTTCTATCTGTGGTATTTATTTTTAGTTAGTACTTTTGATTGTTTACTTGTTCCACTCCCCCTCCACCCAGTCCGCCCCCACCCCTCCCCCTTCACCCATCCCGCCCCCACCTCCCCCGCTCCCTGCCACCTATACCAATGTCTTAATTTAATCCAGGAATATGGGAACTTGTGATGCATTCCTTGTCTTGGGGGAGCCCTGTTTCAAACAGTGAGGTGTACAGCTGCTCTTTAACTGGTGTCGAATCATTCATGTTTTCACCTTTTATTCTCCCCAGTAGAGGGGCATCACACATGGCAGAGCACTGAAAAAAGCCCATATATGGGATGATGTAAGCAGATGGTTTTAAGCATTTCACCCAGCTGTAGATGCTCAAGTAAAAAAATCTATTATTTTTGTGTCATAGTCACCTTGCTGTCCATCAAACAGGGATTTGATTGTACAGTGCATAAGCTATTTTGTTATATTAATGTAAGACACTTAAACGACCGCTGAAAAAGCCTAAAGCAAGTGAAGTCTGGAAAATTGCTGTAAATTAAGAAATTTGAACGAATGTAGCCCCAAACCATGACAAGTACAGTGCTTTTTTTTTTTTAAATAAGACAATAAACTTTGTATACAGTCATTGTGTCTGTTGGCAAATGTATATATGCTAAATGTAAGGAGATGTGTGTACTTCAGAACCATGAAAGCAGCTGCTAATTATATCTACCTTTCTACAGGCTCTTTGAGACGTTCTCGGTAATTGCTTTAATGCGAATGCGGGAGCAGGATAGTAAATGTGGTGCGGTACACTTGATTGAATTGAATAATTTCCTATAATGTTATCACTATTGTTTGACCGCAACCTGACACTGATGCCTTGTGTCTGTGTGTTACGGGTCAGCTCCTGTGTTTTCGCCCCGTTAATAACACGGCGTCGGGTTACCAGACCAGTTGCCAGGAGAGAGAGTTAGAACCCGTTAATGTTTAATGTCTCTTTGCTGTTGGCGAGGCGGACGGGTTCCGTTATCGCAGAAACTTTCAGCAGCAAACATTCCGCTTTCTCTTGGTGGGTGGTGGGTTCACCTCAGAAGAACCTTGAGGAGACTCGAGATGATGTTAACGCCATTGTTTTCTATTTGTCTCAGTACATCGTCTTTGTCTTACATGTTCCTCAGAAGGAAAAGATGACAGCCCACAGTCTCACTAGAAATGGAAAGTGATTGAAAGGAAAGGTCTGTCTGGTGGGGGTGGGGGTGGGGGTGGTGGTTGGCGGATGGAATGTCCAGAACAATCTCCCTAGCAACCACACACCTGGTTGAAGTGGGCTGTTCTTTCTAATCTTTGTAATGAATAGAGGGAAGGAATAATGGTGAAAAGAGAGGGATCTTTGTTTTCTAGGATTGTTCTGAGTGGATAGCGTTACGCAAGACTGAATCCAAGTGATGACACTTTCTCTAAAGTGCCAGTCTCCTGCCTCTACAGGATGAGTAATTCATCATGTGGGCCACTGCAGTGCATGGACTCAACACGGTGTCATGTGGGCTACTGCAGTGCATGGACTCAACACGGTGGAGACAAATAGAAAAATGCTCTTCACTGCTATGAAATATTATCCCATTTAAGGTCCTGTCAAGCAATGCATTCACACAGAAATGTAGCATTTTGTTTTTGGCAAGCGCGTGGTGAGATGTCAGTTCCTCATCCTTGAACTGGCTGCGTTGTTCATCGCCTTGCTAGAGAACTTGGCGCGCTCGAGTGTCGTTACCTGTTGGCTGGATGTTTCACGGCGCTCCCGTCCACAGCCAGTCGCGGACAGGCGGTCGGGACGCACAAGCCGCCCCAGCCCAGCTCCGCGGTCGGGCTGGGGGCTCGTCTTTCCGAATCCACGCCTCCTTTAACGGCCTGGCATATGATGGCCTTATATCTACTGCAGCGGCTGTTGGCTTAGACCAGGAAATCCCGCTTGAATTCATTGGGTTTCATTCCGTGGATAACGCCAAGCCGTAGATGCCTGTGTCAGCCTTTGACAAAACGCGTCTGCTGACTAACGGTTACATGCTAGATTAATTTAAGCCGGAGGATTTTGTGAGAAATATTTGCTCTGCTCAGTGGTATATGAATTGAATGCAGGACCTGCGGCAGTGAAATAACTCTTAGGGCAAAGCCATAACCTGGAAAGGAAGAGCAACAATTTCACAAAGAAAGCCTTGCTTCTAAGCCCTCTCCCACAAGAGCGAGAGAGCCTCCTGGGGTGTGAGATAAGAACACAGTGTTCAGCCTGCAGCACTGATCATGAAAGAGGTGTAAATGTTCTGTGTGTCTGCATATCCACCTCCACCTAAGAGGAATCCCAGAAAATCGAGGATATGGAGAAAAAGCATCCGGTTATTGCAGGCCGAGAGAAAGGTAAGCCGAAGAAATGTCCTTACGTTGGACAGAAATACAAGCGGCTGAGGAAACAGTGGCGGTTGGGGAACTCGGCTTGCGTCTCCAAGGTTGTAGGTTTAATTCCCAGCCGGGAGGTGCTGCTGTCGTACCCTTCAGCAATGGTACTTAACCTGAGTTGCTTCAGTAATAATACAGCTGTGTAAATGGACTGTATGTAGAAAGAATGAGTTGTGCAAGTTGCTCTGGATAAGAGCTTCATGCTGATTGGCTTAAATGTGCATTGAATGACTGCTGCACTTTTGGATCTATTGAGAGAAAGCAACCCTTTTGAGCCATGTTTATAAGAAATCCCAAGTGCTCATTTTGTGCATATTTGACAGACTTTATTAGTATGCCATGTAAATATTTTCTAATACTAAACTGGCATATTAATAAAGAGTTTTCTAATAATACTAAAAAATTACACATGGCTGCATTGTGCTTTTCCTCCTCAGTGATGCACCCAGGAGTCCAATGAGCTCCCTTTCACTACTATACATTTTCTCAAAACAATCACATTTTTTGAAGCATATTTTTATACACTCCAAATATTTAGCTTTTTGCTAAAGATCCATTGATGATTTTGGGCAAGTGGGGAAAATGTATTTGGTTGTACATGTATTTTTAACAACAATATTATGGAATTGTAAATCTTGAGTGAGATTCTCCATGAAAGGAAGTGAAGGTGAGTAGTTTGTAAGCAGGGGGGGGTGCTGGTGGTGTTAGGAAAGTACTGGCTCTTGCCTGGACATGCAATGCGCTATTTGACAGAGGGTTAGGTCTTCAGAGAGAAGGAATGTGCACTCCCAGATTTTTGCTCTTGCAGAGAGGTTTGTATGCTGATGTAATGCTGTTCACCAGGTTATATCATGGTATATCCCCAGGAGCACGATCTTTAGCTGTTTAGCCAGCTGTAGATGATGTGCAGATTGCATTCCTGATCTACTGTAGCCAGAAGGTGCTTCCATTCACTGGGAGAAGTTTTAATACAGATTTGACTCCCAAGAATATTCAGGAATTCTTGCAATATGACCTGTGACTGTCATTTAAATCGCCGTTTACCAAGTACATTACATTCCATTCCATTCCATTACATTCATTTAGCAGCTTTTATCCAAAGCGACGTACAGTAAGTGCGTACAGAGACATCATCAAGATCACTACAGAACAGACAAGACAAAGCACATCCTTCCCATAATGTAGCAGCTATCCCTAGTAATGAACGTTGACTGTAGTTCACAGTAAGCTGAGGGTAAATCAGCAATACTACACTTCTATTCTAAATACTATTATAAACTAGAATAAACAGACAGGAAAACACAGGGAACTAGTAAACAGGGAACTGATATTCCTAGGTTAGGATATCAGTCAAGGTGGAGTCTGAAGAGGTGTGTCTTCAGGCCTCGACGGAATGCAGGCAGGGTTGGAGTAGAACGTAGGGGAATGGGAAGTTCATTCCACCACTGAGAAGCTAATGTGGAAAAACTCCGCAGTCGGGACAAGCGAGAGCCTTTGACACGGAGGGGGGGAAGTGCCAGTCGCCCTGCTGTAGAAGACCGAAGTGGTCGAGCAGGAACATAGTTCTGGATTAACTCCTGCAGGTAGGCGGGGCCTGTCCTATTGGCTGCAGTGTAGGCCAGGGTCAGAACTTTGAACCTGATCCTGGCTGCAACTGGCAGCCAGTGGAGTGACCTCAACAGGGGGGTTACATGGGAAAATTTCGGGAGGTTGAACACAAGCCGGGCAGCTGCATTCTGGATCAGTTGAAGAGGCAGAATGGTGCAGGCCGGTAGGCTTGCGAGCAGGGAGTTGCAGTAGTCCAGGCGTGAGGTGACCATGGTAGCATGGGACCAAGTAGCAGGCATGGCATGTATTAAACGTCTCGTCTATATGAACTTGTGTCGTACATATCTCGACAGGTCCCCTTCACAAATGCATAATCGTCTTACAGAGGATATTTGTGTTTAATTGTTTTTTCAAAAGCTCAAAAGATGTCAGTAGCTATAGTTAATTTCGTCTGTCAACAGGCCCTGGACCAAGTCGCTATGCTCTACCTCCAACCATTGGATTCATTGGTCATGACTTCACTAAACCAACTAGCCCAGCATACACCTTCCATCGCAGGAAGAACCACCACTGTGAGTGCCTTCATCCAGCTTGATGGAAGAAGAGTGACAGTCCCAACAGGATTTTTAACCTGTACTTAAATCCACTCCCATAGCCAACAGCAAGAATATGTACAGTGTAAAAGCAAGTAAAGCACAATGCTGCATTCTCAGGTTATTGCATCCACTCCCCTTCAAAGTATACAAATTAAGGTCCTGATTTACTAAGACGTTTAGCATGTGCAAAGCCTTTTAGCACACACAAAACTAATAACCTAACCAATGATTGGTGCAAAACACATACCGTGACCAATCATTGGTCATGTTATGGGGTTTGCGTGTGCTAACCTCTAACCTCTGTAATTTGGGATTTAGTTTTCTCTAAATCAGGGGTGTGCAACCTTATCCGAAAAGGGCCAGTGTGGGAGCAGGTTTTTGTTTTCGCCCAGCACTACGACACCTGATTCAACCAACTAACTAATCATGGTCCATGGTCAAGACCTTGATAAGTAGAATCAGGTGTCTTAGTACTGGGCTAAAACAAAAACCTGCACCCACACCGACCCTTTTCGGGTTAAGATTGGACACCCCTACTCTAAATAATCATTATAATAGTATAATGCCCTGCTACAGCCACTAGAGGGAGATACGACAGCGCAGTACTTCACAGCCTGCGCTATGTGGTATGGTGGCACTGTCCCAAACCACTGACCCAAACGCTTGATTAATGCAGACTCATTTATTTACTCAAAAATAATGTGTTATTGACACATAATAAATGTACAACTCTAAGTCTAGCACTTCACAAAGTGAAATAACAAGGCAAAACTGGATGCTAAATGTCAGCCTCTTTTATTCTGAGTCTATCTGTCTTTTTTGGTGTGAACTGTGCAGTGTCCTCCATGCATTCCAGTCCCGGGCCTCAGTATTATATTGACGCAAGAGTCACTCGCTTTGGCAGAGATGGCACTCCGGCGTACTCCATGCTGGGCAGAGAAAGGAGCTCTGGTAAGTCTAATCATGAACGATCTCTCATCAGCATGAGCCTGGCGCAGGAAACCGACGGCAAGGACAGCGATGCAGGAACAGGCGTAGTTCACTGCATCGCTTAATGAGCATTGAATTATCTTGATATCCTTCTGAGATCCGGCTGAAATAATGTTAAAGTACTGACATTTTTTTGACATAATCCAAGTATCTTGGATGATGAAAACATTGCAGTGAAAATATTTTCAAGAATACAATTTTATTTTTATTGAATGTCCCTCGCAATGTAGGTTTCAGCAAAGTAGAATATATGGTTCTTGAGATTAAGACCAGAGACTCGTGTCCCCCAACAGGAGACAAATATGAATTGTTGGGTGATTGCCAGTTTAATGACATTTGAGGTACAGACTGTGGTTTTTTCTGCCTCACACCTTTTTAAGGTGGAAAGTGCAGCGCTTGCGTAGGCGTTGTGAAAAGGAAGGAAGAAAGAAAGAAAAAACCAAGGAAGGATTTATGTGCTCATTTAATAGGTCCAAAATAAACAGATTGGTATCAATGGTACACAGGTGCAAACTGTTTTTTAAAAGCGCATTGACCGCATTTTTTTTAAGGTAGGTTTAGTTGCAAACTGATAATTTCTCAGATTTATAATCCAGTGCCCATAAATCCTTACACTCGATGATGTGGTGGTTTTTGAGATTGAGACTCTGATCTCTAGTGCAGCCTGTAGTAACGGAGTTTCACATGGGGGGAAAAAAACACCCAGTTTTATTGACCATCACTTTTTTGTGGCCCATCGATAACATTCAGTTTACTCTCTTATTCAATAACTGAGCCCCCGCATGTGGAGGAGAATTATGAACGCGCTGAATCTGCCCACTCAATAGATCTGAAATTACATAAACAGATAGAGTAAAACTCCTAGCCTTGGCTGTTGCATCTTCCACCATCTCTGAATTTAATTCTGTTGTGTAGTGAGGATTTTGCGGACTCCGGGACCAGGTGCCTACAACCCGGAGACGGCTCCACCTCTGAACAAACAGAGAAGACCCCCGTCTTACACCATGGGCTTTCGAAATCGCTACCGTCCCATGGACACTGTCCCGCCTCCGAACAAATACACGCTCCCTCCTGTCATGGGATCCCAAGTGCCCACGAAACCGTCCAGCGCCAGCTACACGATGGCAGGGCGCTGCAAGTCTGGGGGTCCATCGGAAGACCTGTCCAAAACTCCGGGCCCGGGCAGATATGACAGCACGGACCCCAGTGTCTACCTGAACAGGCAGCCCGCATTCTCCATGCTCGGTCGACACAGCGTCCCCATCGATACCACTCAGAAGCCCGGCCCTGGCACTCACAACCCGGAGAAGGTCACGATGCACAAGCCTCGCCCACCTGCTTTCACTCTGGGAATCAGGCACTCCGAGTTTGTCACCCCGCTAGTGACAGACACATCAGACTGAATTTGACCTTTTACACAAACTGATGTTTCTTTTTTTTAAGTCTAAATTTTCTTTCCACTTGTCATTTACATTATATAGTACAAAGTACCATTACACTGCAAAAATTAAAAGATAAGTCAATCTCAACAAGTATTTATTTCTATTAGGCCTACTTTCTTGCTAAATAAGACAGAAATATTGCCAATGAAGTGAGTCTGTTTGACTGATTTCAAGATTTGCCAAAGGGGTAAGGAAATTTCACTTGTCAAGCAAACAGTAAAAAAGCTCATTTTCTACTTGAGAGAGCGAAAAAAGTAATTACAAGACTAAAAAACAATTGGTTAAGGCGCCTTTTTTTTTGCAGTGTAGCTTGCATTCAATGTTACAGAATGCCAATTTATAATCAGTAAATACCAGTATACAGCATGTATTCACACAGCTACACCTATACCAGTTTACCAAATGGGAATATAACTAAAAAGTCTACGTCGGAAGATGGGTCGTAGGATCTGTCTGCTCTATGCCTCCGATCCATAGACTGTATAAAAATTGCTCCGAACACTCATTCCACCACCAGGGGGCGAGAACAGACTGGAGACGTGACCGGGAAGTTTCTGTTTTTAAATAATTACCTTGCGTCTTAATATTACATATCTCAGAAGTTTGTTAAATCTCTCTGAGGCAAAGAAACAGCAAGCGTTGTCCCAGTCACAGCAAATATTGAACGTAGTCTACTGGGTTATGTGCAAAACATTTATCGTTTTCGCAAACAAAGTATATCATTTTGCTTATGTTTCGACTTTCTTCATTTTGACTCTTTTGCAGCTCTTGGTCATATTTGGCGTCACGTTTATTCAATTTTAATAAAGACGGATGTGGTCATTCATGATTTGATGAGAATGAAAAGAAATTGTGTTCAAATAAATTTACTTATTTTACAGATAATCCATTAAAATGATTAGACTAAACTAGTTTATATATTTATATAATGTAGGTAACCATATATCTGCAGAGCAAAAATGTCTAAATTTAACACTGCTGGTGTAAATTTAACACCCTGTGGATATAGGCTACACCAGCAATGATAATATAATTCCTATACAATTTACTGGACTATTGTATTAATAAACTAACAAAACCTGGATTCCTGTCTTCGTTTGTCAGTTCAGTACACTTGTTTCTCACAATCTGCAGATAAAAATATTACAAAAACATGTACTTTGAACGTTGACATTTGAATCAGGCTTGCTCGTAGATGAAGGGGGAGGTCTGCTTTTTTGGCAGGGGGTTGTCTTTGAGACTGGTAATGTGCTTACGTATTTCAAAAAAACAAGTTTGCAACAGCAGTTTATATAATAGTTAATGTTGATAAAACGCACACCCCCTATTTTTTACGTTAGTAAAATCTAATATTTTTGAAGACGATATAAACATTGAGGTTCTAACCTGGCAGCTTAAATACGTTTGCTGACCGTGTTGCACAGGAACTTCTCTTCTCTCCATGGTGAAACAAATGGCAAAATGAAGAAAAATCATGCAATATTAACTGTAACAGGAAGTTAACACACTGCAAGAAAATGTCTGTCTTAACAAGTGTATTATTCTTGTATTGAAACATGAAATTTTATGTTTTTTCTCTCGACTACAGAATATTTGTTTTAAGTTACTTTTTGAAATTCTTACCCCATTGGAAAATCTTGAAATGAGTAAAACTATCTCATTGTTTTTGTCTTATTTAGAAAAAAATATAAATAAGATTTTAAGTCTAAATATAAGACTAAATTGTTTGTTAAGACTGACTTGGTTTTTTGCAGTAGACACTAGACATTAGGCTTACTCTCCATCTTCGAGTAGGCTAGGCTTGCAAATGAAAATTAATTCACATAGGGCCTACTGCCTGTCGAACTAAGCGCGTATAAGTGCCAAGTTATGTAAACTGCATATAGGCCAACATCATCACACCCCGTTCTTACGGTTGGAGTTCAAGTTAAAGTGACCTGTCAGCGGTGTTCAGGGTCTACACTTGGTAAATATATTTTATTTCTGCTCAATGCCACTAGTTCGGCGTGCCACGGCCAATTGTAAATAAGTAAAGGTCGGCTACTGCGGGAAGTTCTGAGAAAATTATATTTCAATGACTGCAGCTCTGTGCGCAGGTTGTTGTTTAAGTGTGTCTGATTCGAGCCCTGCCATTGCTACAAGAGTTAGCACACCTGAATAAGAAAGAGGCATCCCGTATGGAGTCCTGGAGATCTCGGAGCGTCGGCTTCACCACTGAGGGGGGAAAAAACTAAAGAAACATAATATTGGTTAGATTATTTATCATGAAACACATTGAACATGATGTGACTTTGAAGTAATATTTAATGAAGGCAATGTTTTAACCTCTCGCCACCCACCACAACATTTCATTTATGGGCCATTGAGTGTAAACTGTAGCCTTCTAGTGACACAGATGAGACAAAACGGTAACTTGACATTTCAAAAGGGCACACACAGACTGCGGTTAGGTCAATGCAGGCAGTGTAGCCTATAGCCTACCTCCGTGTTGTCAAAACTCAGAGCAGTCTGTGACCCGATTTTGTGCGTGTGTGTATTTTATTTTTTACATTTTGGCCATTTGCGCCTGTAGTTCGAAAATGCTGCTAGTTTTGCTGCTGCTGCAATCATTAACCCGCTCTTCAACAACTCAGAAGAGCGTGTTGTCAAAACTCAGAACAGTCTGTGACCCGATGTTGTGCGTGTGTGTGTATTTTATTTTTACATGTTGGCCATTTGGGTCTGTAGTTTGAGAATGCTGCCAGTTTTTCTGCTGCAATCATTAACCCGCTTTTTAACAATTCAAAAGACCACGTTGTGTATTTTTTCAGGATGAACATATAGTCCACTGAATGCAATTGCCTCTCCATCTGAGGTTTAACACAACGTGGGACGTGACCTTAAATTCTTCAGCTGCCTTAGTTGTTACGTTTCAAATACTGACAGCCCTCCTACACAAAAAATAAATAAATAAATAAAGATTTTTTCTTTTTCTTTAAATACCGCAAACAAGGAAGTGTGTCCACGATGTGATTGGATGTTGGAATCAAAGGGGGTGAGCTGTGGACATTGTGGCTTCTTGTGTGCAGCACAAGAGACAGAGAGTGTTTATGCACTTTACACACACACACACCGTTCATAGGCACACTCGTACATTTGCAGCCCAAGACGAAACTCCACATTCTCAGAGCCTCGTTACTGTATTTCATTTTGTATGCGTGGCCTTAGGAGACAGTCAGGCCCTCCTTTCAGACAACACTGCACAATACGCTACCCCACAGCTGGGTAAGTTCTCTCTGTGTTCTTTCTCTCTTGGGATATCTACCTTTATGAATTGGATGTCTTGTGCTTGATAGAAGCTGTCACTTCCTGGCTCATTTTGGTTACACTGCTGTTGGGTAACAGCAAAATTGACCATACTTCATACTTTTTTTTGTCATACATTGCATTGGAATTAGACCTGCTGACAACAAAAATTCTGTGATATGTCAGCGATTCAAGAAACGGACAGATATTTTTTATTTTTTTTCTCGTGGAAAATGCTGACTGTACTATTCCTGTTTGCAACTTTTTATGATTATTTCTTTTTCTGATTATGTCTTCTCTCTGATTATGTCTTTCTGTGGTTATGTACCTCACTGAATATTTGCAGTGCAATCTCGCCATATTTGACCTTTTAGGATTCTGGGGCTCTAACCTCCTAGTCCTCCAATCTTTCCTCATAAACAGTTGTAAAATATATATTTTGTTTAAAGCCTAACATAAATTTTTTATCACCTTGATGAAGATGTACATCTCTTGGTTTTAGGTTGCAGCTTTAGTAGTAAATAACCGTAAGCGTATGCAGATTATCTTCTTTGTAGGAAGTCACGTACCCTTTCTCTTATCAGTTGCTGTAATGAACACCGAAAAAAATTATGAGGACTGTGTACAGCTGCAGTTTGATATGCTACTGATGAGAACAGGGGGGGTATGCTACGAAGCAGGATTACTGAGTTAGCTGGATAACTGCACTAAGTAAAACCCGGAACCCTCCCAAATCTGGAACATGGACAGAAGTAGAAAGAAAGAGCTGTTCTGGGTTTTACTCAGTGCATCTAACTCCGTAATCCTGCTTCATAGTATACCCCCTGATGTGTTTATCGAAAGACAGGGGAAGAAGGGACGTATGTGTGGGTCCTATCAGTGAAATACTGTATTGGTGGTAGGTTACTTTGTGCTTCAGAGTTACTGTAGCTAGAGAAAGTTGGCAGATTAATTTGTTGGTGTCATTCACTTTCCATATTTTTATTGGAGACAGTCACCCAGCAGAGCTGTTCACAGCAGGTCTTTATAAATACGCCTGGGTTTGTCAGTTGACGATACTGCAATTTTAAGAGAAAATATATAATTCCTGGCAAATCAGTGGGCTCTCAGGTTCTACTATTCGCTATTAAATCTGACGATATGGAAAACATAGAATAGTAAAGCTGAATTTATGCATAATGAGACATGCTCCAGATGGTCAACATTTATTAAAAAAAAATTAAAAAAAAATTTTCAATGAAGATAGAATGTAGTAATTCTGTTTTTGCTAATATAGCAAATCTATTGGTGATAAAAACAGATTCAAAAACGTTGATTTAAAAAAAGAGGGAAAGGAGAGACTGCATGGTTGTTTACCTGCAAACGCTCAGCAGTGACAAAATGGAGAATCTGGAATGAAGACGCATTGCTTTATTTAACAGTTTGCTTCTTGGGTGTTTGGAATGATCCAAAAGTCAGTGAACCGCCATCTAGCATTCGGGTGAAAAAACAGCTAAATTTTGGTGAAAAGTGAAATTTTTCTTACCAGCTAGGATGTAGCCAGGCTATATCAGGGTAAAACCTGACCTAAATTAGGGTTAACCTGTGGTTATCCTAGTCCATTTATGTCAAAACGTCTCTCAACCTAGATTTTCACCTGTGTAGATGTCTAGATTCTGGCTTTTGTTCACTGGGGAGTTTCTGGTAGCTATTGCTAGCATAGGTGATTGGCACTTTATCCCAGGCAAGAACAGCTTCAGCCAGGATGTCATAGCAGGGCGACATTGTTGTTTATTAAGCTAATTTTCTAATCAGGGTGTGAAATGAACACCCGCCACCAGTCAATTCCTGGAAAATATTGATTATGGCTGGTAAGATTTCTGCGCTAGCAGACAGTTTGGCAGGTAACCAACCAGGTTGTGCTATATTGTAAAAGATAAAGTGGCTATTAAAATGTTGAAAGTGGCTAGTGTTTGAATCCACAATCCACTCTGGCCAGTGTAGGTGAAAAAGTTAATTTCACGCCCTGTTTATAAACCTCCACCCCCACCCACCCACTCCTCTGTATTTACAATGACCTTGTGCAGGATTCTCTGCCATGATGAAAGATACGGGGTTTTGTATTGGATTTTTCCCAGAAAGGTGTGCATTACAAATCCCTGTTTAACCCACTTAGGGGAGGCTCCAAAGGCGCGTGATTCCTGATTTCACCCTTGCCACAGTAATGAGGACGAGAGGGGGAGAGAGGGGTATAGAGGGAGATAGAGAAAGAGAGGGGTGGGGGGGGGGGGGGCCTGATTTCTCCCAGCCTGCCTTTTAGAATAGCAGATGTCTCTCTTGGGAGCAGGGTAAAGGTGCAGGGAGAGGAGACAGAGATGGACAAATATCTGGATTGTTCTGGCAGTAATTATTTTAAAGCATCGCTGTTGCTCACTTACGCTGTTGATTGTCCACGTCTCTGAAAAGAAGAGAATTACCCCAACCCCCCCCTCCCCATAACCATCCACAAACACACACACACACAGACACACACACACAGAACTCCACTCATCCTAATTGGAAATGGCTGCAGTGACTCTGTTATCCACAGAATTACCGAGGTCCTGCGTGCCTTATAGAGATCAATTGACTGGATTGAATACATTTTCAAAAATAAAATGTAACAGACAGACTTGTAATAATCAGGATACAGCTACAGTGAAGGCTCTGCCTGAGAATGATCACTGTGTCTGCCAGGGCCATGGAGACACGGAGTCTGCTGCCCGGAGAAACAAAGCACAATGCATTCTGGGTAGATTCAGCCGAGTAATTCACTTAAATCGTTCATTTTACATATTTTAGTCTCTCTAGCTGTTTTGGAAAGCTCATTTCGGAATTGAATATTTATGATTTATTATTCTATAATAATTAATCTGGTCGTTATTAAATGACCCAGTGATTTGGATCATGGCCTATAGCTGCACGCATGTGCTGTTTTCGAATGTGGAATGTGCGGTGGCAATATGTTGCAACATTGTGTTATTTGAAACGCGCACGTCACAGCAGAGCGTTATTTTCCTACGTTTCGCGCTTGTTTGGTTTGACGTGTTTTGCTGGAGCAGGCAGTCTGTCGAAGAGGTCAGACGTCTACGTCTTGACATGAGCCGAGGGGGCGTCCTCCGTGCAAGCACTTCCTGTTCCGGCCTGTGGCTGGAAAAGGCCACAAACATGAAGCATGGCGCAATGTGGCATCGGGGCCAGTTGGGGAAGGAAGAGGGTTGTTTTTTTTTTTAACCCTTTGAAGAGTTGTTTTTTTAGAATGTATTTTTCAAATTCTAAGTCAGTGTTCTAGAACTCCTTTGCTTTCAATTATCTGTTACACCAGCATTAGTTCAGTTAAGAACATTCTAATCGCATATTTGTGATCTGACACCGTGAAGGGTCGTACCATAGCCTCTTAAGCAAGTCCTGAACTTCCTGCTGCTGGGTGGTACTGTGTGATTTACACGGGCAGACTGGGTGCCGCCCTCGCAAACCCCTCTGACCTCTTTTTTTTGTGTGCAGATCCATCTTTCTAAATTGAAAAATACTTTCTGCAGTCACGCCACACCAAAATAAACAAAAAGAAACAAGCAACTTTTTTTGATTATTGCTACAGCTACATTAGTATAAATTGTAAATGCTGTGTTGACACGCGCAGAAATGATGGAACGGTAGAGGGAGAGGTGGCCAGGTTGAAAGTAAGCTGAAGGCTCACATCTTGCGCACTCTCTCTCCTCTTTTCTCATATAACGGCATTGAGCTTGCTTGTAGAGATAATTAAAGGCGAGTGTGCGTTGTCTCGTGCAGTAGATGGGCGGTTTCCTGTCTTAAGTGTTGAGTCCGACGTGGGCTGCTCCCTCTGTGGTGCTGGTGGGGGGGTGGGAGGGAAACCCAGGCAGATGTTTGTTAGCTAATGCTCCCAGAGAGCAGCTGGGCAGGGCAAGGCTAATAGATGAGCAATAACAGAATGACATCACTGGGAAAGGACGGGGGGAGGGAGAGAGAAAGAGAGAGAGAGAGCGGAGCCGGAGAAAGCTGCAAGGCAGAAAGGAGAGACAGAGCGAGAGGGAAAGAGAGAAGGAGAGAGCGAGAGAACGGGACGGCGCTCACTCGGCACAGAGAAGCGAGACATCTCTCTCAGGAGGATCTTCTCCTTTTCTTTTTGCTAATAAATAGAGATTTATTTTTTTCTCCTCAATACGCCTCTTCCCCCTTCCCCCCCTTCCCCCCTTTTCCCCCTTCATCCTCCGAAAAGCGGACCCCCCCCCCCCACCCAAATCCCTACCCCCCCCCCCCCCCCCCCACCCCCACTGCCACTCAACCGCGCCGGGCCGCTCCCCCGGGCATGCTACTTAAGCCCAAGTATGGCCGCTTCCGCAACGACTCTGTGACCTCCTCCGACGACCTGATGCAGAGCTTAGCCATGAGCGGCAAGGTGGTGGCCACTCCTGTCGGCCCCGCCTCCGCCACCCCATCGCTGCCGCTGCCTCCCCTGCCGCTCTCGGACCGGCGCCGGCCCGCCCCCGGCGCCGCCCCACCACCGGCCCTGGCCGACTCGCCCCACGGGGAGGGCGACCAGGACGGCGCCACCACCTTCTGCATGCTCATCCCGCGGATGCCCCAGTGGAAGTTCTCCAACGCCCTGCTCAGCCGGAGCCCGTCCAACTCCAGCTCGGGCTCCTCCGGCTCCAGCAAGGACTCCGGAAGGGGCGGGGGCGTCGCCACCTCCGCCGCCGCCGCCGCCCAGGGTCCGCTGGGGCCCGGCGGTCTGCCCGTCAGCGGGCCGGTGGCCAGCCTGGCGGCGGTGCTGAACTCCTGTGACCCCGTGTGTGTCACGTCCTGTTCCCTGCAGGCCGTGGGCAGGCAGCGCTGCTCGGCGGGATCCGGATCGGCGGGCGCGGAGGGCACCGGCACGGGCAGCCCGGGGGGAGCCGGCGGCTCCGGGGGGGTCATGAGCCGCAGGGCTCGGCTGGAGGGCATGAGGCTGGGAGGGGAGGACCTCAGTCAGAAGGGAAGCTTCATCCACAAGCCCTCCCAGGGCTGGCTGCACGCCGACAAGAAGATCACGGGCCCCGGGGCCTCCTACATCGTCAGGGTGAGTGTTCCAGTCTCACGCACCTTGTTTGCAGCAAACTTTTGTGATAAGATCAGCGTGTACTCCCCTGGTTCTGTGCACCTGCAGGTGCGGGATGGCTTTCAATCATTTCATTGGCTGTCGTCTCTTGTTGATACACGCAGCTGTGGCGACTGCTTTTGGTCGGGGGGGCCTAACGTTTACAAGTTTCTAATGTCTTTCTTCATCAGTGTTTATAAAAAGCTAAAATCTATTCCCACCAAAGTATATTTCAATATTTCAGTCTCAAAGCGGTTTTGAGGAATATGAATTAAGTGACGCGGGAGGAACCTGACAAACTGAATCGTCTGTTTCAATGAATTACGCAGGAAGGGAATATGTGAATTTGACGACTGTGTGTGCGACATATTCTTTTGTATGCTGTTCTTTGTTTTCATGTTGTGTTTATCACACTGCGTCGGCTCCAGACCTCTTTAATATGGGAACATAAATAGATGAACAGCTAGAGGATAGACAAGAGGTTATATTGGTGTGTAAATGTGGTTACGTGTCTGAGTGTAATGTTGTTGTTGTTGTGGCTGTTGCTACTGTTGGGTGGAGTACGTGGATCTGCGTGGTTTTCCGTCACCAGTGGTGGTGTTCTTCTGAGGTTAGCTTGCACTACCCACCGTAAAATGCACAGGTGTATTTAAAACACTTGCTATCGTTTGCTTTTAAATTTTAGGTTGGTGAAACAGACATGTGGACAGAAAGTAGCATGAGAATTTGAATGTGCATTTTTGTGGTTCTGAGTCTTGTGTGTTTATTGCTCAATCCGTTGTTTCTGTTGTACACAGGTTGTGTATGTCTACATTTGTCTTTCATTGTTTGTGCCAGACAAAGCGTACTGAATAGAGGCTTAGTGCAGTCGTTTTTTCTTTTGTCATCTCACTACATTTCACACAGGTTATCATGGTGGTGTTTTGCTGTAATTCCTGAATATGTACGCAGCAGAGCACAGAAACATGTTATCGCTACAGCAGGAAGAGGTCGCTTGAGTATCTTTGTATCATCAGCGTCGCAGCGCGCGGAGATAAACAGTTTATCAAGACTTCCGTCGTTCGGCACACAAGGGGTTACGTTTGGATGCAGGCCGTTTGACGTCAGTGTCAGCGATCATCCCCTGAGGAGCGCCAACTGCTCCCCCTCCACCGAACCCCTCCTCCTGACAAACCGCTATGCTTCTTCATGATCCCGGCCTGGGCCGGAGCTTGCTTTATAATTGGGTTACGCAGCAACGTTCATTCCTATATTCAATTAGATTTAATCTTAGTCATTTGTATCACATGCAGGGCTGGGATAGTGGGAACAGAGTTGTCCCGCTGTTTTGGCGGTACCCGAAATTTTCTCGAACCCGTGCTGTTCTCACACTCACTCTCTCCCTGCCCTGCTTCGCTTTACTGACTTTACCACCCCCTTTGCGGAATTTTGTTGCGCCAGAGTAATTTTAAAGCCACAACACAATGAGACAAAGTGCAAACATGCATGGTTATACCCACTGAATAAAAAACGTGGATTGTCAATGCGCAGTTTGACAGTACTGATACTACTACACCCTACCACCTGCTATGCCTGAACTTCCTGGCTTTTCTTTGGCCCTGAATGACAGAGATATTTTAATATAATATCAAATATAATTCATATATAATAAACATACATACACACCAGAAACTAGGGGCAAAGGACCCTCAGCCACCATCTTAGAGCAACCATAGAATCACTCAGTAAGACCTCAGTAAGGCATGTCCCTGGTAAATGCATTATTATGTTGTAACAATGCTTTGCTGAAATGGTGTCAGGTGGGGGGTGGGGAGGGTCGGTGGATTTAGTAAAAGGTCATTGTTCGGCACTACATGACTCAGTTTATAACTCAGGGTTTACAAAAACCCTCCAGATACTTACACTCTGTGCATTTGTCCATTTTAGACACATGTAATGATAATGACAATAACACACTGCTGTGTGTGTGTGTGTGTGTGTGTGTGTGTGTGTGTGTGTGTGTGTGTGTGTGTGTGTGTGTGTGTGTGTGTGTGTGTGTGTGTGTGTGTGTGTGTGTGTGTGTGTGTGTGTGTGTGTGTGTGTGTGTGTGTGTGTGTGTGTGTGTGTGTGTGTGTGTGTGTGTGTGTGTGTATTCTCACAGCCTCACCTAATGTCCATGCTGCTTCTGCTCTCTCCGGACTGCTCTGGAGGTAAAGGGCCCAGCCCTTACGCTGTCTCACCCTCCACTGTCAAACTCACCAGCGGCTTTAACCCAACTATGCATGGCCCTTCAGCGGCTTTAACCTAACTACGTATGGCCTTCCAGAGCTTTAACCAAACTACGTATGCCCCTCCGGCAGCTTTAACCCAACTACGTATGGCCTTCCAGCAGCTTTAACCTAACTACATCTGGCCCTCCGGCAGCTTTAACCCAACTACGTATGGCTTTCCAGAGCTTCAACCCAACTACGTCTGGCCCTCCAGCCGCTTTAACCCAACTATGTCTGTCCCTCCAGCAGCTTTAACCGAACTACGTCTAGCCTTCCAGAGCTTTAACCCAACTACGTCTGTACTGCAGCTCACTCCTGAAAATGAAAAACACGCTTTGCTTTGTCTCTGTGAGAAACACAGTGAGACACACAGAATCAGGCATGTACAGTGCTCTCTTGTAGAAGGATAGGGAGAAAAAGGATGAAGCAAATCGTAAGTTGTAGGCAAGGCAGAGACGTGTTCTGTTGATGTTAATTTTCTGAGCGCAATGGGGAGGGGGAGGGGGTAGGAATGTTCCAGAACGATGTTCCATCTCCCTGTCATTGGGAGACGGGCAAGAAAAAGCCTTTCTTTTAATATCCCGGCACAGATTTCCTGGAAAGCTTTGCTCCCTGGTTTCAGGAATGGGGTCGGATGAGGGTTTTCTGGCCTTTCTCTGGGGTGAAAGGGGCTGTGTGAACGCTCTGTGTTGGAGCTCGGGGTGTCGCTGTGTCGGAATATCGGGAGCGTTGAGTGTGGGAGATATGGCTGTGTTTCACAGGGTAGTGGTGTGTCCGGTGGAGGAGCGTGTATCAATGGGACTATTGAGATACAGAGCCCTGATGGGACCTTTCCCTCTGCCTCCTAATCTCGTTAAGCACTCAGTCAGCTAGTAGGGAGAGTTGAACAGTAGCTGGCATGCACACACACACACACACACACACACACACACACACACACACACACACTCGCACGCATGCACACACACACACGCTCACACACACTCGCACGCATGCACACATACACACACGCGCACACACACGCGCACACACATGTGCGCGCGTGCCACACACACACACACACACACACACACACACACACACACACACACACACACACACACATTCACAAGCACACACATGTGCCCAGACCCACACATGCATGCGCATAAACACACACGTGGATGTACTTCACACACAACCTCACATAAAACATGTGCACGGCAGTGTACGTGCAGCTGCGCACATACATAAACATACACACAAATGCATGCATGTACACAAACCCATCCTCACACAAACGCACACATATGCACATACTGTACACACCTACTTCACATGCATTTATATAAATATACCTGTATATATATATATATATATATATATACCCAAATGTATACACCTAGATTTGATTAAAACGGTAAAACACTGGGATAAAGTGTACATGCATATGTATTTCACTGCAGTCAAAATGGGGGCGTTATCTGGTTAAACTCAAACCGCAGCCCAGGGCCGAGCCCCAGCAGGGCTCTGCAGCTTTGTGATTGTTTTTGTGGGAGGAGGACGAGGAGGAGGAGGAGGAGGCAGCGGCAGCATCTGCTGCCCTTTATTATCGATGCGCGCCTCTCCGTGTTTGCCTGCGTGTGGGCGTGGACTCTCCGGATGACATCATCACGAGCTGTCTGCTGGGCCCCCGCCGGAGGTGAAATGACATCTTTTTAAAAAGCCCCAGCCCGGGTGAGTTCATCGCAGCCGTCCCGCCGGCGTCTCCATCCGTCCCGTCTGGCGATTGTTTCGGGGATTGCCGACACCTCTGCGCGTTCGAGCCCCGCCCCTCTCTGGTGCGCTTTATTGGCTGCGTGAAAAACAAAAGAAGGAGACTGCGGGGTGCTGTTACCTCTGCTGTAGAACATTTGCATGTTGTTGCCACGGTCACCGCAGGCATTGTTGTAAACTGAGGAGTGTACTGCCAGCCTTATGGCAAGGTCTGTGCTGTGTTCTCTCGCACACCGATTTTCCTTCTTCTTTTGTCTCTCCTGAACAGACCTGGGCCAAGCTTGTGTTTGAGATAGGCCCACTTTTAACTCTACTTTTTAGATGCTGGAAAACATTTTAAAACACTCCTGCAGATTCCTCAGATTTTTCAATGAAGCATCAATAGCATGCTAACCACACCACACAACTATATGAAATGACAATTTTGTTAGTGTGTTGTGAAAAATGTATTTTTTCTTTTTCTTTTTAAAAAAATGCCATGATACTATGCATAGGATCATTTTTTACACAGTGTTTATGCCAGTGTGTGCGTGTGTTTATATCTCCCTATCAAATAAACGATAAAATAAATAACTAAATCAACATATCTCTAACCCTGTTACCCTACATCTGTGTCTCTTTCCTTAGGGGACCTGAAGTTCTGCTGTGGGCCATTAAGCCCCCGGAGCTCCCCTGATCTATTTATGAGCCAATTACCACCCTCAAAGTGTCAATTATGATGTCACTCAGAAATTCCAGGAAGTAATGCACTACCAGAATAGTATAAATAATAAAGGCACTAAATCACAAGGGGAAAGAAGAGGCTGGAGTGCATGTTATGCCTGAGGAGCGCAGTCATAAACGTTACAGCCTTCATTTGGCAGTTCGTCCAATGCACTCGGAGTGCCTGTCTCATGCTCGCCTGTCTGTTGTTTCCTATGACCTCAGTCAGTGGCTAGGCTAAGTGCCTCTGAATGGTGCTGTTTGGAGTTGTTCCATGTCAGTTGACCTGGAGGGGTGTTTGTATCACCATCCATTCCCCAGCGTGAAGTGATGTAATGCACATCTCTGTTCTTTTCAGTACATGGGCTGCATCGAGGTCCTCAAGTCCATGCGATCCCTGGACTTCAACACTCGAACGCAGGTGACAAGGTAAGATAGGGGTCAGTCTATCAGCCAAACCCATTTCTGTGGAGTCAGTAGAATCGGATCAGAGCAGCATCTCACAGCAATGGCCCTAAGCCAGGTCTCATATTCTGTGGGTATACATATGTGTATACACACACATGCAAATGCATGTACACATGCACATACACACATGCTAATACACACATGCACATGTGCATACACACACATGCTCGTGCATGTACACATTGTCTCACACACACACACACACACACACACACACACACACACACACACGCACACGTACATATGCACACACACAAATGCACATTGACATAAGTGCACACATGCTCATGCATGTACACATGCACACACACACACACACACACACACACACACACACACACACACACACACACACACACACACATACGCACAAACATGTATACACAAACACAATGGTGAAGATCCTTCCTTTAACTCATATGGAGGTGATGGCAGGTAGTAGTGCAGCTCAGAAAGAGACACATTGCAGTGCAATTGCTCACCGCTCTTCTTTGTCTTTAAGACACACAGAGAAATCGCTAGAAGACAAAAACAGTGTGGCCAACTGTTCCTGTTGATTGAGCTTTTCCAATCTAAATCAATGCAACAGTAAAAATGTGTCTCCTTCCCATTGTTTATCATGTGCTGCTCACACAGTGTGAACGCCCTCTATTGGCAGAGGTGAAGCATTGCATCATCTCTTTAAAATCTTGCCTGCAGAGCTCTTTTTTTTCTTCTCTGAGAGCTTCCAGAACCTTTCCAGCCATGACACACACACACACACACACACACACACACACACACACACACACACACACACACACATACGCCCACACACACACACACACACACACACACACACACATACACACACACACACATACGCCCACACACACACACACACACACACACACGCACACACACATACGCCCACACACACACACACACACACACACACACACACACACACACACACACACACACACACACACACACGCACACACACATACGCCCACACACACACACACACACGCAGGGAGAGTTGGAGCAGTTGCACCTTCCAGCGTTTTCTGCAGCGCGTGTGCGTGTTTGTGTTTATGATGAGGAGCGCTCCAGCGTGGCATGTGGGGGGGGGGGGGCCTGGCCCTCCGCTGAGACCAGCACAGGCCCCCTTCTCAGGCCTTTGGCGATCGATTGGCGGTAATCTGAGCCTGGTGCTCAGTGGGCTAAGTGCAGGGCGAACAGCAGGGCTGGAGTGATTGGGGGATGTATTATTGATGATGGGCTCTAATGACTGTGGAGAGCTGCTGCACCCCACGTAGGAGCGCTCTGTCAGAGAAACAGAGTCTTAAGAGGAGGCCGGCTCAACTGATATGGACCTGTGGTGAGACTAGCTGATATTCGTTAAAAATATTGTAAAAGTAATTAACTGTACTGTGTGTCGTGAAATGTCAACGGTCCTTTGAACAATGGTAGAGTCAGTTTGATTTGGTTTTGTTTCCGTGTATCCTTGTCAACACACATTTGACACATTTCCTGTAACTTACAAATAATCCACAGAGTGTTTGAGGGGAAAAAAGTGTTTGTGAGAGATATTTTGAAGAACCATGACAGACGGAGAGATAAAAGCGTCTGCTAAATGACTGTAATGTAATGTAATGTAACGGAGAGCATGTGGAGACAATGGGTGGAGGCAAAGCTCACGAGTTCCCCTTTTGTGTTAAACTGTGTGGATTTATTTGACAGAGGGGCCTCTTTGTCTCAAGAGCAGGCGATTTCAAGCTCAATCAATCAGTGTCCAGACAGGTTATGAACTGGCTCTGTGTCCTGAAGGTTTTAGAGGGTGGTTTATCTCCCACTAGAGTGCATTACTGTCATAGACACACACAAGCACACAAGCACACAAGCACACAAGCACACACACACACACACACACACACACACACACACACACACACACAGATACAGAGTGGGTGGAAGAGATTGAGGTTTGACGCTTAAAAGCTCTTTATTCAGTATTTACTAAGAGAGCACTATCATATAACTCCCATGAAGATACCAAGAAAGAAGCATAGCAGTACTGGGGGAAAAAATGCACAGGAAGTCCCCTGATGAGTGCTGATGTTTGAAATTTCTTCACCCCTAACTGCCTTTTGGCTGCAATGCCTCCTGTTTCACTTGTTCCTTTCCTGATTTGAGATCTGAGAGTTTCTGAAAAAGAAACTAAATGCCCAGAGAGGTCCTCTGCACAGGACAAGTGCTTCTTTTGAAATATTTATTAGCCACTTGATCCCGGCCGGGTCCTTGACACAGACAGCTGCCACCTTTCGCTGCTGTCCCCTGAGTGTGTCAAAGGGAACTGCAGCTAGACTGAGAGATGCCAACACTGACACAGCACAGTGCATCATTCAGAGAATGATTAAACTGAGAGATATCAGCACTTACCACAAGAACTATCACAGAGAACTGGAGTGAGACAGAGATATCAACACTGACACAGTACAGGGCATCATTCATAGAGAACTGAAGTTTAAACTGAGGCATATCAGCACATACCAAGCACTGAGTATCACAGAGAACTCCATCTAGACTGAGTGCTATAAATACTGAAACAGCACAGGGTATCATTCACAGCTAACTGAAGTTAGACTGAGGGCTATCAACACTGAAACGGCATAGAGCATTACTCAACAGAGAACTTAAGTTTAAACTGAGGCATATCAGCACATACCAAGCACTGAGTATCACAGAGAACTCCATCTAGACTGAGTGCTATAAATACTGAAACAGCACAGGGTATCATTCACAGCCAACTGAAGTTAGACTGAGGGATATCAACATGGACAAAGCACTGTGTATCATGGTGACAATATTACTGTTTACAGAGACCAACTGTACGATGCTATTTGATAAGCACTTCTAGAGATGAGTAATGCCACTACTTTAATAAATGAAGACAGTAATATGTCTACAGAGAATGAAAAGGGAACCCGACCATTGAAGCACATTTAGATCAATTCCCAACTGGACAGGAATGAGTGCAGATACATTTGGAGGTGTTTACTCATGTTCAACAGGCAGTCCCTTCACAGGGCTCTGATGTGATGGGGCTCTTTTTCTATTGCCAGGAGCTGAAACAAAAGGGCAGATGTACTGCGGGTGTCAATCACGTGGCACACCAGTCATTCCACACAACAAGACATGATTAGCCCACCCATAAGGGCATGCTACATCCTGACTGATGTTCACTCTCAGGCCCCGCTGCCTTCAATGTTTTCTTATGATCCTCCAGAGCTCATGATAAAGTATTGAGATCCTCCAGAGCTGTTTTCTCATGAGAAAGTATTGAGATCCTCCAGGGCTGTTTTCTCATGAGAAAGTATTGAGATCCTCCAGGGCTGTTTTCTCATGAGAAAGTATTGAGATCCTCCAGGGCTGTTTTCTCATGAGAAAGTATTGAGGTCCTCCAGAGCTGTTTTCTCATGAGAAAGTATTGAGATCCTCCAGGGCTGTTTTCTCATGAGAAAGTATTGAGATCCTCCAGGGCTGTTTTCTCATGAGAAAGTATAGAGATCCTCCAGGGCTGGTGCTGGTCTGCCTGTTTGCTGTTGGCTTGACCCATGTGTCTCTCATGCCAATAGGGAAGCCATCAACAGGCTGTATGAAGCTGTTCCAGGGGTCAAGGGTATGTGGAAGAAGAAGGTGAGATTAGTTTTTATCTGCGTGTATGTGTATGTGTATGTGTGTATGTATACATGCATGTGCATTTATGTGTGTGTGTATGTATGTGTGTATATGTGCATGTGTATGTATGTGTGCGTGTGTGTGTGTGTGTGTGTGTTTAGGTGTGTGTGCATGTGTGGACTGACCCCTCCTTTCTCTCCTCTCTCTTCATTGTCTCAGGCCTCTAATAAAGCCCTGCAATCGGTCATGGGGAAAAGCAACCTGCGCTTTGCTGGAATGAGCATAACTGTGAGCATCTCAATCGAAGGGCTCAGCCTGCTCGTACCCACCACCCGACAGGTAGCGCACGCCTCCACTGCTCATGCCCACCACCGACAGGTAGCGCACACCACGGGACGCTCGACCAATCAAAATGCATCACCGCAGAGATCCCCACTCAGCACAGCGCAGTTCCTTATATAACACACAACATGCACAAATGCATTTACTGAGACCCACCTATCATTAAAATGTAGGCTGATGATTGTTCAAATATGGAATTTTTTAGATATAATATTATGTCAGACAACTGCAGGTACAGCATACCAGCAATTCAGTGAATGCAACATCATCACTGTTTCTTTTTACTGTTGTAAAATATACAGAAATGTATATTGAGAAATGTATATTTTATGAGACCCACCCTAACTCGTCCCGTGAGTCCTGAGTCCTGACCCACAGTTTAAGAACCACTACAGTACAGAACCTCTTACGACATCTCAGTACAGAACAATGTTGCTCAGTGCGGCTCAACTCATTTCAGAAAAGGCCACAGCACAATACCAAACACCAATTACAGAGGAGCATGTCCAGTGTTAATTCATCTCAAATAGAGTTTGCAAATATGCTCTGTCAGAGTCGAGTTAACACTGAACATTTTACCCAGAGGTGGAAAATCCAGGTTCGGAAAGTAAATGTCCGCCCTAGTATTTTCTTCCAATCACCTGGATTTGCACAATTCTTCAGCAAGGAGGTAGAACTAATTAGTAGTGAAATTAGCTGGCTAATGGGAGTTCATGGGTGGAAGAAACACGTGGCAGGACTTTTACTTTCTGACCCCTGGATTTTCAACCCCTGATTTTACCATGTACCGCACAGCTCAATGCAAATTAAAACACAGAACAGCCGACCTCAGCATGTTTCCCACGTGTTATCTGCAGAGCTCAGTGTCGCAGGGCCGCAAGCGGTTTTACAGCGCGTCACGGCTGCGTCTCGCATGTGCTCCGCGTGCGCTAAACGCCGGGCGCGCTCTGCTCTCCTGTCTTTGTGGAGCCGGCTGGGATGAATTGCGCTGCTGTCCATCCTCTGAAAAATGACGCCCTGTTCTTCCTCTGCCTCAGGTGATCGCTCATCATCCCATGCAGTCCATCTCCTTCGCCTCCGGGGGAGACACGGTAAGCAGCGTGCGGCCACGCCCTCTCCGTCGGTCGCGCATCGGTCACCGCCGGGTGATTTGCCCGCCACACGCGAGCCCACACTTTGCGGCGGGCGCCTGGGACCTGGGGGGTATTCCACGAAGCAGGATAAGCAAGTTAGCCTGATAACTCTGAAATAAGACCATGAAATAACCTCAGAAAGAACCTCACACTTGTAAACCACGTTCTAGTGCATTTTCATTGACTGAAATCTCACTCATGTGACGATAACAGCTTTAATGTTCTTAGAGCAATCTGGATAACTTGATAATCCTGCTGTACGGAAATTATCTCTGTCTTTTTTGACGAGCGATTGTTTCTAACTGTTGAGGCGGTGCTACGCTACAATGGGTGACATTGTCTTTATTCTTCTGCTGTAGGACACACCCGACTACGTTGCCTACGTTGCAAAAGATCCTGTCAATCAGAGAGGTACTTGTCAGCACCATTAAAAAAAGAAATTTATAAAAACTTGATTACTTCATCTCACAAGGAATCTGACTTGAATGTGACCAGTCATCTTTACTTTGTTCACGATTCCTGTTGTATTGAGTTTGACCCTTAAAGACACCAGTACAAGTCCTGCAGATGACAGTCCATTTTAAAAGAAACATCACCAATACTGCTAATTAAATTGTACTTTCCTGTGATTGATTGTGCATTTTGTTTGGCGACATGTTTCATTGACAGTCGTCAGTGATCCACAGGAGTATTCTCAAATTTTACAAGCATCTAGAGTTAAAATGATCTGAAATACATATTTGAGCACGATTTGGCCCAGCGTGTACCTGTTCACCTGCTAAACGGATTTCTCTTTATATGGGTGCCTTGCACTTGATTGGCCATCCACAGAAATGGATGCAGTGAATGCATTCATGAGTGCGTTGGTGACTGGTCTTTGGTTTCCCCCCAGCCTGCCACATCCTGGAATGCTGTGACGGATTGGCCCAGAATGTGATCAGCACGATCGGACAGGCCTTCGAGCTGCAGTTTAAGCACTATCTACACAGCCCACCCAAGCCCATCCCCACATTAGACCGGTGAGGAGGGACTGGGGGGTAGGGCCACAGAAATCACAGACTGCAGTCAGTGTGCACGCACGCAGAACACCAATGGGGTACACAGGACAGGACTGCAGTGGACTGCAATCAATACAGACACACAGAACACCAATGGGCCTCAAACTGTACAGTCACTCAGTACACAGACATATAGAACACCAATTAGCCACAATCAGTACAGTTACTCAGTACACAGACACATATACAACCAATTAGCCACAATCAGTACAGTTACTCAGTACACAGACACATAGAACACCAATTAGCCACAATCAGTACAGACACAAAGTCCACAGGCCACAGAAAAAAAAATCACTTCCTGATCATGTGACTGTAATTAGATATGTGGTGTTCCAATTTTATATCCCTCCTCTAATGTTACTAGTATCGAGGGAGCCTGACTGCTATTTAAGACTGTATCCATTTTGATAGACCCACGGCGTTACCTGGGTAAATGGCAGGGCGGTACCTTGTTGCTTCCTGTTCTTCGATTCTTCCCTCTCTGAGAGCCAATAGCAACAAGTGTTCTTTCTCTCCCAGGCCCGGACTCTTGGCGCAGGTTGGCGTGCTCTATTGGCAAATTAATATTTTCTTCCTTGGGGTGCTAGGAATATCAGGACGGAAGAGTCGGCGTGGGGCGACGACGAGGACTCCGCAGAGCATGATTACTACAACAGCATCCCAGGGAAGGAGCCTCCAGTTGGGGGAGTGGTGGACTCCAGACTGAGGCCTCCTGGGGCCTTGTTGGGTCACATCCACACCCAGCCGCAAAGCAAGACCCCACAGGCGAGTACCCAGCAGAGGGCACTGTTGACGACATTGTTTCCCTTTTTCCTGATTTTGTTATTATTGTGCTACTCAGTTTAACCCTCTATTTTGTGACAAGACCTTCTGTTTTGTGACCATGCAAGCCAGGGATCACAAACTAGTCCTGGAGGGCTGCAGTGTCTGCAGGTTTATGTAGGCTATGGAAACAGGTCTGGCTGACTTTTTAGCCAATCAGTGACTTTATTGTTGAAACACACTAAAATCCAGCAGAACCTACAGCCCTCAAGGACTTCAGTCTGACAAAATGGATATTTCACAAAGCAGGATTACTGAGTTAGCTGGAGTAAAACCCGGAACCCTCCCAAATCTGGAACATGGACTGAAGTAAAAAGAGCTGTTCCGGCCCGGTTTTGCAGTTATCCAGCTAACTCAGTAATCCTGCTTTGTGAAATACCCCCCCTGGAGTAAGGCACAGAGAAGATGACAAGACCATGATAAGACACAAAAAGAGCTGCCTTTACCACAAAATGACTGCAATTAGTGTTGCCGACATGTGGCAGGGTGGCATGTTAAATGCTTGCCTGGGCGTTAGAGCTGAGCAATGAATTGTTGAGGCTGTTTTAAATGTGTACATCATAATAAAATGTAACTACTCGCCTTGCAAGACCAGATGAGCTAAGTACAGTTGTGTATTTGTGGGCCGTCTGCTTTCAGATGGGATCTCCGGCGAAGAGAGACACCGCCTCCCTCCCCGCAGTGCAGTTGTGCTACGATGTCCACTGGGACACGGAGAGCAGCAGCAGCTCAGGTGAGACCCCAAGTGGTCAAAGCTGGCAGTGCAAGTGATTGAATTTTGGCACAGGGTACAAACTTTTTAGACTGGGTGATATATAAATGCAGTACACACGAAAGATTTTGTTTTAGTTTAGATGAAGAGAACGGGGCCAGGACGCATTTCCACTGCAGGCTGAAATTCCTTTGCTTCTTGGCTCCTGCCCCTATCACCTTCACCAAACATAGATCACTTTGTTGTGGGCATTTAATCCTCTCTCACTCCCTTACATTAAAAAAGTCTCCATGTTTTTTAATCCTATTAGAAGTGCGGTTGCTGCTAGCAGCCGTTTTCAATAAAGGTTTCAGCTGAAATTATTGCGATGTGTTGCTGTAGCAGCCACTTTAGTTGAATGTACTTACTGTAAGTTACTCTGGACAAGAGCCTACTGATAAATGATTAAATAGTAAACTGTAAAAGTACGTTTCCACTAAATAGCAAATGTTTCAGAGAGTTTTTAACCACTGTTGTATTTATAAAAGCTGAATATTTCCTGGGGAAGTAAGGGGGTAAGGGGGGTGAGTAATCGACTGCATTTCCTGGCAGGCCTGACCTCAGATGGATATCTGCGAGCAGATGGCCAGCCGCCTGGTAGCCGTGACTATGAGGAGCACCTGTATGTGAACACCCAGAACCTGGACGGTTGGGAACCGGGTGCGGAGAGAGGCAGGGGGGGTCGCGGCCCTGAGAGCCCCAAAAAAGACATCTTCGACATGAGTACGTCCTGCTCACAATGTGGGCTTTTTGAGCAGTGATAGCTGAGGGTGTCGTACACTCATGTTAAATGAAAATGTGTGTGTGTGTGCGTGTCGGTGTTGTGTGTGTATGTGTGCGCTTGCGTGTATGTGCTTATGTGTATATGTGCGTGCTTGCGTGTGTGTGTGTGCGTTACGTATGTATGTGTGCATGTGTGTATATGTGTGCATGCATCCCTGCAGGGCCCTTTGAGGACGCTCTGAAGCTGCACGAGGCCGGCGTGGGCGTGTGCGTGCTGGAGGACCAGTGGCCCAGCCCCCCGAGACGCCGCGCCCCCATCGCCCCCACCGAGGAGCAGCTGCGGCGGGAGGCCTGGTACCACGGCCGAATGAGCCGCCGCGACGCCGAGAAGCTGCTGGCCCGCGACGGAGACTTCCTGGTGCGGGACAGCGCCACCAACCCGGGCCAGTACGTCCTGACGGGCATGCACTGCGGCCTGCCCAAACACCTGCTGCTAGTGGACCCCGAGGGGGTGGTGAGTGAGGACGTCTCGCTCCTGTCTGTCTAACACTCCTAATTTAGGTTTTTCCCCCACATAACCCTTGTGTACTGCCGTTTAATAACTTATTTATCTCCCCTTCACCCTGGTAGGTCCGCACCAAAGACATGCTGTTTGAGAGCATCAGCCACCTGATAAATTACCACCTACAGAACGAGCTGCCCATCGTGGCAGCAGAGAGCGAGCTGCACCTCCAGCAGGTGGTCCGGCGGAAACAGTGACCCCCCCCCCTCTCCAAACGCCTAAACCGGTAAGTGTTCCCACCAAACAGACCTAACCCAACCTCAGTTGCACGGTAGACCCATCCATTTCAGTACCTCCAGCCTTCTGGCCCTCTGATGTATAAGAACATTCCGTGCTCTTCTGCATTTTTGACTTGATTATGGTACATTCTGTTATGAAAATAAATAAAGAATAACACCCAGTAACACGGAGTCCCATCTCAAATCAACAGTCCTGGGACATGGCGTTCTCTCCATTGCCGGGCAGTGACATGATGGTGCTGTTCTGCCCTGTTGCCGGGAGACGGGACATTCGGTGCTTGACCTTGCGTCGCTGAGAGTGGAGTTCCTTCCTTGTCTTGCCTTAAAAATGGACACTCTGGGTTCCTGCCACAGGGCCAGCATGGGGGCACACTGGCAGGACTGAGTGACACGGTACACACAAAGCCGTTCGTTTCAACAGAACAATCCGCATGTAGTTGTTAAGTTAATGGATGCCGTTTCTGACACTTGACCCTGAGATCAGACTTGTACAGAGGGACACAGGGGCCTGGGGAGAGCAGGCTGGGATATCGGAGGATGGGACCCTGTCTGAAAAGGAAAGGCTGCTCTTGAGGTCCACGTGACGATGTGACATTAACAGTGTCCAAGTCCTCACAAGAAGGATAAGAAAATGAACAATAAAAGAGGAAAGGACGATAATCTTGCACTAAATCTGTGCCGCAAGGTTGGGCTAATTTCTGAGCACAGCAACAATGGAGAAGAATGTGAGGGGCTTCCTTTAATCCGAAACCCCTCGACAGAAGAATGTGAACCCCTCGACAACATGTCATTATGTGTGTGAGGGACCCATGGCTCTGACTAAATGTTTGTTGTGCAAAGGATACATTGGGCAGTGTTGTACCCTTTTACTTCCCATTTCTTTAATCATGTGAGGCTGCTCTTTTGTGGTTTGCAGTCTTTATTCATGTTGCTATAATTAAGTATGCTACAGATCACTATTAAGTGAATGGCACTATGACCCATGTATTGTGAACAAACTCTGATAGGGTCAATCAAGTGAATGGGTTTATATAGTGTGGCCACTTATATTGTACAGTATTTCTTGTGGATGTTATTACACAAAACAGTGTTCTAAAAAACTGCATTTCCATACTTCCGTTTCTTTATAGCCGCACCATTATAATTTATTCAGATTTAACCTCAGGAGCGAACACTGATCAAAGCCTTTCCCGTATGAACACATTTTCTATGACGAAAATTCAATTTTCCCGCTTGGGTTGGAAAGATTTGCCATCAGGGAGATTCTGCAAAACCAGGCACCCTCCCGGTATTTATTTAATGACCTCTTCATGACCTTGGGTAACACTGAGCAGCACAGGAGTTCTAGAACATTCTATACTCTAAAATGGTGCCCAGGAAAAAGACAATGGGAACAAAAATTTTCATAAATGATATTGTCAATGCTAAAGATGTATAGGTTATTTATGCTCACTAGCAACAAATTGAACCTGGTGAGGAAATCTCATTTCACCGATCGATTTTCTGCAGGGATAGGGCACATGTTGAGCCTTGGTGTTGCTCTGCTTCAGCTCCTCGTTGTTTCTGCATCTCTTTATGCCAGGTTGCCTGGGTTATGTCTCTCAGACCTTCTCTGTCAGCGGCCCAGTCACTGACTGCCCGGTTGAATGGTGTAGACACAAAGAATGTTTTTAACCATTTGCTTGTTCGTGTCCTCCTGGGCTTCCACATGAATCACAGAATAACCCATTGGGTGTATATCGGCACTAGAAAACCATCCAGTTAAAATACAACAGAGCAGTGCCTTAATCGTCCTTATGTTTTATCTTACAGTGAAGTGAAACAAGAAAAAAGAAAAGAAAAAGAAATGTTGACTTGTATCACCCAAATGCTTGTATTGTACTTATTCCATCTGTATGTCCGGCAAAGACAACGCTGTCCCCAAGGTACCAAGCAGCTTTGGCTTTTGTTACATCGCAGGTCTTAATCGTTCTAAACAATCGTTTTGACACAAAGACAACAGATGGGCTTTTCTGAGTCTCTGCATAGGTGGCATATTAACCTAGATCTACGTATTAGTCTGGAACCTTGAGGACTGGCATTGCCTGCCATTGCTGTGTGTGTGTGTGCGCACGCGTGTGTGTGAGAGAGATCTCATTGGTAGTCTCTCTATGGGCTTCCTGTACAAGGCAGAGGCCATTGGTGGTATGCTAGCTCAAGCCGGGGCATTCACCCATGGACATATGCAATGCCTGACTGGGCTGCTGAGGTTCTGTGCAGCCAGAATGAGGTGAACGGTATCACAGGATCCTATTTGAGGAAGTGAATGATGTCACAGTATCCTATTGGCCTGGGCAGCATCTGTCTGCTCTTCCCATAAGTCCAGGAGGAAGAGAAATGGGAGAGGTGTGTAATGCTAAACTTTGTGCAAGTTTAACAAAAAACAAAAACAAAAAGAACCAAGAACCCCCCTCCCCATCCCCCCACCCTGTCCTTTGCAGTCTCAGGACAATCTTGTATTTGCTCTTCTTTTAACTAAATGCTATTTTCAATAAAACTCTCGGACATTAAGGAAGATGTGTGACAGAGTGGTTGATTTGACGGCCTGTCCTCCTGACAGGACGCAGCCATCTGGTATATACAGCCATTTTTGTATAAGAACATAACAATCAGTGTCATTTTGGTTTTTTAACACTTTGGAAGTTCTCATCTCATCAAGCTATGTGTACTGTCAGTGTATCAAAGACCGACAACTAATAAAGTTGCTCAACCTCATGTAACAAAAACATAATGCTATGTTGGCCAGCTTTTTTTGCACTTCCTGAAAAGTTCTTTAAGATGAGAGGTTTCTGAGTGACACTGATGATAATAGAAATACATATGAGTACAGGCCATTCAGTCCATCTAGGCTTGCCATTAACCAACAGATGAAAGCTTCCAGCACTGCATCAAGCATGGACTTGACTACCCTGAGGGTCTCTACCTCTACTATGTTATCTGGCAAGCTGCTTCACGCATTGACTCGCACTTAAAAAAAAAAAAAAAAAAACCTTGATGTAAGCACAGAATTTACCTTTAATTATACCTGTGTAGACTCCTTTGTTGTGCTATGGAACTCGACCTGAAAAATTTTGTAGTACTATTTTGTAGTTTTTTTTTTAACCCCCTTTATGAATTTAAACACACCGTGTCTGTATCTATTGGGGGATAAATGTATTTTCTGCCACAGCAGACAGCTGTAAGGTTTAATGCACAGTGGGGGCACCACACAGGCCTTCAATTTACCCTGAAGACAGAAATAAAGACACAGAACGCAGAGCGAGCGTCGGACCGCTAGAGGCGTAATAATAAGGTCACAGCCGAGGAAGGACTTCTATCGACCGGTTCCGCTAATTAACTTAACAGCGGCGCATTTTTCTACGTAATCTTTTTAATTGGAGCCATCGAGGATGAGTGTGCCTTCGAAGTTCTGGCAGACGGAGATGTGCGAGCGTGGCGGAGTGCTTCATATCGTATTTCTGTAATGTCAGCGTGCGCCGATGAGCACCTGTGCTTGTGAATGGGTCTGGTTCCATAAGGAGGGAGAGAAACACAGGGAGTGGACAGAGGGTGTGCGTTTCAGCCAGCTGACACACACACATTCACAAAGGGTATAAACACTTTATAAATATGAAGTTACTGACACCGCATTAATGCAGACAAAGTCTGTTATAAGCATTCCTGGGTCAAACACTTTATTTGAAATACTATAGCCTAGTCCTAACTCCAGTAGGATATGAGGTGTTTTAAAAGAACCATCTATTTTCACCAATACCCAAGGCAATTATTTTCAAATCCTTCACTTGTTAATACATTCTGATTAGTAACATGTTTTGTTGAAAATTCTCAAGGATCTGCAGGCTTGTTTTCTAATTTTACTGTCATCTAAAAAGTGAAGAATTTCAAATTTGTATTTGACCCAGGTTAAACCTGATTTTGGTGGGCCGCAGTGTTTTCTGGTTTTTGTTTTCTCCTTAAAATCAGTAATAAATTCAGACCCAAAAGCCAGATATGGTGAGTTAACTGTAATTGGCTGCTTTAATTGACAGATGAAGTAAAACCAGCAGAACCTGAGGCCTTTCTGGACCAGGGCTGAGACCCCCTGGAAGCCAAGACAGCTGGCCTGATAATTATCTCTAGACATAAACTTATCTGTCATGGAAGAGGTCTCTGGTGGGGCATTTATTTGGTAACATATTTTTTTTAACTTATATTTACTCCTATACATGAGGTATTTGGGTGTAGAGGTAAATTGGATCAGGAAAAATTATTTAGGGCAATTTGCATAAGAAAGCTTGAGTCCGCCGAGGAGCAGTTGTAATGTTTTCAGCTGTCTTTTCTATGGGTTCATAATGAAATGCAAATCGCATCAACTCAAATGTAATTTTCCCCCATGCCGTCAAAGTACGGGCAACAAAAGAAGCCCGCCGCCATGACGGACTCCCGCTAATGGAAACTCTCTGGCTTTTGGAGGGGGAGACGAGTGACCTCACATCGGTGCCTGATCCTGAAAAAAGATAAACATCTTTAAAACCTGCTTAAAATTGGACAGTGAGCAGGGCTTCAAGCCAACAATACACCAGGCAAATGCCTCCCCTTCTACCCGATCTGTGTGTTTAGCTACAGGTATACAAATCTTCACACAGCAGGAGTATGTTATAATGAACATATTGATCTATAGGGCAGTATCACAGTAACAGCAGGTATTTTCCAAGGTGGCTAAAATCTTAGCCGTGTGGAGATAAATATGTGTATGGCCCAAGAGAAGAACTTGCTCAAGAGAGCTTTAAATAATTGGGTAGGAAGGCATTCTTATGTTCTGAGCCCACAGCCCATATAAAGACCGAAAAGAGTTTCCACTGCGGTCCACCACTTCTTAAAATTCAGCCTGACCTTTGTTCAAATATAGAATTCAGATGTTATTTAAATACATGCCAAAATGACTGCATGTGCACTCTATCTAGTGTAATGCATGGAACAGGTGCAGTGTATAATTTGGCTGGTGTGAATGTCAGTGGATGTGTATTACATTCACCAAGTTATTTTTTTCACGTGTGAACTTGTGACCCCCCGCCCCCAACCCTTCCTTCAACCCACCAGTGGGTCCATAGAGCAGAATTAGCTAGACTGTAAAATCTAATAACTGATTGGTCAAAAGCAATGTAGATATAAAAAATTATCATAATGTCTTTCAAATGGCCTAAATCTGTTTATTCTGTGACATACATGATTTAGTTGGATTTCATAGTATCCTTATATCAAAAACATTCATAAAGTCCTTCTGTAATTGTTTTTTATTCAACACTATCTTGTGTACTGGGAAGACCAAGTGAATACTATAGGCAATGTAATCAAAGTTTAAAGAATAGTGCATTTTCATTATAACTGACAGTCATTTTTACTTGTCACACTGTCCATTACAGTGAAATGGACTACGTGCTGAAGAGCCATGTTGACAATTTGTCCACTGTTTTTTTTTTGTTGTGTAGAGAGCCTAGCAGATTTCCCTCCGGAGTTTACTGGTTCTTTCTTCTACAGTATCCCTCCCTTTAATTCCCCGGAGGAGGACGTTTGTGATTGGCGCATAGCATTCAGGCCCAGTGCCCTGCCTGTGATTGGCGCATAGCATTCAGGCCCTGTTCAGACCCTGCCTGTGATTGGCGCATAGCATTCAGGCCCAGTGCCCTGCCTGTTTTGTCCTCCTTTTCATTTACAGCTTCCTGTAGCACTGTTAGTGTTCCACCCTTTATAATGTAAGCTTTCTACAGTAAATACCAAGTACAGTAAAACTATAAAACTGCAATCACTTTCTTCAAACACTAGGTGGTACCACAGTACAGCGTACGGTCCCATAGGTCAGGCTCACAAAAGATGTTTGAGGGCTCCATTCTGAATAGTCTTACCAGCATGTGAATAGGATTTACAGGTTTTTTTTTTGCGAATGAGATACAGATTTTTTGCTCAAATACATACATTTTCATTGGAGCACAGCAGTTGGAATGAAAAAGATGGGGTTTTGGGAGGGACTTCATTCCTGTTTCATTCCCGTTTCCTCATTTCTCTCAATGGCCGTTTCTTGGCCATAGCATCACCCAGGGAGCAAGGGCTTGGTTCACCCTGCCTTATTATGCAACAGTGCCATGCCTCCTGTTCATTGATTGGACAGTAGTGACTGCAGCTCAGTTGATGGACAGTAGAGTGAAGTGAGGCAGAGACTGGCTGCACACTCTAGCGTATACTAGTGTACACGCTTGCAAACTCACTGAGGGCACTGCAGTGACTGAACAGACCTACACTTACAAACTGAGCATTCACAACTGGTGGAAGAAGGAAAAATAGATAATAAAAAGTTTCTTGAACAAATACTTTCTTAAGTCCATAAATGCGTAGAACCACACCAGATAAAAACAATAGGACTAAATATCAACAAAAATGACAAGCCAAGAGCTATTATACTAGGCCTATTCATCACTTATTTATATAGTTTCTGAGTCCACTGTTATTCATTAATATTATATTACATGTCTTATTTATTGTATCTCTTATTAACAGGGGCGCTTTAATGCACGGGCTTATATGGGCTGAAGCCCAGGGCCTCGACTGATCAGGGGCCTTGAAATAATGTTTTTGTTGTTAATAGGTTGTGTGGTCAGATTCATTTTATTTATTCATTCATCAATTCATTTATTAACAAAAAGCAAAAAACATACATAGGCCTACCAGTAGTTTGGTCAGATGGGTCAGATTCATGCAATGGGTTTGCAAAGTCATTTCACGTCATTGGCGGCTAGACACCTATCTACATGTGCTGATTTTGCTCGTCATTGTCAGAAGCTAAAATGTCGGAGTTCCGAAAGCACGACAGCGGATCACAAAAACGAAAAGCGAAAGAAAAAAAGACATTCGTGAACAGGAGTTGCGACAAAAAATTCCCAAGCTAACTGAGTTTTTCAAACCTTCTTCCATTCACCAGTGGAAAAGGGAAACATAGATAGCAGCACGTTAGCAAAAGCCTCACCAACTGACAGCTAGTCCAGCAGCAGCTAACGTTAGCTTCCTGCGTGAACTGGATTTTATGGACATAATCAAGGACTTCTCTGCCAGGAAAACAAGACGAAAGCACTTCTAAAAGTAAGACTATTGCTTCTTTTTTTTGTTGACGCTTGCTTTATTTTATTAATTGTGCATTGTTTAGGCCCAATTGAGTTGGCTGATAGCCCAGCGTTGCCCTGGTGGTCAATTGAGTTGAAACGAAACTATCTTTTCTATCTATATATCTTTTACCATTGTGGTAGGCTTATGCTTAGACATGGCTTTTTGCATTGTCTGGTTGGGCCAGGTGAATATCCAAACCTAGAACCTAAAATTCCTACACAGAACTTTTACCACTAGGTGCTGCTATAACGACAATAACGTTAACCACAGTGAGTTAAGTGTACAGTTGCAAGGCTAAGAGACACAGACCATTAGAATAGTTATTTTTTTTATTTTGGTGAATTCTATTATTAATTTTTTTACTGACTATATTTTGTCACACTTGACTACCCATCTTTTATCAACGTATCATGGCTAAAAAAAAACACACACACTAAAAACTGTTGTTTTAGAAGATCTCGCACAGAATTACGTTATAGTCTTGCCATTTTAGTGGATGGTTTTATGTCTCCAGAAATACATGTTTGTCAAATGTTTTTTGTTTGTAGTAAGGTTAGAGCAGTAGTGTGGTTTCAATGTCATTTTGATTGTGTAAATGTCTGGTTGGTTCAAACTGGCAGTGAGTCTTTTCTGTTGTAATTTTTGCCTGAATTGCTGTAGTCTACATAACCCCACTCTGTGTTTATCTCTGTGCAACATCCTTTATTATGTAGGCTACTAGCTGCAACATGGAGCACTATAAAATAACCTTGCTCTGTCCGTAATGCCGTTTTCTTTCATTCATTCTTTGACCCACCTCGCTGGAGGTGGATACCTAAAAGGACCCCAATAGCCCAGGGGCCTAGTACCAAGTTAAAGCGCCCCTGCTTATTAATAAGCGATTAGGCAACAAATCTCCATCATGAAGTGCAACTATGGAAGTCAAACTAATCTGATGTTAACGCATGTGCTGCATGGCTATAGCTACAGCTTTAGCACTTCTGTGCTGCTCTCCCCATTTAAATACTGAAGGGCGGAGTATAATTCTGTGTTTGGGCTTTTCATGTGAAACTGCACTTTGCCCTATTCGAATCAGAATCCACGGAGTTGTAGTAAAACTTCTCACAAAAGCTATATTTTCATGCCTGTAAGATGGTTTTGAATGGAGCCCCCAGAAATCTGTTTTACCACATGGCACCTCTGACCTGTTTCCTGTTTCAGAAAATTCTCGTCAGATCCTCAAGCCCGCTGCAGGATAACAGTCCAGTCCAATCCGGCCCAATCCAGTCCAGTTCCTAATTCAGACTAATACTTGACCTGCCCATTTCTGTGCATAACTGTGTTCTCAGACTTCTACGATGCTACACGGCGCTGGTTCTGTCCGTGTAGGGTTCTGCCCGGCCCAGGGGCGGGGTCAGTGACCCTGTCCTTTCTGTGTCATCCTCAGGATCTGCAGCAACAAGGTCTGAACCTCCTCATCCATCTGTCCCTGAGGAGCAAAAATGCATATATCCATTATCACACACATTCATCTGTCCCTAAGGAGCATGTGTTCATACCTTCATTATCATACTTCCATCTGTCCCTGAAGATCACACATCCATACATCCATTATCACACACATCCATCGGTCCCTGAGGAGCACACGTCCATATATCCATTATCGCACACATACATCTGTCCCAGAGGAGCACACATCCAAGCATTCATTGTGTGTGACACAGGGAAATACTCACAGGCATTACACACACACACACACACACACACACACACACACACACACACACATATACACAGTGTTGCCAAACAGACCTGTACAGCAGCCAGCAGGTGCGAGCGATACACAGACACCACCGCTCTGTGATTCTGTTCCCAGTCCTGCACACAGAGGAAAAAGAGGCTACAGGTTTTAACACAAAACATGTCCTTCCCTGCACACGACACAGCGGGGTGCAGCTTCAACAGAAACGCACGCAGTCATTAGCCACGGGCCGTGAAGCTCACACCTGCCCGACACGCTGCCACTGCATCTGAACCCCTCCCTGAAGCGCTGCTGAACCGTTAAACCAAACCCCACCGCAGCGCTCAACGGTCCTGGGCCAGCAAAGCTGCAGGGTCTGCTGCTTTTTTCTCGTCACTCAGCACTTAACCAATCAATTTAAGCAGCTGTTCACACAGTTCATTCCTCTTGCCTGGGTTTCTTGGTTCTAAACTGGTTTCTGATTTTAGAGTAAAGTCAAAAACCATTATTACCTTCTACGACTCTCCAAGGGCAAGAGTGAACGCAGATGGCCTAGAGAGTAGCCACTGCTGCACAAGCAACATGAGGCATTCAAAGAAATTAATGTACCGTTGATGGGAAGAGAGAGGGTACTGCAAGCAAAGGATGGATGGATGGATAGACAGATGAATAAACAGGGTGAAAATAGAAATCAGCAGCCCCTGTGTCTCTCCCGGACCAGGGTTGGGGATCCCTGCGCCAAGTTCATATACAGAGACAAGCTCAGCGCTGCCCTCACCTGGAGCTGTTGTGTCAATGCAGCCACTCGGTTCTGCAGCGCCGCCTGCTGGCCGGGAGGACCGGAGGAGGACAGGCCCAGAGGAGGCGTCAGTGCCCCCAGCGCCTCCTTCAGGCGGAACACCTCCTTGGACAGCTCCGTAATCTGAGAGAGAGCGGAGGAAGCTCAGGCGTCACCCTCCGTTTCTTCCCGCCATTCCTCCCTTCAATCAAACCTGCCCTTCCATGACTAATCCCCCTCTCCCTCTCTCATCGCTATCGTCTCTCCTCCTTTCTCCCCTGGGCTTCCTCATGGCCTTTGTGCTGATGTTTTCATGCGTGCTTTCACCTCTGCAGATCTATTGCGTGTCTGATTTCAGAAGCTGCTGGCACTGTTGAGCACACCCCAATCTCAATAATACCCTCGCTCTTGCCACGGATTCTTTACGCTAAGAGACAGCCCACTCAGCTCCATTTTGTTTCTCTGCTGTTGAAGCCAATTCATTCCAATTTGGCGCATGTTCTAAAAATCCATTAAGGGGCCAGAACAAGGACAGCAATGTGGCTCCGGACGTTCTGTACTGTAATACAGCACCAGGAAACTCCTGTTACCAACTGGGACCTTGTGCAGTGAGTGAAGAAGCAGGAGGTGGAAGGAAGGCAGAATCTGTGCTACCTTGCGGTCCTTCTCTTTAACCAGGCCCTGGGAGTCCTGCATGTCCTTGTGCAGCTCCTGGATGTGTGTGGACTGGGCCTGCAGGTCGGTCAGCTGCTTCTGCACCGTGGCCAGATGAGCCTCTGCAGCCTGCCGCTCACTCTTATTAAACAGAGCCTCCCTCTGCACCTGGAACACCTGCAGAGCCAAACACACGGCACACAGAGAGCATGGATCAGGAGTGGACATGGACACACACACACATACTATAAACACTCTCTCACATACACATACTGTAAACACTCTCTCTCACACACACACACACACACACACATAATACACACACACACACACATAATACACATACACACACACTCTCACACATACACACACACCCACAAACCTATACACATACTATACATGCACACACACGTCTATACACATACTATGCACAGTGCACACACACACATTCATATAGTGTACACACATACATACACACACACACACACACACACACACACACACACACACACACACACACACACACACACACACACATACTATAAACACTCTCTTACATACACATACTGTAAACACTTTCTCTCACACACACACACACACACACTCAAATACACACACACTCACACACACACACTCACATACACACACACACACACACACACACATACTATAAACACTCTCTCTCACACACACACACACACACACACACATACACATAATACACATACACACACACTCTCTCACACATACACACACACCCACAAACCTATAGACATACTAGACATGCACACACACATCTATACACATACTATGCACAGTGCACACACACACTATACACATACTACACACACACACATATATACTGTGCACACACACAAACACACACACCTCTGTGCAGGTCTTCTCGTGCTTGCGCGTGAGGTCTGCCATGCGGGCGGTGATGGTGTTGATCTCGGCCTGCAGGGAGAGCCGTTGTGACTCGTGGTCCTCTTTAGACACCGCCCCCTGCGCTGCGGCCTTCTGTGACTTCAGCCCCCTCAGCTCCGTCTCCTTAGAGCTCAGAGCGTCCTCCGCTGCCTGCACCTTACCCTCGCTCTCCTCTAGGGAGCGCTGTAGGGCCACCTGGGCAACAAAACATCGACGCCACAAAGAAGGTGACCACAAGGGAAGCCAAGAGGCAGAGCAAAGGCCTGAAAGTGAGCTCTTCAATAGTCTCAACGCTGCTACGTCTAGAGCAGGGATATCAAACTCCTGTCCTGAGGGCTGCGATTTCTGTAGGTTTTTGTGGTTCGCTTTCAATTTGCAGCCAGTTTAAGCCTTGGAAGTGGGAATGGACCATTTGTGTGGACTCTTCGGCCAATCAGTGACTTAGATTGGGCACTTACGTAAATGCTGAAATGAACTAAAAACCCGGAAACACTGTGCAGCCCTCCGAGACTGGGGTTTGAGATTCCTGGAGTTTCAGTCAGTATTATGTTATAAGGTTGTGTCACTGGTTCAGTTTCCTTATATTGCCCACTCCAGCTGGAAGAACATTATTAAAAGTAACTGACCATTGGTTTAGCAATGGTAGCTGGGTGGCCTTACTTTACTTCACGTTATAATACGAACATGGTCAAGGTCATAGTACTGTAAGCTTATCAGCCTGACGAGTGAGGTTAGGCCCCCATGAACTGTTATTTCATAATGGGTTGAGTGGGGGCAGGTAGTTCAGTGTTCTGTTCATGCCCTAACACACGCTCTATGCTTCATTTGTAATTCAGTACGCAGCCAGGAAGTTCTACTTACTCAAATATTTACAATCCATTGTTCTCACCTTGACCTTCTCGTGCTCCTCCCGGGATACGATGTCCTTTTGGGCAGCCTGCAGCTCGGACTCCAGCCTGGAGATGTCCTGTTGGGCGTGTCCGCGTACGGCCCTCTCCTCCTGGAGCTCCTGGGCAGCCTGGGCCAGCTGGTTGGCCAGGGCGGACAGCGCCTCCTGGTGTTGGGAGAGCGGCACTGCGTCCTTCAGCTGCATGGCGTCCTGCGCCCGCTCTTCCCTCTCGGCGCACAAGCAGTCCAGGGCCTGCGCCGCCTCCTGCCGCGCCACCTCTAGCTCCTCCCTCACCGCGGCCAAAGTCCGGCCCCCTGACAGCTGCTCCGAGCGCTCTGATTGGATAGAAGATGCACATTGTCATAGCCTTGTAAAGAGACCCAGTGCACTGGAAATAATGCTATAACTAGAGCTGGAGTCAATCCGTTCCAAAAAAACAGAATATTTATTTATCTTGGGACTGAATTGCTTTATATCCTATTTGTAATAGTACACTGCCCGGCCAAAAAAAAAGTAGCACACTGTAATATTTTGTTGGACCGCCTTTAGCTTTGATTATGGCGCGCATTCGTCGTGGCATTGTTTCAACAGCCTTATGCTACGTCACAACATTTATTTCCGTCCAGACTTAAATTTTTTAATTTTTTTAATTTTTGGCCGAGATCTTGTATTGATGACGGGAGAGTCGAACCACTCCATGAAGTCTTCTCCAGCACATCCCAAAGACTTTCAATGGGGTTAAGGTCAGGACTTTGGTGGCCAATTCATGTGTGAAAATGATTCCTCATGCTCCCTGAACCACTCTTTCACAATTTGAGCCCGATGAATCTTGGCATTGTCGTCCTGGAATATGCCCATTGATGGGATAACCTGGTCATTCAGTACATTCAGGTACTCAGCTGACTTCATTTTATTGCTGCATAACGTTTCTGAGCCTAGACCTGACCAATTGAAGCAACCCCAGATCATAACTCTGCCTCCAGAGTTTTGTACAGTGGGCACTATGCATGACTGGTGCAACTGCAACTTTTTTTTTGGAGTGTATATGTCTGTTCTATCATGTTTTGAACCTCATACTTTGCTCTGTATGTATGTATTCAAACTTAATTTTTAATATATTTCTGTTGTTTTGTTTACTTTTTGTTCTACTATGATCTATATGTATTTATGTACATATGTATGTATGTATGTATATATATATGCGTGTACACATATGTTGTTGTTGCTTTTTACTATGTATTCTTTGCGCCAAAGCAAATTCAGCCTTGGTTGGAATGCAAATAAGAGTCTTGAACTTGAACACTCACCTGATGTGATGGAAGGTTCTGACCCCTCGGACCTCTCTTCCTCCTCCTCCTCCTCTTCCTCGCCGTGCGGCGGGGGGCGGAGCCTCTCCAGCTCCAGGAGGGCGTCGTTCAGCCGCATGGCCGCCTCCGCCCGCTCCCTGGCCAGCTGCTCCAGCTGCATCGCCATGGAGACCTGCACCTCCTCCAGCTGCCCCCGGGGAACGCTGTCCCTCAGCTCAACCTGCAGCTGCTTCACCCTGCCCCGCAGGCTCTTCACCACCTCCACCTCCTCCTTCTCCTCCTCCTTATCCTCCCCTCCCCCTCTCTCCCGCTGCCTCTCCGCCAGAGCCGCCTCCAGCTCGCTCACTCTCTCCGTCAGCCGCTTTGCCCTCGCGTCTCCCTCCCCCGCCCCCCTTCTCCGCCAAGGCAGCCTGCAGCTCCTCCACCTTCTCCTTCAGCTTCCTCACAGTATCCTTGTCCTCCTTCTCCTTCTCCTCGTCCGCCTTCCCCCGGCGCTCCGTCAGTGCCACCTCCAGCTCCTCCACCCTCTGCCGGAGGTGCTGCGTCTCCTGGGTGTCCTCCTGGGCGTCCCCGGCCTGCTCCACGGAGAACACCCCCACCTTCACCTGCTCCCTCAGCTCCTCCAGCTCGCCCAGGGTCTGCGCCAGCCGCTCCTCCACCGCCTGCAGCTTCCCCCCCAGCTCCTCTGCGCTCTCCACCTCCCCCTCACCTCCACCCTCATCCGACTTGTGAATGGACCTGATGATAGACACAGTAAAAAAATTTTTTTTTATTGCTACAAGTAACGTGCCAGCCAAGCACCATAAGCATTATCTGCTTACTAAATATCCATATAATATTATTACAATTCTCACGGTGCATGTGGGAAAGTTGCATGATCACACTTTGCATTACAGTGTGAACTTACTCTTATGTACGTACATATAAATGTACCATGGATGTAATTAAATATTTATGCACACACTGACATATAGTACTTATGTACTGTTCACATGTATCATTATGTAAATACACTCCCGTAGTGACATCATTTTATATTGCAAGCACACATTGACAAAGTTCTTGCACACTGCCTATATAGAGTATATCATTATGTAAATACACTACAAGGTCCCTGTAATGTAGTGTCATTAGTTTACTGCAAGCACACATTGACATAAAAGTTTTTACATACTGCTTGCATGTATCATTATGTAAATGCACTACAAGGTTCCTGTAATGTATTGTCATCAGTACATAACAAGCACACATTAACAAACAGTACTGACATACTGTTTGCATGTATCATTATGTAAAAACACTACAAGATCCCTGCAATGTAGCATCACCAGTTTATACACTGGTGTGTGGCGTTTTATATGGATGGAGATCAGCCTCGTACCCCTGTTCCTCAGTGATGCTGGAGGCCTCGGCCGCAGCCTGGGCACGGAAGTAGCGTTCCTGCAGCTCCTCAAACTCCTTCCTCAGCGAGTCGTACAGGACAGTGGGGACAAAGTCCGGGCTGGAGCTCTGCATGTCCGTGTCATCCTTCTCAAAGGTCTCCAGCATCTGCAGGGGGTGGGCACATGCACATAGCGACCACGCTGAGAAACGAGCGTAAAATGGCCATTTGCCCCTTTCATCTCACATTCTGCCGAAAAAGCCCAAGATTAAAAAGATTTAACGACATAACCGCCAGCTGGCGGCAGACCAGCAGGAGGGAGAAGTCTAAACGGCGTTCTAAATGTTGCCATGGCAGAGAGGAGCGCCGCACGCTAACTCCAGAACTAGAGGCGGAAAGTTACGACGTCGCTCCAGCTCCTGGCGACAGCCGGCACTGGCTCTGACTCACTGGCATTCCTGTCTCCCCCCCCCCTGCAGTCAGGCAGTTCCGCCGTAGCCCGCCTGTCGTCTGCGGGGGCCGCAACGCTGTTATCTGCAGTGCGTAAACTCCAGACTTCTGTCGTCCTTCATTGTAGACTGTATCATTGTGCCCTATTTAAGCTCTTGGCTTCCTTCACAGAACGTGACCCACTTTGAGGAGAATGCCAGCACCCAGTCTCTCTGGTGGCTTTCTATTTATACCTAGAAACTGCATCATGCACATAAACTGGTAATGACTAACAGTGCTCACAGTTATGCAAGTCCCTAGACTAGCTAAGCAATATGGTGACTGTTGACTGATTGTGAGGGATGGTGACAGCTGTGCTTAAAATGTATCTGTAACAGTAATCTACAGCTGCATGTAACTTGGACTGTGACCAGTGTGCGCCAGCAGTCTGTGGTTGTGAGGTCTGATCTACAATGTGAAGGAGCGTCTGCTTGTGTTTGTGTGTGTGTGTGTGTGTGTGTGTGTGTGTGTGTGTGTGTGTGTGTGTGAGCGTGCACATAGGTGTGTGTGTGTGTGTTTGTGCATATGCATGCACATAGGTCTGTATGTGTGTCTTTGTGTGTGCACGTGTGTGTCTGTGTGTGCGCGTGCACGTGCACGTGTGTATGCATGTCCGTACCTGGACTTTAAGAACCAGGTCAACATTGGCTGCAGTCAGCTCCTCCACCTGTCTCTGAAGATCAGCCAGAGACTCGGGGTCCCCCTGGCTCTGGGACATGCAGAAAGAGTCAGGCTCCCCGTCTGAAGTGCCATCTTCCTGGGCAGAGAGGGGTTCAAGCTCTGAGGTTCTCGACTGTCTGGAGAGAAGTCTCTCAGCACCTGAGACACACAGTAGAGAGCACTGCAGTGATCAGATTACAACAGGAAAGCACAGTACTTACGCAGCTTACAAACCTCCAACAGCGTACCACTTAACTGAGATTACACAAACATTCAAAACCTTAAGAGTTAACAGCAATTACACAGCTAAAAACATCCAAACATTCTCGAATCATGAATAATAAAAGCCCTCCATATACATGTATGAGCACTGCCTATACAGTAATCTGAAGGAATGTTACTGGTGTCTAGGGTGAAACTACTGTAGTTTAAGTAAAGAACATAGAAATAATATAATCAGTAGATGAATCAACATAAAGAACATCTTTATATACATTTGAAGACAAACGTTTACATACACCTTAGCCAAATCCATTTAAACCCAGTTTTTCACAATTCCTGACATTTAATCCTAGTAAACATTCCCTGTCTTAGGTCAGTTAGGATCACAACTTTATTTTAAGAATGTTAAATGTCAGAATAATAGTAGAGAGAATGATTTATTTCAGCTTTTATTTCTTTCATCACATTCCCACATTCAGACGTTTACATACACTCTGTTAGTATTTGGTAGCATTGCCTTTAAATTGTTTAACTTGGGTCAAACGTTTCGGGTAGCCTTCCACAAACTTCTCACAATAAGTTGTTGGAATTTTGGCCCATTCCTCCTGACAGAACTGGTGTAACTGAGTCAGGTTTATAGGCCTCCTTGCTCGCACACGCTTTTTCAGTACTGGCCACACATTTTCGATTGGATTGAGGTCAGGACTTTGTGATGGCCACACAAATACCTTGACTTTGTTGTCCTTAAGCCATTTTGCCACAACTTTTGAAGTATGCTTTGGGTCATTGTCCATTTGGAAGAGCCATTTGCGACCAAGCTTTAACTTCCTGGCTGATGTCTTGAGATGTTGCTTCAATATATCCACATAATTTTCCTTACTCATGATGCCATCTATTTTATGAAGTGCACCAGTCCCTCCTGCAGCAAAGCACCCCCACAACATGATGCTGCCACCCCTGTGCTTCACGGTCGGGATGGTGTTCTTCGGCTTGCAAGCCTCACCCTTTTTCCTCCAAACATAACGATGGTCATTATGGCCAAACAGTTCAATTTTTGTTTCATCAGACCAGAGGACATTTCTCCAAAAAGTAAGATCTTTGTCCCCATGTATATTTGCAAACTGTAGTCTGGCTTTTTTATGGCGGTTTTGGAGTAGTGGCTTCTTCCTTGCTGAGCAGCCTTTCAGGTTATGTCGATATAGGACTCGTTTTACTGTGGATGTAGATACTTTTGTACCTGTTCCCTCCAGCATCTTCACAAGGTCCTTTGCTGTTCTGGGATTGATTTGCACTTTTCACACCAAAGCACATTCATCTCTAGGAGACAGAATGCGTCTCCTTCCTGAGGCTGCGTGGTCCCATGGTGTTTATACTTGCATACTATTGTTTGTACAGACGAACGTGGTACCTTCAGGCATTTGGAAATTGCTCCCAAGGAAGAATCAGACTTGTGGAGGTCCACAATTTTCTTTCTGAGTCCTTGGCTGAATTCTTTTTATTTCCCCATGATGTCAAGCAAAGAGGCACTGAGTTTGAAGGTAGGCCTTAGAATACACCCACAGGTAAACCTCCAATTGACTCAAATAATGTCAATTAGCCTATCAGAAGTTTCTAAAGCCATGATCATTTTCTGTAATTTGTCAAGCTGTTTAAAGGCACAGTCAACTTAGTGTATGTAAACTTCTGACCCACTGGAATTGTGATATAGTGAATTAAAAGTGAAATAATCTGTCTGTAAACAATTGTTGGAAAAATTACTTATATCATGCACAAAGTAGATGTCCTAACTGACTTGCCAACACTATAGTTTGCTAAAATGAAATCTGTGGAGTGGTTAAAAATGACTTCAACCTAAGTGTATGTAAACTTCCGACTTCAACTGTATACAGTGAACACCATAATTTATTGGACAGTGACACATTTTTTTCGTTATTTTGGTTCTGTACTCTAGCACTTTTAATTTGAAATCTTATTTTTGATATCTTATTTTCTGGTACTCCTACAAGCGATACTATAACCTCTCTGCATTTGAATGGATCTCTATGTGGGACTAGATTTAGCTGTAATCATACGTGTCATTTACGCTGGGGACGCTGGGGACATGTCCCCACCACTTTTTGAAATGGCCAATTTTGTTGATTGATATTGTCCTGAAATTGTGATAATAGTCTGTAGCCTGTCAGTGTAAATCCTGTATCTACAGGTTTTGCTAACAGATAGTACGGTACTAGTGTATTGCGCGTGGGGCGGTCCACTGAATGTTGTTTTTTTAATCTGAAAAAAGTGTCCCCACCACTTTTCAAAACAAAGTGACACCCTTGGCTGTAAATTACCCTGGAACAGTATGGAATACATGGTTGGCTAAATGGCTCTAAGGCATCAAGGGTCTGACGTATCAAACAAGCCTTAAACCATCACTCTGCTGCCAGATATGCAGTAGATATGGATGGATAACTTGAAGGGTTTCTTTTCCTGACTTATTTTTCCATGGAGTTCAATAGGAAAATTTGTTGGGAGAAACAACCCTTGAAGTGATCCATCCATATCTACTGCATATCTGGCAGCAGAGTCATGGTTTGAGGCTCGTTTGATACCTCAGACCCTTGATAACTTACAGCCATTTGGCCAACCATGTATTCCATACTGTTCCAGCATAATTTACAGCTAAATCTAGTGCAGTAGTTCACGTTGTTGTTAATCCCTTTTATAAATTTATAAACCTGAAAAACCCCAAATCCTTAGAGGGCTTGAGGAGGCAGACCCGGAGCTCACCTGGGAAGTCCAGCATGTCCTCCGTGTCCTCTGTCACCTCAGAGTCGCTGAGCGCCCCCTGCAGGCCCCTGAACTCCTCCATCTCCGCGCGCAGTTTGTCCCGCTCTGCCTCAGCCCGCTCCAGACACTCCCGCAAGGCACACATCTGGGACAGACACACAGACGCGACACCGTCCGCGCGCCATGGAGATAAGCTTAGGTAAGGGGGGATGTAACTGTGAGGTTGCAGGTTCAAGTCACAGCTGGGGCACAGCTGTTGTACCCCTGAGCAAGGTACTAAAGCTGAATTGCTTCAGTAACTATAACTATCCATCTGTACTGTTTAAAAAAACATTTAAAAGATATAAGCTGTGCCTCTGGAGAAGGGTGTATGCTAAGCAAATAATAAATATATAATAATACACAATAATAATATAAGAATAATAATGTTGTGTATTTGTCAGACAAAGGGGAGAGTGTGTATGTGAAATATGTTAGTGGCAGACGTTAGTGGTGTTAGTGGTGAACCTGAAGAATCCTGTAATTGTATAATACATTAAACTTGCATAACATGAGGAGGGTGCAGTACCTCCTCCAGGGCAGAGTGGGCGCTGTGCTGCTGCTGCTCCAGGCCCTTGATCTTCTGAAGCAGACGTCCCCTCTCCAACCTCAGCCTGCGGATCTCCTCAAACACCTCCTCATCCTCTGTCTCTCACACACAGCAACACAGGGTTCCACTTTTAGTACAGTGACACGATACGCCCGCACCCAGCGGCAATTCCTCAGTTATTCATTGAATTCCCATTGCAAGTCTTTAGTATACAGCTAAAGGCAATTTAGATTATTTTTGATTATTGACTGTAGGGGTGCATCCACACACTGGCAGTGTGCCTTAACAGGTTTAGCCAACCAGGAAGTTAGCCCATTGTCAGTGTTTTTCTTGAGCTGTGTGTAGTGACTATTCTAACATAGTGACCCTTTGCAGGTTCTCTCCTGTCAAAGCAGATGCGCTGTATTGTAAAAATGTTTTGAGGCACCGTGTGCATGCAGTGGCTGTCACTCACAATGCCGGCCTGAGGGGGGCGCTGTGTCTCTGGGGACTGATCCGGGGGAGTGGGGCCATGGGGCTCCAGGCTGGATGGGGAGCCCTGCAAACATCACACATTACATGGATTTTCTGTCCATTAGCCTCATTATTCAGCTGAATGCAGTCCATTAGCGGGAACACATCTGCTTCAATTTTCCTCTTGAAGAATTATCTTCTCGCAACACTAATTCCGCTGATTGACTTTGATTGCACTACAGTGCCACACTGTTTGCATAAGTGTGCTGTGGATGTACTTGTTGCTAAATCCAGTTATTTAAAAGCTTCACGACAAATTACTTGTCTTTACCTTTCAAGAAACACACAGTACCCTCACGAAAATAGAATATATGTAGACTTTTTGGGAAATGTTATGACAAATATATTTCGCAGGAATAATTAAAAGAGGAAATAATTTGTATATTCACTCATATATTGCAAATATACGCATATAAGTGTTGAGGATATGTTGATACTATTATCTATTTTACAATTTCTGTAAGGGTAGCTACATATTCATTTAACTTCTGCACTGTGATTTGAACAGAAAATGGCAGGTTTTGAACCTGAACCCCCTCTCATACCTGCGGAGGGGACCTGGGTGGAGGTGGGGCCTTCCTCTTGCGGGGCGTGGCCCCCCCTGGAAGGGGAGGGGGTGCAGGGGGCTGTTGGTGTGACAAACAAACACACATATCAGACTGAGCAGCTGAAGAGGAGCAAGATAGCATTACAGCAGCAGCGACTCATTACACCTTGTTACAGAGCAAGGACTACCATGGCTTGCTTCCACTTCCAATATGAATGAATGTGGTTTACACTTCATCTGTTCAGCAGTTTGAAACAGCCTCAAAGAAGGCCTGGTAGACTAGCTTATTCTTATCACAGAAATATATTCCTCTATTATTAAGTTTTTGTTTTTTTTCAATAATGAAATGTGCTTTCATTGAGGTTTTGAGTAATGTGTATAGGATAGGCCACCATTTCCAGAAGCACTTGTGGGATGCAAATTTGTGGTGGGAAGATATCCTGATATGCAGACACGATATAAACCTCAGCATGGTCATTCTGATACAAGTACATGCAAACACAATGATATCACCCTCAGCATGGTCATTCTGATACAAGTACATGCAGACACAATGATATCAACCTCAGCATGGTCATTCTGATACAAGTACATGCAGACACAATGATATCACCCTCAGCATGGTCATTCTGATACAAGTACATGCAGACACAATGATATCACCCTCAGCATGGTGAAGTACATGATTTTCCGCAGAGCCTGCTGCATATATCAGCATATGCATGCTTTAATTCCTACTTGAATGTATAATGTGTGATAATGAAGTAGGCTAAGATTCATCTGCGGTGTAAACTGCTGAGTGGTCACAGTTACCTCGTCGCCAGAGCCCTCTGTGGCTAAGAGCGCATGGGGGAGAGACAGACAGCAAGATCTTTAACCTACCAAATCATTAAAATTCAATAGACACTCACACACGCACATGCACGCACACACACACACACACACACACACAGACATACGCACACACAGTCACAACACACGCATACACACACACACACACACACACCACCCTCTGTTTTCATTATGGACATAACAAAACATTGCGACCAGCTCAGATTCATTTCCAGCGAGAGCATCAGATAGCAGACAGTATCACGCAGTATTAAATGAAGGCTACGTCATAGCCGCAGTGGTGCACGTATATCACATTGGTGATCAGTGGCAACTTTCATTCCCTTTGCAACAAGCTGCAGCTATTAATGCTGTGTCCATAAAGGCAGGCCAATAAAAGAGAGCATGATTCACACCAAATACATTATGAGCCCTGAAATGTTTCCATACAATGAGGGGGATTTGACTTTTCATTATAATAAATAAAGATTAGGGGATAAATTTACAAAAGATTACACATACAACAATGGACCTTTATCAATGAAATCAGTAGAAATATTGGTTTTTGCTGAAGCTAACACCTTTTGCATGCCCGTAAATGTGTTTTTTATTTTTTAAAGCATCCTCTCTCTAACCTCTCTCTCATCCTCTCTTTCAAGAATTCCCTTTCTCCTTTACTCCTCAGTGTCCTTCACCATGCAGTGGAGTTTTTTTTTTCAGTTCCTGTTCAGTGTTATAATTCTGAGCTGAGCATGTGAGGCCCCGCTCATTGCAAGCCGGTTTTCACACAGCCAAATAGCGATTAGCATGGTTTTACACCGACGCTGCAGTCACCGAGCATGGTTTTACATCGTACCTGCGCCCGCGGACTGCAGCAGCCGCGTGAGGTGCTCGTTGCCGGCGGCAACGCTGTAGTGGGTGGCGCTATGTCCCAGGGAGTCGGTCAGCTGGGAGTCAGCCCCGCCCCTTAGCAACACCTCCGCCGTCTCCACACTGTCACTCTCACACGCCAGCATCAGGGCTGTCCTGGAACACACAAGCACACATGTGCTAAATACACTAAAATGTATCCGGTCAAATAAAAAATACTAATAATACTAAGTATTGAATGACAATCAAAGTGGTGGAAGCAAAGGCATGTGGCACATTAGCATAAACCATACAAAAAAAGGGGAGCAACCCATCTTACATATGATGTACACATCCCCTCCTTAACTGGTGCCATGGACCTCCTGTGATGTCGCACTGATACCAGCACTAGCGACGGAAATGCTAAAACTGCTTTGTTTGGTATGAAAAATTTTGCTTTTTGATGGTTCTGTTCTTATCGTTTCAAGGTTCAAGGTTCAAGGTTTTTTATTGTCAATTCAACCACATGTACCAGACATACAGAGGAATCGAGAGGACGTTTCTCACTATCCTACGGTGACAGAATAAAATAAAATAAAATGGCTAATATAATGCCTACACAATCTGCCCCCGTCGTCACAAGATGAATGTGTGTGTGTGGCAGGGGGCTGGAGGGGCTGCTGTAATGTACCTGCCCTGGCTGTCCTGTAGGATTGGGGTTGGCCCCACGGTCCCAGCAGGAAGGCGCATAGCTCCACCCGGCTCATCTGGGCGGCCAAGAGTAGAGGGGTGAAGTCGTCCTGGGACAGAACATTTCATCATTACCGTATTCCCCCGTCATTATTGTGATGATCATCATCATCATCCTTATCAGTATCATAATCAGTATCATCACCACCATCTTCATCATCATTAGTATCATCATCATCCTTATGAATATCATAATCAGTATCATCACCACCATCTTCATCATCATCACCACCACCATCATCACCTCGACCACCACCTCAACCACCATCATCATCATCATCATCAGTATCATAATCAGTATCTTCAACACCAACTTCATTATGATCACCACTATCACCATCATCATCATCAAGTCCACCACCTCAAACACTGTCCATCTTCATCAGTATCATAATCAGTATCTTCAACGCCAACTTTCATTATCATCACCACTACCACCATAATCATCAGCATCAGCAGCAGGAACAGCAGCACCTCTGGACTGAAAATATTATATCACAGAATTCACACAAAATATCTCCTGGGTTTACAATCAGGCTACATGGTCCCCTTTGAAGCAAAGCAAAATCTAATCAAGTTAAATTAATGATTAAAAGTGTCCTGAGACATATCCCTGACATGAAAAAAACGATTCAAGGTGCATCAACTAATTTTGCAAATGAGAATGTTCCTATAAGATTTCTACACTAAGTCATGTCAGAGGCAGTTGAGGTTGTGAATTTCAAAGCTGCCCAATTAGTCAGCGGCTCCCCCAATGCATTAGGCATGATGCGCTACTGATGATACACTGATAAACAAAACAAATGCTGTTAGGTGAAATACCACTTAAAATGAAACTGCCTGCAAAGTATCCATCCATCAGTGGATATTGCCATCAATCATTTATAATAATGCAAAAATCAATACAGCACACATCATGACTTTTTCCACATTCCATAACTGAAAAAAGTACGACTTATAAAATGTAATTTTTAGTTAAGGTTTCACTGTAATCAGATCTAATAGCAGAAGTGCTTCAAAGTTGTATGCGGTGCTTTCACGCTGCATTCATTTACATATGGCTTCAGGAAGTGTGAATATTCTGAGGGCTTTTCAGAATGCAGAGAGACAGCAAGCTCATTACCACATTCTCACCATTTCCTCTCTCCTTCTATGAAAGAAGAATTTAGTTCTGAATACTGGCGAAAAATAGATGTTAATCTGTAGAAATTTTAGTTAAGTTTGACCCCCGGTCTGAAAACAATACTGAATTGACTACAAGCTGTGGTGCAAAGTAGAGATAGAAATAGAATGTTACCATCCATTCTACCTCTACTTGACACCCGGGCTGGCCGCTGGAGGATGGGCTCTCCCCTCTCTGTAAAGCATATTTGTGACAGTTCTCTATAAACCTGTGTGATACAAATAAAATTGAATTGAATTGAATTGAACTGAACCTCTGTATATGTTGTGAGCCCTGGTTGGGTGGGTCACGGGTAGGCATATTCCCCTCTGTGTGGTGCAAACAGTGCACTGACTCACCCCATCCTGAGCATCCAGACAGGCCTTGAAATCCCACAGTGTCTCTGTGCTGGACAGGACACCCACTAACAGCTGAACAGATGGGGGGGGGGGGGCAGAGACAGGACAGCCTTGAGGTATTAATGTAGTTTTCACAGAAGTGTCCCGCGACTCTGGGTGATACTGTATTACAGTGGTCCCCAACCCTGTTCCCAGAGATCTACTGTCCTGTAGGTGTTTTCATTTAAACTGTAATTTGGCACACCTGATTCTACTAATTAGCTGCTAAAATATATCTCTAGCTGTTGAATGAGGTGTGCTTTGTTAGGGTTGGAGCGAAATTCTACAGTACGATAGATCTCCAGAAACAGGGTTGGGGACCACTGCTGTATTACGTGCTGTACCGGGATGTGGCTCACTACATTACATTACATTGCATTCATTTGGCAGACGCTTTTATCCAAATAGACGTACAATTAGTACATACAGAAGGTCATTGAAACAACTACAAACAGGTCAGATGAAGTATAATTTTATCATAAAGTAGCAGCTCTCATAGGACATGGACACCAAGTCTAGTTCACACAGTAAGCTATGGCTAAGTCAGTAAGACACGATAAACTACAACATCACGATGTGTAATGTGTGACTTTAGTAGTGAGAGACTGGTTTTACCTGCATGATGCAGGGCTGTCCTCCCAAAGCTGTCTGTAGCATCTACAGGTACGCTCTCCTGTGGAACCCAGAAACAGAAATCTCTTACACAGCAGAAAAAGACTGTAATACCTACTCAGCAGTATCAAAACCTCTAAGGGTAAGGGCAATGTTCATTTGATTTAGACCATAGGAATATATATAACACACATATTTTCCACCTCTCTTATCCTCCATCTTATTTTCCATCTGTCTTTTCTTTTCCACCCCATTCTGCTCTACATTTCTCTCACAAAAATGCTACATCACTTTCACTTCTCCATTACCATGGCGATGTATATAGCCAAAGAGAGAGAGAGAGAGGAGAGAGAGCCCTGGGCGATCACTCACCTGCAGCAGGTCTCTTCACACACTCAGGATGGCCGTTCTTCGCTGCCAGGTGAAGGGCATTGAAGCCTTTGGGAGTAAAGGAGGGAGAGAGAGAGAGAGAGAGGGGAGGGGGCAGAGAGAGAGGGCAATCAGTAAAAAGCTATAAAGCTATATAAAGCTATAAAGAAAGAGTGCCAAGAGAATTAATATGGCGGAGTCTATAATCCTGTCTGTCCATACACAATGCAGCTTTTACTGCCTTCTTTGTCCTATAAAGTGGAATGTGCACTTTTCTGTTCGGTCTCATACAGTGTAACATACACAATGCCGGCCTGGTGCCACTGGGCAAATGGCCTGCCTGACTCCGGATAATTCCACAGCTGCTCACTGTGTGTGAATGATGGAATGATGATGCTCCTCAGTGGCTACATTGCTGACCTGTGCCATCGGTGGAGTTGATGTCCACCCCATGAGACAAGATGGCGTCCCAGGCAGTCCACACGACCACGTGTCGCGCCACACATGGAACCTGTGGGAGAGAGAGGAGACGGCCCAGAAACAGGAATGAACACGCCCTAATTTGGATATTTATGAGAACAGAATTCCTGGCTTAGAACTTATTTCTATCTTAAATCTGAATTAAGGTTAAAAAGTGCAATGCTAATTTAATTCAGCGCTAAGTTAATATTCCACTTGTTAGCATGACGCGTCGTGCTCACGTACGCCGACCTTTCCGTCGGCGTCAAGCTTGGAGGGACAGAGTCCCTTCTTCACCAGCAGGGCGGTGACTTTTTCGGGTTCATTCTGCTCCACGGCCTGCAGCAGCCTCTCGTCGCTTTTGTTCCAGTCCTGGCTCTGAGAGGGCAAATAGAGGCGGATCAGAAACCTAACCACAACCACAACCTCAGCATGGTTCCCTACCACACGTACAGGTGAAACAGGGGCATCTTTTTTGTCCAATACTTTAGCAAATGTTCAATTATGTACACTGTAAAACAGAAAGGTTCAGTTTACAGGAATCATTTGAGGAAACTGGTTGCCATGAACCATTTGAGTAGCAGGTTAAATAAATGGGGAATCAGTAGCACTCTCAAAAGCAGTGGTTCCCACAGAAAAGCACTCTAAAGAAGGCTAACTAGACAAACACGTTAGCACGCTTCCCTTTTTTAAAAATATGCTTTTGAAAATAAAGTTTTGAAACCTTTTGTCAGGCTGGCCACTATTTTTGGGAGATTTGCCTCTTTCCACTTTCTTTCATTTGCAAGACTTGGCAGCGATAAGAGCACATTATGAATGCCACAACTTCAAAAATACTCCATACAATAGCAATAGCAATAGCAGATTTAAAGGTGAAAATTCTCCTTATTTTCCCCTCTCAGATTCTAATGCCAGATGTGAAATTTCAGCGGTCCACTGAAACGCTGTCATCCCTCTGACGGTTCCCATGGGTTTTCTTCCTCTGTGGTGTAACTACAGCGCAGCGGTCACCCCGGCAGGTCGGGAGGAGGTACGTACCGGAAATGCGCTGAGACAAGGGCAGAAGCGCTTCATCAGGTTCAACAGAAGCTGAGGATCCATAGAGCTGAGAGAGCAGGACACACACCCTGCCACTGCACTGACCCGCACACTGATACACTTACCCACTGACACCCACACGCACACCCGCACACTGACACACTTACCCACTGACACCCACACACACACACCCGCACACTGATACACTTACCCACTGACACCCACACGCACACACACCCGCACACTGATACACTTACCCACTGACACCCACACACACACACACCCGCACACTGATACACTTACCCACTGACACCCACACGCACACACGCTCGCTCACGCGCTCAGAGTCCCACTGCTCAGACTGAATTACTGTACAGGCACTACACAATGGCCTGAATCACTGACACACGCAGGCACCAGACCCAAGCCGAATCACTGACACAGATCGCACACATTCACAAAAAAGACATGGACACCACACCCATGCAAAGCCTCGACTCGGACCGAACGAAACAAAGAAATGTCCATCTATTCTGCACCCAATCACACAGCAAGAGGAACAATGAATTTGAGCCTTACATGCAGAATGAATCACCCACAGCCCGCTCCAGCCAAACTTACATGAGATAGAGAGAGAGACGGTCAATCAAGGCCCGAAGTCATACAAGAGCCACACTCATGAGCCGGCTGGTAAAGTTACATTTCAGACAGAAACAAAACAAAATGACCTCACCTTGTGATTAAAGTAAGATATCCATGCACACAAACGCTCACATACACACACACACACACACACACACACACACCCACACACACACACGCACACACACACACCCTCCTGCGGCTCTCAATCTCACAGTGGTGTCGCTCTCCAAACCAAACTCTCTCCCTTGTCCGGTATTGCTGGTCACAGCGATATTCTCACACTGCAGTCAGTACCTGGCACAAACTGTGTAATCTCTTACACACACACTCTCTCTTTCTCTCTCTCTCCCTCCCTATCTACCTCCCTCCCTCCCTCCCTCAGTGTCCTTCTTTTTCACACTCTAACCTAATAATGTCTTCATCCCCCCCTCTCCTTCTCTCTCTCCCCCTCTCTCTCTCTCTGCCCCACCTTCTCCATTTGTCTCTGTCAGCCCCCCCCCTCGCTGTCGTATCTGGGACTATTTGCATGGCGGATGAAAGCTCAGCAGAATAGAGCAGGAATCTGGCTGCTGGTACCAGGGCAAAGGGGACAAAGCGAAATTCCCAGAGACTCCTGATTATTTTGTCTGGCCAGGTGGTCACATGACTTTAACCCAGCAATATGGAGTGTATGGATTGTTTCTTTTTTGGGTTTTTTTTGTGTGCGTGAGTGTGTGTGTGTGTGTGTGTGTGTGTGTGTGTGTGTGTGTGAAGTCAAGCATGCACATGTGCATGTATAAAATAAACATCTTTATATCATGTAATCAGTCCCATTCCATTGTTTGCTTTATGGACACCCCTAGTAAAACACTATGACCACTCTGCACACGGCTCTCTAGCTGAGAAGGGAAGCAAACAGCATTACTGGGTGAGAAGGGGACGTCATTAAGATCGAATGAGAGTCACTACACAGAAATGTGATAGATTCTCTGTTTTCCATATCGCTTCTGCAGGATGTTGACTGAGCAAAAGCACTGGCAAATGGACTTCAATATATAGTCAGTGGAAAAGTGAAGCTAAAAACCTTCACAAAAGGCATTGCTGTTGCTAACACCACAAAACTGCAGAGTACCCCTGAAACAATATGCAAAATGCAACTGGAGTCCAGTCACTCTGCCTTGAGCATTCACACCATGTGACAATGTAATTATAGGTAATCTATAGCTAAACTGGAGTGAATCTGGTGGGAGGTTGAACAATGAAAATAAGAGTACAAATTGAAATTGGGGGGGGGGGGGGTGCCTGAGAAAAAGTAATCCAACCTGTAGACACTGCCCCCCCCCCCCTCCTCTTTCTGCCTCTCTCTCTCTCTCTCTCTCTCTCTCTCTCTCTCTCACACACACACACACACACACACACACACACAATCAAACACAAAACTGTCATGCTGTCAGAATATGATTAATAACTGTACTCCTCCTAACTATCCCAGCTACACCTCTACAGGCACATGGGCTCACAAATCAGGCCACGCCACAAAGGAATTGTATTTCTCTTTCAAGAAATTTGCAAAGTAAAGACAAGATGCAGCTCCTATTGCAAAGACACTGGAATCCATCCAAGCTGGTACCGTTCTTTTGAGTCCTTATAAATGTACATCAAATACTCAAAAGATATCCAGCTATAAGTGATAAACTGGATATATTTACAAAAAAACCTGCAATTCAGTCATCCTTTTCCCCCCACTTTTAATCTTAAAGGGATAGTTCGGAATTTTGGACATAATGTCTCAATTACGACATACCCATGATGTGGTTGATTGATGGAAACCATTTTCAGCTAATTCCATGCTGTCCCTTCTTTTGGACATACACACGTTGCTAATGTTGGCGCAACTCTATGGCAACCACTACCAAACACACTTAAACACTCCACAGTGCACCCAAAGCAAATAAAATACGACGACAGTCTATTTTGGGTTATTTTGAGTGTTTATACCATCATTTTAAAAATCAAACTATCGTTGAATCCTTTACTTTGTGCTGACCTATATTCTCTGTGGAAGTACGGCGGCGGAGCGATCATGGCCATTGCAACATTTTGCTCTTCTTTGTTGTTGTAGTCTATAGTTTGACTTCAAAAATGATGGTATAAACACTCAAAATAACCCCGATAGACTGTCGTCGTATTTTATTTGCTTTGGGTGCACTGTGGAGTGTTTAAGTGTGTTTGGTAGTGGATGCTACGGGTTACCTTAGAGTTGCGCTAGCATTAGCAACGTGTGTATGTCCAAAAGAAGGGACAGCATGGAATTTGCTGAAAATGGTTTCCATCAATCAACTACATCATGGGTAAGCCATAATTGAGACATTATGTCCAAAATTCCGAACTATCCCTTTAAGTCAGCGTGCAAGAACATTTTAATTAAATGCAAATGCTTTTTGGAAGGGCACACTAAGATACATTTATGTGTGTGTGTGTGTGTGTGTGTGTGTGTGTGTGTGTGTGTGTGTGTGTGTGTGTGTGTGTGTGTGTGTGTGTGTGTGTGTGTGAATAATTCAGCACTCGTAGAGGGCTCTGATTACAGAAGCACTCCGCAGGTTTACCTGGTGGCCTGCTCACCAGCTGCTCAGCTACACTGACACCCAGACTACTACATTCACATATTTACTGTAATTATAAACAACATAATTACTAAAACTACACAATCTAAAAATTAGGATATTACAATTGTTGTTCAAAAATAAAAATGTATTGGTATTTATCAAAATACTGCTCTATTTGTTTTTTTAAAGGTAGGCTATATTTAAGATTCTCAAGTGTATTAATTCCATTTATTAATGCCATTAATATTTGTGTATTTATGTGTTTTGGAGGGCTGTTTCAATTCTTACTTCACTCTTTTTAAACTTTGCCTTCAGACTCTTCATGATCTTGTCTTGCAGTTAGATGACTCCCAACTCTGAAACTGTGAAAAAGTAGGGTACACATTAAAATCATTTTTAAAAATTCAAAAAATATTTTCCAGGGTTTTCAAATGGCTGTTAATGTTCAAATAAAGCAATACACTGGGAAAGTATAGCCTAAATAGGAAATAACTTCCTCAGAAATGTAAGTTTGCTAGTTTTACAAAAATAACATCTATTACGTGTTGATGAGATACTATTTTCTCTTTCTTTGAAAATTTAATTAACATATTTGAATTCTGTGCCCCTGAGGAGTTGGAGATAAGTTATTACTAAGTCTAACGTCAAGACAGATTTAAAGAAGGTTGACAATACCATATAGCCTACTTATTACAGTTTATGTACAAAAGTAACAACTTGAGCAATCGTTAAACTAAAGATGTAAATAATGGTCCTCTGGTGTATCTTTACCGTTTCTTTGGGGATGCCGTGTCTGTCTGAAGTGCCGTTCTCTGCACCAAAACTCGAGCCTGTTGGACTCACCTGGAACCCTATTCCATAGTCCACCAATCATCTTGCAGTAAGGGGCCGGACTTAGAGTAACAGGTCTGACCATTAAAATTATTCAAGTAGGCTAGGCCAGTAATCCGAAGCCCACATAAACCAGAAAAGTAATTTAATCTTCTTTACTACGCAAATAAACACCCATTTTGCTTTAGGTTCATAAAAATGCAAAACAACTGCCGCTGTTTATTACGACAACCGATTTCTACGCAATCGGTAATTTATGCGAAAAAATAACAATTCCATAGGGCGTTAAAAGTTATCACCATCCAATGACCAGAAAAACATGTTATTGACCAATGAGAGTGGTCAAAAACCACTCCAATAGGGCGGGAGTACTTTGACACTATTTTGTCACCGGAAGTAAGTGAAAGTGTCGGCTTGACAACAACACTAACGATTGACGGACGGTCTCTGGCGGCGTCGAGCAACAGTGAATTGATGGAACAGTCATGGGCAGAGGAAGAATTTAGTCGCTGGTGTTTAAAAGTTTCAAGTCATGCCAAAAATGAGGTTTTAAACGTAAGATTCAACTTGTCTTAAACAAACGTTTCTGTAAACTAGCTATATATGCTAGCCTACGATGGTAATGTTGTCATACAATTTCTTCTTACCGTGAAAAACGACGACATGTTTATAATTTTGGACAGATGTTAAGGTAAATCTATCACCACGGCGGCACTTTCGCCACAAGTCAGCAATTATACCGGGGAAATGCCATTTGAAAACAAAAAACGAATGAAAATAAAAAGGTTAGTCTGTTACTGCATACCCGTTTTTGCTAAAGCTGCACCATAGCTATGATAACGCGGAGCTGTCAAACAGCGCGGAAACCCTTTAAAAAAAACAAAATAAAAACCGTAGCTAAGCTACACGTAGCCTATGGCTATGACAACTTTAGGACTAAACAGGCCACATTTTAGTTAATAAAACTCAAGTAAGCTAACTTAGATATCCAGTGAGCACAAGTGGCACACAGAACTAGTTCACTTTTTTTTGTAAGTATAAACTGAACTATTTTTTTAATATAATTTATTTATTTATTTATTTAAGTATGAGCCGAAGTACCCCTTCCTGGTGTGTCTCCCCGTGGCGCAGCCTGTAGCGCGGGTTAGTTAGTATTCCCGTGGTCTTTGCGACATTGTTGGTTCGAATCCGACCTTTCATCTTGTCTCTACACTGTGCTGTCCAATAAAGCTCAAAGGCTATTACACCTATTTTAAGAAAGTATAGTCCATTTTAGTACTTATAAACTTTTGTAGCCGCAATTTCCCAGGTACCTTGAATTGAGAGAAAATGCTGTTAGCTATAATTTAGAGTGAAGGAAATGTAGAGACCTAGCTACTCACTCCAAAAGTCTCTGGGACCTCAGATGGATATCTGGCTTCTCTGTCGAACATGAGGTAGAATGGGCAGTGCTTGGTGGTGATCTGTACTTTGGTGCGCAAGCCAAACATGGCTGCACTGAGGTCCCAGTTCCAAGGATTCTCATCCACCAATTTGGTGAGAGTTTTGAAACATATTGACATTGTTATGAAATACTATTTTGATTGTAAAGCATAGCTTATGATTGCGATGTGTGACCCAAATCACACTGCTTAATACAATACCAAAATAGAATACTTAACACAGTGACTATAGTACCATTTAGTGGTGTAAATGGGTCAAGGTCAGTTTAGTGTCAAGTCCACATTACTTTGTCACTGTCCCATTCATTCTTTCAACCAATCCACTGGTCTGTGGATGGTAAGGTGCGCAGAAGCTCCTCTCGATGTCCAGCGTCTGGCAGAGAGCCATATTCAGCTGAATTTAATGGACAACAGTCAGTTAGTACAAAAGAAAACTGAGTGAAGGGAGCCTCAGCCATGTTTTTGGGTAATGAGACGGACTGCACAGGGACGTCATGATTGACTACATGACCAAGTGGGCTGAGGCATATCCGCTGAAGTCTAAGAAAGCCGAGCATGTAGCACAGTGCATTGTAGAATTCTTTGCACAGTTCATTGTAGAATTCAAGTTTGGGGCACCAAAACAAATTCTCACCAACCGAGGAGGGGAGTTTAGGAATAAGGTGCTGTCCTATTGTCCTATTACAATGCATTTTCAATCATTTCTCAATATATTTCCCTGTGCGGTCTGTATAATTACCCAAACACATGGCTGAGGCTCCCTTCACTCAGTTTTCTTTTGTACTAACTGACTGTTGTCCATTAAATTCAGCTGAATATGGCTCTCTGCCAGACGCTGGACATCGAGAGGAGCTTCTGCGCACCTTACCATCCACAGACCAGTGGATTGGTTGAAAGAATGAATGGGACAGTGACAAAGTAATGTGGACTTGACACTAAACTGACCTTGACCCATTTACACCACTAAATGGTACTATAGTCACTGTGTTAAGTATTCTATTTTGGTATTGTATTAAGCAGTGTGATTTGGGTCACACATCGCAATCATAAGCTATGCTTTACAATCGAAATAGTATTTCATAACAATGTCAATATGTTTCAAAACTCTCACCAAACGGGTGGATGAGAATCCTTGGAACTGGGACCTCAGTGCAGCCATGTTTGGCTTGCGCACCAAAGTACAGATCACCGCCAAGCACTGCCCATTCTACCTCATGTTCGACAGAGAAGCCAGATATCCATCTGAGGTCCCAGAGACTTTTGGAGTGAGTAGTTAGATTACATTACATTACATTTATTTAGCAGACGCTTTTATCCAAAGCGACGTACAGTAAGTGCGTACAGAGACATCATCATCATTACAGAACAGACAAGGCAAAGCACATCCTTTGCATAATGTAGCAGCTATCCCTAGCAATGAACGTTGACTGTAGTTCACAGTAAGCTGTGGGCAAATCAGCAACACCACACTTTCATTCCAAATACTATTATAAACTATACTATTATAAACCATTCCAAATACTATTATAAACTATGCTATTATAAACCATTCCAAATACTATTATAAACTATACTATTATAAACCATTCCAAAGACTATTATAAACTATGCTATTATAAACCATTCCAAATACTATTATAAACTATAATAAACAAACAGGAAAACACAGGGAACAGGGAACTGATATTCCTAGGTGAGGATATCAGTCAAGGTGGAGTCTGAAGAGGTGTGTCTTCAGGCCTCGACGGAATGCAGGCAGGGTTGGAGTAGAACGTAGGGGAATGGGAAGTTCATTCCACCACTGAGGTGCTAATGTGGAAAAACTCCGCAGTCGGGACAAGCGAGAGCCTTTGACACGGAGGGGGGGAAGTGCCAGTCGCCCTGCTGTAGAAGAGCGAAGTGGTCGAGCAGGAACATAGTTCTGGATTAAGTCCTGCAGGTAGGCGGGGCCTGTCCTATTTGCTGCAGTGTAGGCCAGGGTCAGAACTTTGAACCTGATCCTGGCAGCCAGTGGAGAGACCTCAGCAGGGGGGTTACGTGGGAAAATTTCGGGAGGTTGAACACAAGCCGGGCAGCTGCATTCTGGATGAGTTGAAGAGGCAGAATGGCGCAGGCCGGTAGGCTTGCGAGCAGGGAGTTGCAGTAGTCCAGGCGTGAGGTGACCATGGTCTGGACAAGAAGCTGGGTGGAGTAGGTGGTCAGGTACGGTCGAATAGATCTCTACATTTCCTTCACTCTAACTTATAGCTAACAGCATTTTCTCTCAATTCAAGGTAGCTGAGAATATAGAGGAAATTGTGGCTACAAAAGTTTATAAGTACTAAAATGGACTATACTTTCTTAAAATAGGTGTAATAGCCTTTGAGCTTTATTGGACAGCACTGTGTAGAGACAAGAGGAAAGGTCAGATTCGAACCGACAAGGTCGCAAAGAGCACGGGAATACTAGCTACGGCGCGCTACAGGCTACGCCACGGGGAGACACACCAGGAAGACATACTTCGGCTCATACTTAAATAAATCAATCAAATAAATTGTATTTAAAAAAAAAAAAAAAAGTTCGGTTTATACTTACAAAAAAAATGCTGCTAAAAAAAACTAGTTCTGTATGCCACTTGTGCTCACTGGATATCTAAATTAGCTTACTTGAGTTTTATTAACTAAAATGTGGCTTGTTTAGTCCTTAATTTGTCATAGCCATAGGCTAGGCTACGTGTAGCCTAGCTACGGTTTTAAAAAAAAATTTTTTTAAAGGGTTTCCGTGCTGTTATAGTTTTGACAGCTCCGCGTTATCATAGCTATGATGCAGCTTTAGCAAACACGGGTGTGCAGTAACAGACTAACCTTTTTATATTCATTCGTTTTTTGTTTTCAAAGAGGGCATTTCCCGGTATAATTGCTGACTTGTGGCGAAAGTGCCGCCGTGGTGATAGATTTACCTTAACATCTGTCCGAAATTGTAAACATGTCGTCGTTTTTCACGGTAAGACGAAACTTTACGACAACGTAAGTTAGCCTATATTCAGAACCAATGCTAGCAGCTTGCCAGACAGATGGGTATCCTACCCGATCACATCCATTAAACGCTGGCTATTGTTGTACAGTTGGCTAATTGCGATCATACAGTAATACTGCTCTGTTTATGTAGCTCAACACATTTTCGACCACCTTAGCTACGGCTAACGTTAATAACAGGAATTTGGTGGGTGATTGCTCAAGCTTTTTTAAAGCTTTTCTCTCCCCCTCATATAGGCTACAAAACAAAACTATCTTGGTTGGCTACCTACATGCGATATTACCAATTAATGTGTATTTGTTTCAGGGATATAATGTAGCCTATTTATTTCTGTCTTGTGGTTTCGTGAAAACGTTTGGCGTGGAGCTGCGATGGCCGAGTGGTTAAGGCGTTGGACTTGAAATCCAATGGGGTTTCCCCGCGCAGGTTCGAACCCTGCTCGCAGCGTCATTTAATGCTCTTAAAACATTTATATTACATCCAAAACAATATAAAATGCAACAATATCATGGACGATGTCTTAGGAAACTATTTTAAGATATCTCCCTGGTGTATGTAGGCTACTTACCAGCTGCTGAAGCAATAACACATCGCGTATTTGTAACAGTGAACCACTATAGCCTACATTTTTGAAAGGATTTTTTAACATTTCGATTTCTACCAGACAGTAAATTCCAGGATGTTGCCTAATCTATATAGGTTAACATGCATTGATGCCCACGTATGTGGCTGATGTGAATTTATTTGTTTATTCTGGTTTCACAAAGGTATGTTGCGTGGGGCTGTGATGGCCGAGAGGTTAAGGCGTTGGACTCGAAATCCAATGGGGTTTCCCCGCGCAGGTTCGAACCCTGCTCACAGCGTAGTTGCTTTTTTAGCATTTCAAGGATTTGTGTTACATCCAAAATATTTGCCATATACTTGGATATTTAACTAGTGTGACTTGTAAGCATTTAATCCGTTAAACGTTAACAAAAATGATTATCAGCATACGTCAATGAAAGCTTTCACTTTTAAAAGGTGCGACAAAACTATAGGCAAGGAAACGTGACCATCGCTGTCCCTGCTCTTATTAAAGGAAAGCTTTCTTGACATTTTCTTTCTACACTTGAAGTTGTCCGCACTGTTCGACTGTACGCCATTATATGACGCTTTAACGTGATCCGCGCTCTCACAGAAGCCTTCGCTTTAGAATCCGCTATGTGGCTGCTTTTGCAACATTGTATTTAAAACCACAATGGCTATAGTTTGGCTAGCGCGGCAAATTTAGTTACAAAACCCAATTCCAAAAATGTTGGGACAGTAGCCTTTGTAAACTGCACATAAAATCAGAAAGCAGTGATTTGTAAATTCTCTTTTACATATATTTAATTGAAAACAGTACAAAGAAAAGATATTTAATGTTTTACCAACTTTATTGATTTTTGTAAATATAAACTAATTCCGAATTTGATGCCTGCAACACGTTCCAAAAAAGTTGGGACAGGGGCAAAAAAAGACTGGGAAGTTAAAAAAGCACCTGTTTGGAACATTCCACAGGTAAACAGGTGATGCTATCATGATAAATTGATATCAAAAGAATCTTCATATCTTATTTTCAGGTACTCTTACAAGCAATACTATAACCTCTGTGCATTCTGCATTTGAATGGATCTCTATGTGAATTGGGGGGTGGGACTTCATTAAGCTGTAAATTACATGGGAATAGTATGGAACCCATGGTTGGCTAAATGGCTGTAAGTCATCAAGGGTCTGCGGTATCAAACGAGCCTAAAACCATCACTATGCTGCCAGATACGCAGTAGATATGGATGGATCGCTTTAAGGGTTGTTTTTCCTATTGAACTCCATGGAAAAATAAGTCAAGAGAAAGAACCATTCAAATGATCCATCCATATCTACTGCATATCTGGCACTATGTAGACATACTTCTGTAAGCACCCAGTCTCAAACACACTCTCAGGACCTCATCATTCCTTTGCTCCTATCCTCCCAGGGCCCTTGGCAGGAGGTGAGACGTGCAGCACCCTAGTGCAGACCTAAGAAAAGGTAATAAAATACAGAGGAATAAAAACCTGGAAATACCCTCCCCCCCCCCAATCCAGCCAATCAGGTGAGCCCTCTTAACCATGTCATAATAATAAACCATACCATATGAGGAAATAATTAATTCCCAAAGCCTGGAGATGGTAACAGAATATTATTCTGGTTTGTATGTACAAGCTAAACTGTGCAGTACAGCTAATAGGCCACAAAGGGGCAGCGCATACCATATTGATGAGTACTGGCGCCCCAGTGTCAAACCCTGGAGGCTGCAATCTAGTGGTTTTCCCAGATATTTTAAACCGCTAAAACTCTCCAACTGAGTTTATTTAAGTTTTTTTCACTGATAGACTTATTTATAATGTGCACGGATAGGTTATCATAACAGCCTTAATAAGAACTACTTTAACAACCTAATGTGCCTTATCATTTATCCAGTCAGAATCAGCAATCATCACATAGATTTTTCAGAAGTTAAAATATCTCAATTTGGCATTGTAGTGCTTTAATGTTTTAAATTGACCCAAAATTGTATCTGTCAGAGAGACATTGAATAACCTTTAAGAGAATAAATTTGTTGTTTTTACTTAAGCAGTCATCTGTTCTCTTTCATAAATTGAATCATTTTAAAGGCCACTACCTTCCTTAATGCAAAACTGCTGTCAATCAGACAGCCACATCACAAAGAGGCTCATCGCTCAGTCTTCTGGGAGCCTACGATGACAGCAATGTGCCTGATTCATGGAGAAATATACCTCTGATGATAGTTCTTTTCAAACATTCAGGCTTTGTGTTTAGGTCACAGTGTGGTGGAGAACAGACCAGTGTGGTCATTTTACAGTGCTTTATTCACTAGGACCCAGATCTGAAGTGAGCAGTGAATGTTCGATAGTCCAAATTTGATAGTAAAATATCCTTGAAGCAAACAAGGGACTTTGTATTCTTCACAATTACAGCTATATATACAGGTGATTTGTGTGTTTCTGGGTGCATGAATGCTGTGTTATTATCTCTTTTATGAGAGAGAGAGAGAGAGAGAGAGAGAAGGAGAGAGAGCAATCAGAAAAAAAAAGCTATAAAAATATAAAGCTATAAAGAATGCATATGGGCGTGTGGTTCGCTCACCGCTTCCACTTCACTGATCTTTCTAAATTAGCATGTTTTTTTCATGCCCATTTAAAAACTGCAATTACCAAAAAAAATAAATAATAATAATTAAAATCAGGTGTATTCTTCTCACCCTGTGTGGGAAATGGTGAAAGATCAAGGTTTATATAAACAAACAAGATGACCGTCATACAGTATTGTGGCCACTGTCAGATTTATTTGTTCATATTAATTTCTCAGGCCGGTAAAGCAGCGTTTTTTGTTCCGGTTTTGTTGCCACCTCTCTCGTTTTCTCCTTTTGTTCTTCACTGTTCCCTGTGTCGTGAATTGCTGTTATGTCCCCTGTCTGATGATGGTGGGGGGGGGGGGGCTGAAATGACTTCATTCCTCCCCTCCCCTCCCTTTTATCCCCCAGGAGCCAGGGGAAGAGTGAGATCATGGCTCTTTTAAAGAGGTATTTATGGTGGTTTTATTGCTTTAGACAGTATCATCTGCGCTATCACTGAATCCAATTTTCTTTTTAACAACCTGCGTCTGGGAAAAAAGGGCATCTGTGAAAGTAGGAAGCACATTCTACCTACAAGATAAATTTGTAATCTCACGAACAGGAGGGATGCTCTTCAGCTTGTGTCTCTCTGCACCTGCATTCGTGTGTGTGTGTGTGTGTGTGTGTGTGTGTGTGCTTTTCCAACAGTGGGCCTTGGTGATCTTATTCTCACTCATGCATTTTAGTGTATCATACTTACTTTGTGAGACAAATGTCTAAAATCTGTACGCACATCAGATTCAAGTGTTTTTCATGGTCAATATGAGAATGGCACTGAATGATTTCTTCAGAGTAAACTGACTTCTCCCTTTACTCCCCTTTGCGAGAGACAAACCTGCTAATTACAGTATGCAAATCAGCCACCACGAGTGGGCTGAGGAAGAATTATTATTTTTTTTACAGCTAATTATGCTACGAAGATGAAATTGAGAGCCGGATAAGCTATATATAAATCCCCTGGTTTCTGCACTAGCTTATAAAATAATGGACAGATAAAGGAATGACATTCATGATTCAGAGTGGATGACTGGCCAAATCATGTTGGTTGATCAAATAGGATATAACTATGTGCAATTTCAGTGCCAAAAAAATGTGTGTGTGTGTGTGTGTGTGTGTGTGTGTGTGTGTGTGTGTGTGTGTGTGTGTGTGTGTGGTTATAACACATAACATGTGTAATTGGGTTACATATATGTACGATTTTTTGGAGATGGATATTATATATATAGCTATCTGAGCTATCAAACGAGCCCCAAACCATCACTCTGTTGCCAGATATGGAGTAGATGTGGATGGATCACTGCAAGGGTTGTTTCTCTGGACTCATTTTCCTATAGAACTCTATGGGGAAAAAAGTCAGGAGAAACAACCCTTAAAGTGATCCATCCACATCTACTCCATATCTGGCAACAGAGTGATGGTTTGGGGCTCGTTTGATAGCTCAGACCCTTGATAACTTACAGCCATTTAGCCAGCCATGTGTTCCATACTGTACCAGTGTAATTTACAGCTGAATCTAGTCTCACCCCCCAATTTCCATAGAGATCCATTCAAATGCAGAGATGTTATAGTATCGCTTGTAACAGTACCTGAAAATAAGATATCGACAGTTTTTTTGATGTTGATGGTCACAGACTTCAGGAAGTAACAGCATGTAACGGATATGCGACCAAATATGAAATATGATACTTTAAAAATACGTTAAAGCAAAGGGTATGAATACTTATGTAAATGAGAAATTTTATTTTTTTATTTTTAATAAATTTGCCAAAATCTCAAAAAAACTTTTTTCACATTTTCATTATGGGGTGTTGTGTGTAGAATTTTGAGGGAAAAAATGAATTTAATCAATTTTGGAATAAGGCTGTAACAGAACAAAATGTGGAAAAAGTGAAGCGCTGTGAATACTTTCCGGATGCACTGTATATAAAGAGGAGACTGGACATAGTCTCGCCATTCTCTTTACATTTTAGCGCAGTGTAGTTCATTGAAAAGGGGGCTTAGTGCCAGCTTGAATTGCTTATTTTTCTTATTCCCTAATCAAACTGATACAAGTGAAGAGAGAAGGAAGGGATCAAATATAAAGGTCCTCGCTCCGTTATTCAAACTTGGGTCCGCGCCAGTGTCATGAGGAATTAAATGTCGGCTAACCAGAAAACGGGATAAGCCATTGGGAATTGAAGCGCTGCCCCTCCCCTTTAAGCGGGTGGTCTCTCTCGTACTCGCACTCGCTTGCAGTCTGTGGCAATCAGTCGTTTCCTGGCGGAACTCTCAACTAGGCGAAACAGTCCCGAAGCGTATTATTATTATTTTTTTCTGTTCTCCCCAATGCTCGCAAGAAAGAAGTCTAAAATGACCGACCAATTTCTATATATTTTAAGTTTTTCATTCAAAAGACAAGAATGAGAGGATTAGAAGATCGGAATGCATATAGGATTAAAAAGAAGGTTCATCACAGAGAGCCCTACTCGCTGTCATTAATACTGGATTGTTTTGGATACATTGAAGCGTGCGTATACAAACTTGCTCTAATGTGCACAGATATAATGCTGGTGAAAATACAAAGTAAATTACACGTATGTCCAGTGTGCATTTTGAAGTTTTAAAATTGATATGGGTGGAGATGTAGGCTAACTCAAATATCGCAGAAAATCAAACGGGATAGTGTAACATATTTGGTCCTGCGGGGATTTTGTGCAGCCTTGTACATGTATTTCGTCTGTTCGTGTTTCGTGAGAGTTTTAAGAGAGCAAACTATTTTTGAGGTCGAAGGTGTATTCCTTTCTCATTTTAACAGTATGTTAAATATAGATAGCTTATATTCTGGAGGGGTTTTCCGTAATCAAACGTTACTTTTTAAAATAATTTCGTGTCCAACTGAAATTTACAACGGATCTGGAAGTGCAGCAAACTTAGGTGAAAGCAGGCTACTTGCCTAAAGGGGATAATCAGAAAAAATATTCACTTTTCAGTATTTGAGTTGTGTCCTCTCTGTTTTGTTTTTATAATTCGACATTGTAATGACACGAAGAGCGGTTTGGTTTAATGCTCTTGTTTGCTACAAATGGTCATATGAGGTTACTCTGTAACAGAAGGGCTGACCATTCAACTTTGTGGCTCGTTATTATTACACAGTGTGTTATTAGCGGCGTTATGTCCTCTAACATTTATTGAAAGTCTCGCTAGTCTGGAAATAGCCTACATGCGCAAGATTAGCACCCACCAATATGCCAGGCTGCGGTCTTTCCTATTGAAATGATCCACTATAACCTTAATAAAGTCCGATTTCTTATTTCATCATACAAGTATCCCCCGTTTTGCACTTGAAGATCGCTACTTGGGTAAAATACTCATTTGTACCCTAGTCTGAAACGTTTATGATGTGGTTTTGCATTCCTCATACTCAAGGGGGGAAATGGGTTCAAATGTTTCGACACCTGCCGTACAATAACTGTGCACTACCTTGTGTAAAAACTGCTTAACCAAAAGAATATTTAACTTATGTAACTTTATAGTAGCCTAGGCTAAAGAGATTTAAGCAGACACTATTTCTAAAATATTAAGATTTCACTCTCTATCCGGTGTTTCCAGGCACAGTCTAGACTCGCTCTAGTCTAGATTGTTATTGTTTCCCGGAGCAGCGACCTGCAGATCAATGCCAGCTGTCGGGTCTCGCAGAGAAAGTGGTGGTTGCGAGTGCCTCTGATCTGCGCTTAGAATGGCCACGTGTGTTTTGGGTCTGCAGATTTGAGGATTAGGCTATTCGGTGAATTTAATGCGAGTTGTGCTGCATTTCAAACAGGAGAGTGATATTAAAATTGAAGCTTCCTTGTGCTTTATTTTCATGGATTAGCTATCTTATATCTTCATGCGTGTAGGCCTGCGTCAGTTAAGTTCAACTTGCACTTTGACTAATGTCAGTAGGCTACAACTGAACAATCTGGCTCAGATAGACCAGCAATAGTGGCCTAATCTCAAACAATCAAAACTGACTGTTAAATAGTTTTCTCTAGTCTAAAGACAAATGGCAAAGTGGCTGAAAGATTATCTAAGCTTCGGCGGGAAGCGCGTGCCTCCTCAACCGCCGAAACCTGACTACACCGAGAGCGAGATCTTAAAGGCCTACCGAGTTCAGAAAAACTTGGACTTCGAAGACCCATACCAGGACTCGGAGAATCGCGCTCGAAACGACTCGGCAACGGAAGACCTGTCTCACCCTGCCTTTGGCTCGCCACTGAAGTCCACCAGTCTGGACATGAAAGTCGTATCGCCCAAACACCGACTCATCAAGGTGGAATCGCAGGACCTGGGCCGGAGCAAAATTCTCTTGAGTTCCCTATCTGTGGATGAGCAATCAGAGCCTGTGAGTTATGGTTGAGAAAACCTTATTCATGTCCATTCTCTTTACGGCTTCGCTGTAGGCCTAATGAAATTATGGTAATCGCAGAAAAGGCCACTCAATCATCACGCAGGATGAGTTCTGTTATCCGCATGCTCGTGCTTCATTGGCTTATGCTACCTCCTTTGTAGAATGGGAGTCTGGGACCAGCTATAGCCTAATTCAGCAGTGTGTACATGGTTGTTAGCATTTTCAGTGTTTATGCATCATATTTACGTATTCAGTAATTGTATATTTATTATTGTTAGCTAATAAGATTGTGTGTCAAAATCTATTTGTAAATGTCATTCTGTAGGCCTACATGTATAACATTTTAGGACTAAATCATTTTGGGGGGGGGGGGGGGGCAGAGTGATTTAAAAATGACTGCAGTCAAAATGAAGTAATTTTCGCACTGTTTTTATTTTTATTTCAAAGGGGGGGAAATAGCTAGATTTCAGGACCCAATAATAAACCATTCATCACAGGAATTCTGGGGCCCCCTCCAGCGCAGGGCCCTACCCAATCTTGTCATCAACATTCATTCACCGCTTTACTATGTCACTGCACCTATTAGCCTACTTAACACCTTTAACCTACAGTTCTTTTCCTAATTAGGTTTCAGAACTCCACGGGCGATTCCTCAGGTTACGTTACAAATTTTTCTCTGGAAGTCCGACTGAGTTGTTCTCCATTTCAGATTGATATTGCTTTTTAATTAGCCTAGAATGCGGGAGCATCCTTCCTTGAATAGGACCTCATTAAGCATGAAACGTAGCCTTCTAAGAATACATCACTTCATATCTAACTTCCCGCTTTTGGCTCTTTTCTTTGCCTGGCGGCTGGCCTAACAGTTATTGAGAGGCTGGCAAGTTGGAGCTATATCTTCCTATAAATAATAAATTACCTTTGGATTAGCGACCTGAGTGATCTTAGCGCTAGCCTTTGCTAAAGGGAATGGGCACTGATACATTTTAATTTTTTACTCTTGTCCACTCACAAGATGAAGTGCGGGCCTGCGTGATGGCGGTCTTAACACACTTTATTGTCCACTTACTGTGCAGACAATTAGGGTGTTTGATTGTAAAGCGCAACCCTTTACTGGGCTATTTTATAATGTGCGCATCATAAGCAATTCATAAAGAGTACAAAGTCAGCACTCTTACTACGACGTGTAAATCAATCTAACGATTTAATACATTCTGAAGGGCTGGTGTTTTTTTATTTATTAAGTTCAGGAAGCGTTTAAGAACCATTGCTTTTAATGAATGCTGACATGCAGCAAGCTGACCACGCGCATGCTCTTGCATGGCACCCAGCCTTATAGCGAACGCGCAGAACGGTCGGCGTATTCTCGCAGCACTTACGGGAGGAGGAACCTGCGACTGAGCAGCTGCACGGCTCAAGAGCTCCGGCATGATTCAGTGCACAAATCAACGCGCACGTGTGTGCACACATTGCGGTAGATACCAGGCATCTAGTCGCTGTGGAACACACTGTTGCTGAGGTTACAGTGGGTGCATGGAATGGAAGATAGGCAGACAGGCCGAGAGGGAATGCTGGGGAACAGAGGCCAGGGGCCTGTTTCACAAAGCAGGATTACGGAGTTAGTTGGATAACTGCACTGAGTAAAACCCGGAACCCTCCAAAATCTGGAACATGGACTGATGTAACAAGATCAGTTCCGGATTTTACTCTTTTTACTTTGGTCCATGTTCCAGATTTGGGAGGGTTCTGGGATTTACTCAGTGTAGTATCCAGCTAACTTAGTAATCCTGCTTTGTGAAATACCCCCCAGATGTTTTATTTATTTATTTATTTATTATTTCTCTATTTCAGGTACTGTGGGAAGTGCTTAGCTTAATAAACTAAAGGTCTACTCCAGGGATGAGCAGTTTATGGCTGGACAGTGTGTCTGTTTCTTTTTTTTTCTTTTTTTTCCATTTCAGCATTTAAGTGGATACTTTAGGTCATTATGTCACACAAGTCCTCAAGAGTCTTGTTTTCCTGGGCTGCTGATTAAAAGAAAACCACAAAAACCCACAAGTCTGTAGTTGTGCACCATTGGTCTTGATAGGGAGGGTTTCCTAATTTTGATCCTGGGACGCACTGTGTGGACTAGTTTTCATTCCTACCATGATTGCAACCTCTGAATCGTAAAGAGCTGTTTATTGCTCTTATTTAGACACCTAATGTCCTTTAAAGTGTGATTTACCCTGTTACGGTCGCATTATGTCAGAAATAGAAATGTACACTCTGAAGAACAATTGTTCCGAATTCACATCCCAGAGACTTTTAATCAGTCAAATCATCTAATGCTATAATTTTCTGTAATGTGCTCTACTGCAAATGATTGCTTTAGAAAGAGATTAAATGATTTTGAATTAATTAAACTGTAGACTGGCTGGTAAAAATTAGTGGGGCCCTAATAGCTGTAAGTGTGGTCACAGAAACTTAATTATTAGTGGAGAATCAAGCGTTCACAGGCAAAGCAAATGAACCAAGCCAGGATTATATAGGAATAAGTGAGTTCAAAGTTAAGTGAGAACCTGAACGCGTTTTCAACAGCCTTAGTTGATCGAGAGGGTTGGCTGTGACAAGAATGAGCATACACAGTGGGTCCCCGGGAGCCAGTTTGAAAACCACTGGTCTAAGACATTTCTGTATTAGTGCTCAGCCCACTCGTCGTGCTACAACAGCGCTCATTAATTTCCCAGTCTGATATTCCCTCCGAGGAATCCCGTTCTCCGGGAAACATCGCTAAAACAACGGCGCTCATCGCAGCAAGTCAATAACCTGAATGAATGCAGCCGCGCGCGTGTTTTTGTCACCAGCTATTGTTCGGGATTTCGGTACGTGCTTTTGTTCGAACGGCCCCGCCTGGAAAATTCGCGGGTGGAGAATCCAGATTTGGGCGGGCGTCTGCGCGAGACCATATGGCACGCTGTGTAATTGTAAGTTTGCCAGGCGACCTCCGACCCCCTCCTTTGAGCGCCACCAGCGGTACTGAGAGCCAAAATGCGGATACAGACACACCCACTCGTGTGTTACAGTATTTCCTCGTGTACGTGTACACAGTCCTCACAGATGGGCTCTTTTTCTTCAGGCTGCCTCAGTGTACAACCAATTCCAATCAGACGAGGTGCGCAAGCAACTATAGAGTTACTGCCTCTGTTGTATTTGAGACTCCTTCTCTTGCAGAGTATGCAAGTGCATACTGTTTTTGTAAAGGGAAATAGAGTCCCCCACACTGCAATTACTGCTCTATAGATCAAAAGCTTATTACTCGGCACAACAAATATGATTAATTATGATTTGAATGTGGTCGTGATGGAGGCCCAGTGCAGGTCCAAACATTGATCATGTTTGTTGCTGTGAGTAATAAATCATAGACTTAGGGAGAAGTAATTACGGTGTGCAGACTCTCATTTCATATTTCCCCATATTTCTTTTGTCCCGCACCCGCACAAGCTATTGGATGTGCCTGCGCTAGGTTTTTTTTTACTACATAGTATTGTGGAGAGTGTCTCAGTTTGGCCTAATTTTGTGTCCCAGGTGGTTCCCTCCGCCCCGGCGGTGGGGGACACGGACTACTCGGACCCGTTTGACGCCCAGCTGGAGACCCGAGCCGAACCGGAGCTGGAGGCCGCCCCGTGCGAGAACAGCAGCTACATGGAGCCCTATGAAGCGCAGAGGCTCATCACGGGTGCGTTCGTGCTCTCCGCGTTCGTCTCGTCTATACGCCGCTCCGAGCCGCGTGCCGGGCAGCGGCTTGTCCCCGACAGCCTGCCCGTACTGTAATTTACTGTGCTCTCCCGCCTCTCAGCTATATTTATCTCTCTCCTTGTTTCGGCGCCTTGCTTTCATGTTTCATCTTCTCTCACTCCCGTCTCTTTCTTTCTCCCTCACGCACTCTCTCTGTCTCACTGCGTTTCCACCCCCCCCCCCCCCCTTCTCTCTCTCACCCCCCCCCCTCTCTCTCTGTATTATTTTTCACAGTCTTTAATAAGGCACTGTCTCTCAGATGCCTTGTTCCACTGAAGGGCGGCTTGCTGAGCTGCTCTCTTTGGCTGCGGTAATTTTTCTGCCCGGTCCTGAGGGAGAGCCGGAGAGCTCTTCAGGTTTTCCTTCGGTCAGGAGAAATTTAATGGTCTCCGTCCGACTGAGGAAGACTCCGTCCTGCCGTCCTTCACCTTTTCAGGTTGAGCCAGTGAGTCAGCCCACAGCCCAGTAACTACTATCATGGGCGAGTCTTCCCGTATATAAAAGTCAAGGTACTCGAATGCCTAGGGGTTTTATTACCAACAGACTCACCCAGATAATCGCTTCCCTTCTCACTCACGGCTCACAAACTCAGCTCGCAGGCAATGGGCTGAAGAGTGCGGCTGTAGGACAGTATGATCTCCTTTCGATAATTCCCACCCAGACAGGACCAGCGCAATCTTCGCTCCGGATAGCGACCAGCTCCTTCTTGTTTCTGTTATTTGTTCAAGTTTTAGTTATTTTTCTTAAGACAATCAGCGCCGCAGCTGTGTGTGTGTCAATCCTCTTCTCGGCCTCTTTTGGGTGTTCCTCGCACAAATCCACTCTCGCGAACATCCCGGCAGCCACCTTAATATACTCTCATCGGCCGCCACAGGTGAGACCACCTGACCACACACACACCCCCTTCCGCCCATTGCCAATAATGATGGATGTAATACTCTTAACATAATTAGAATTAGAACTACCGACTTTAGACATAACGGAAATTACCGCCAATTCATCTATAGCTAATCTAGGAGGAAAGGCGTTCATAACACTCCCCCCTCCTTAGCTAGGAAATCAAACTAAACAAAACCCACAACTCCTAAACTAACCAAAAATTACACCCACCAAAGTTTTAATTAATTTTTATATTTTTTTATTTTTTTTTTATTTTCTAGGAGACTTTCCTCCTACCCTTCCCTCTAAACACATGTAGGGAGGCTCTTCTTATTTTACAGTTGCATCTCATGCACACTGCACATCTATAATAAAATATTTACAAAAACCGCCAAATACTACGGCACCTTTAGTCCCACTCTGTGTTTTCCCAGAAACCAAAATAGCAGGGGAGATGAACTCTAAACCCTAACTACCCAGAGCACATGTAAATAGGCCTCTCCTAGACGAGCGGCAACTCAATTCATGGAGGGAAATTATACGCATCAACCCCGCGACAAAGCGTCTGCAATGACGTTATCTTTGCCGGCAATATAGTTAATCGTCAGGCTATATGGCTGAAGTATTAGGCTCCAGCGAAACACTCGGGCATTGGACACCTGAAGGCTTCCTCAGCCACCTGCTTTTTCTTACGGGGAGGAAAACGGTAGGGATGCTGTTTTATAGCCTCCGCACTCGCCGTCTCCACATCGTGAATGGCTAATGGGGTAAGCCCTGGCCTATCCTTAAACAGCACTGGGTGAGAAGCCACCAATTCCAGCACATCCTGCCTTTGAACCGTAGTAAGATGTGACAACTGCTTCCCCAGCTGCTCTAGTGCACGGGTGTTCTCTACCCGGGCACTGACCGGTTCTGGCGGGGTGTACAAATTCTCACCCTCATCCTCTGATTGTGGCGACACCACTGCCACACAACAGACCGCAGGAGTTAACACACGGTCTACATACGCCTTTAGCAAATTAATGTGACACAACCGAGTCTTTTGCCGCCGCTCAGGTGTACTAAGAACATAGTTGTTCTCCCCCACTTTCCTTAAAACAGCATACGGGCCACAAAAGCGAGTGCTCAGTTTCTCACCGCCTACCGGCAGCAACATCAGCACCCTGTCTCCCACAGCAAAAGACCGTGAGACAGCTTTCCTATCAAACTGTCTCTTCATGCGCTCCTTAGCACCGGCTAATTTGTTACAAGCCACCTGCCATGCAGCTCCTAGCCGAGCTTTGAAGGTTGCTACATATTGAAGGACATCCCCTTTTTCCTGACACGTCACCAGCCGTTCCTTAACCATCCGCAATGGACTACGGACCTCGTGCCCATACACCAACTCAAAGGGGCTAAACCCTGTTGACTCATTTACTGCATCACGAATCGCAAACAACAAAAAGGGCATTGCCACATCCCAATCATGAGGGCAGTCCCCACAGTATGTGCGCACCATGGACTTCAGGGTTTGATGACACCGCTCAATGGCACCCTGAGACTGGGGGTGGTAAGCGGAGGACACCACCTGCTTAATACCTAACTCACACATAACTTCTTGGAATACACCAGACGTGAAATTAGTACCTCGGTCAGACTGGACCTCCACTGGCAGACCTACTCTAGAAAAGAAGATAACTAATGCCTCAATAATGGTGCGGGCCTTAATATTCCGCAAGGGCACCGCCTCAGGAAACCGGGTAGCCACATCCATCAATGTTAACAAATATTCATTGCCTTTTCTTGTTCGAGGCAAAGGTCCCACACAGTCGATCATGACACGGGTAAATGGTTCCTCCACCACCGGAAGTGGTTGAAGTGGGGCAACGGGAATTCGGTGCCCTGCCTTGCCCGCTACCTGACAATCATGGCAGGACCTACAAAAATGGACCACGTCCTTGCGGACCTGGGGCCAGTAAAAATGACGCAATATCCGCTCAAGAGTTTTGCGGACCCCCAGGTGCCCAGCCATGGGGGTCGCATGAGCCAGCTGCATTACCTCCTCCCGAAATTTAAGTGGCACCACCACTTGACTTCGCACCCACCAATCCTCATTGGCGGGGCGGTCAACTGGCCGCCACTTACGCATCAGCACATCATCCTGCACATAAACTCCTGCCGCTACATCTTGACTCTCCTCTTCTGTGACAGCCTCCTTCCACAAAGCGGCCAGCGTGCCATCCTGATGCTGCTCCCGCACAAGGGCCTCCCGAGTGAAATGGGAGGGCTCAGACATCCCAACTGCGCGGGCGAAAACCGTGTCAGCTAACTCCACCGACTCCTCCAAGTCTACAGGGGGCGCCTCCGGCTCCGGCACCCCAGCAGGGGGAGTCACAGAGTCAGGGCATACCACCCCCTCCTCAGAGATAGCAGGGGAACTCTTCCACGCACGAGTCTGAGAGCGCGTCACAACGCAAGCGGTAAATACCTCCGGGTATTCCTTCTCCAATGCCTGAGTTTCAGGGGTCTCCCGAGGCACTGATGAGACCACCGGAGTCACACAAACTTGGGACCCGGCTAAATCATTTCCCAACAACAAACTAATTCCTTTCACTGGCAAGGACATGACCACTCCCACAGTCACCAGGCCACTAACCACATTAGACCTTAAATATACAGTATGCAAAGGGACCACCCCATATTCGCCTCCTAGGCCCTCAATCAAGGCTGAGGCCTGCTGGTAGGTAGATGCTGGCAAATCCAAAACCCCTTGCAAAAGCAGGGACTGGGCAGCCCCAGTATCCCTCAAGATGGTAACTGGCACTTCCACCGTCCCCTGAGACACTGACACTGTTCCCCGCCGAGGTAAAAGCATCATAAACTGGGGGAGGGACTACAGAACCACCAGTACTAGACATTACCAGTGCTACAGCCTTGTCTCGGCCCTCCTTCTTAGCCAATACTGGACAACGCGACTTCACATGCCCGCGCTCATGACAATAATGACACACTATGTCAGAACGAGAGTCAAAGCCAGGGCCAGACCTTCTATCAGGAGCAGACCACCGTGACGGGGGTCGCTCCCCTAAATTAGCCTTATTAGGAGGGGGTCTACCTCCCCCCGAGACCTCCTGGTTCCGATGCCCATCATGGCACCCACCGTTGGGGCGGCTTTTCCCTGAGGGCTCAGCATGAATGACCTCAAAAGCATCTGCCATTTGTGATGCCTCAACCAGCTTGTTTACCTGGCGCTCACTAAGATAAACCTCCACTTTGCGGGGAACACTGTTCTTAAATTGCTCAACCAACATGAGCTCCCTAAGCTCAGAGTAGTCAAAAACCTTACCAGCGGCTAGCCATCGGTCAAAAGCGATGCTCAACCGCCGACCCACATCAAGGTATGACTCACCATTCCTCCGCTTCAGGTTTCGAAACCTCTGGCGGTAGGACTCAGGCACGCCCCCATAGGCTGCTAATACAGCTTTCTTAAGTTCTTCATAGTTAAGTCCCACACGAGGGTCCAACGCGGCAAAAGCAACCTGTGCTTTGCCCGCAAGGCTACTTTGGACGAGCAGAGCCCATTTGGAGTCCGGCCATTCCATTTCCCTAGCCACAATTTCAAAAGCCTCAAAGAAGGTATCTGCATCTTCCTCGCGAAACTTAGGCATAAAATGGCGTGCCTGGCTCACATCAAAACGGGAGGTCGGGGCTGGTCCGTGGACAGCCTTAGCACGCTCCACCTCCAACTTAGCTAGCTGTATCCTAGATGACCGTTCTGCCTCACGCTCTGCCTGTTCTGCCTCACGCTCTGCCTGTTCTGCCTCACGGGCCTCTCTCTTCTCCTCACCTGCCCAAATATCCTCTAGCTCTAGCTCGGCCATGAGGAGTTTTATCAGAGCAGGCTTTTTAGTATTATCCGGCACCGTCACCTCATGCTCCTCAGCTAAACCTTCCAGCTGCTCTTTAGTGAGATGTCGGAACTGACGGCGTGCAGGAAACAGGCTAACCGCCTCCTCTACAGACTCTAACTCGTCCTGGCCCGGCATCTCAAAAATATTAAGGAAATTATTCCCCACCAGCACACCAAGGACAGAGACCACCGAATGCGTAGGGACCTCAAATTGTTTGCTGAATAGACAAAATAAGAATCACTAAATAACCACTGCCTAAGATGTAGCCCGTGTCAGCTCCACCAATACACAGCTCTTCCCTAGCAATGGGAATTATAAGCACACTCTAGGCAAACTACAAAAGGTCCCAAAAAGTAACATTGCACACTGATCAGCTACTGACAATGGTACAATGGCTACAGGCCAAAAGAGGGAGGAAATGGTGCAATACCAAAATTACCACACGCGATAGTGATAGGCTATACTACAACAATAACCTTAACAGAACTGCCAAGTTTATGCATAGCCTACCAAGCTACCTAGTTTTTCAGCTGATTTCCGCACGATTGGAATCCTGCATGACACAGCGCACCGCGCACTCACTAGTCAAAACTTTTATTTTTTTTAATTTTAACCAAATGACAGAAGCTACCCCTTCAAAAGGGCTTACTACAATGCGGCGTGTCACTACAGATTAACCAATACTATATGCGGGAACAGTGTAGCCCGATATACTACCCACTTCACTGCTCTCTGGCTATGAAGTTTATCTATTTCACTCCAACCACACAATCAATTCCTTATTGCGAATCCGAACGCCTACACGCTAATCGTGTTCTTCGGATCCGAGTGCGCCCTATACTAACGTTGTCTTAACTACACTGGCACGCACCGGCCGTTTAGCAGGTGAAAACACCTAGGCGTCCCTTAATTCACGCAAGGAATTGCTTGATTGGAAAATAGCTAAATGACAATAACAAAGGAATTATAAATTCACCATCAAACTACCCAAAACTCACTATCTACCATGCTACCAAAAGCATAACTATATAGCGAATCAAACGTTCAGATCCCGGACGCGAGCCCTCCACCTTATCATGGGCGAGTCTTCCCGTATATAAAAGTCAAGGTACTCGAATGCCTAGGGGTTTTATTACCAACAGACTCACCCAGATAATCGCTTCCCTTCTCACTCACGGCTCACAAACTCAGCTCGCAGGCAATGGGCTGAAGAGTGCGGCTGTAGGACAGTATGATCTCCTTTCGATAATTCCCACCCAGACAGGACCAGCGCAATCTTCGCTCCGGATAGCGACCAGCTCCTTCTTGTTTCTGTTATTTGTTCAAGTTTTAGTTATTTTTCTTAAGACAATCAGCGCCGCAGCTGTGTGTGTGTCAATCCTCTTCTCGGCCTCTTTTGGGTGTTCCTCGCACAAATCCACTCTCGCGAACATCCCGGCAGCCACCTTAATATACTCTCATCGGCCGCCACAGGTGAGACCACCTGACCACACACACACCCCCTTCCGCCCATTGCCAATAATGATGGATGTAATACTCTTAACATAATTAGAATTAGAACTACCGACTTTAGACATAACGGAAATTACCGCCAATTCATCTATAGCTAATCTAGGAGGAAAGGCGTTCATAACACTACAGTGTGTCTGCAGGCCCCCGTTAGAGATGAGCAAACCCGGTTCTGAGAGTACCCGGGTCTGTGAGAGGTGAACCCGGTTGTGAGAGTACCCGGGTCTGTGAAAGGTGAACAGGGGTGCCCTACTCAAACTGGCCTGTCTATTATAACCTGGAATTATTATTTTTTGCTTCAGGCCTTGGGGTTCTTTATGTGTAAAAATCTATGGAAATATGACGAATGGCTCCAGCATTTTTAATCAAAGGCTGCTGGGATGGCTTTGCTTTGCCGCCTTTGTTGTAAATGTGCATTAACAGCGTTTCGCTGGGCTTCTGAATCGGGAAATAATACAATCTTCCTGTTCCATTTTATTCCTTTATCCTAGTCCAACAGATTCCCCCCTCTCTCTCCGTGGGCCCGTCTTTAAAGCCCTTTCTCCATCCCATCGGGTTAAATCCATATTTAATTTAGATCTGACCAATTCCTCTGTGTCTCTGGTGGTTTGGTCTCATCTGTCACGCCCTCCGCGACGCTGGCGCTCTGAGCGCAGGTACAGGCTGAATTTAGCTCTCCTGTACCTCAGTCTGCATCGCTTTACATCGAAAAGCAGCTCCCTCCCTCCGCCTCACTGCACCTCCGGGCCTGTCCCCCAGGCATCCGCTGTCGCCATGGAGACGGCAAGGGCGCCCAATAGCAGAGTGTCATCTGAAGGTTAAAGTTTCTCTCTCTCTTTCATTCCCCTCATCTCTCTCTCTTTCATTCTGTCTCTACTCTCTTCTCACTCCTCTCTATCCCCTCCTCTCTCATTCTCTCTCCCCTCCTCTTTCTCTCTCCCCGTCTGTCTCTTTCTCTCTCACTCTCACACTTGCTCTGTCTCTCTCGCGCTTTCTCTCTCTCTCTCTCTCTCTCGAGCGCTCTCTCTCTCTCTTGTTTTCTGCCACACGTGCCCCTTCTTCAGTAACGCTCTTTATGCAGAAATCTGTCTGTTCTTCATTTTATTCATGAGTGTTTGGTGATGAAAAGCACACAGCAGTAATTTTACTCTTGATTACGCAACCTGGGACCGCGATGATTGGCAGAGGGTTGTTGGCGAAGTGATTGATTTTTACGCCGGAGAATTCAATTACTTCATCAATCACCAGACGCGCGCCTCAAGGTCACGCTGGCGTTTTTTAACTGGTTGGGGAGAAGTCCTGTGGTTAGGAGGCTAACCACGTTCCTCACTCACACACAACAAGCTGTGAATCTGATGAAAAATGTAATGAAAATGCCCATAGTGAGATGTAATGCGGAATTGCGGTATTACTGGTGGTGCTCGGGTGAGCCCAGCTACGCAAAGCCCTTTAGAAGCGGCCTACACTGATTCACACAAGCTGTGCAAACACAAACGATATCCATCAAGACTATTTTCATTATTCTTTCTGTGGTTCGGCAGGGGAAATATGATAATGTACAAACAATGCATACTGACTGTTGCCATGTTAGTCGCTGGCTTAATCCTTACTTTGCTCCCCCGTGAGTTTCAATTGTTGTACGACAGTGATTTTGGGGACGTGTCAGAACAGCGGTTCCGCAGCGGGGTGTATACTCTCTCTCTTCCCTGTGTTTCAGAGCTGCAGAGGGGTCCCGGGGGGGCCAGCCGGTCGAGGGGTGGGCTCCAGTTGTATGACACCCCGTATGAAGAGCGAGGACGGGGGCGCGAGGCGCTCGTCGATGACGGGCGGGAGAGCCGGCTGCCTCAGGACGACGAGCGGCCTGCGGACGAGTACGACCAGCCCTGGGAGTGGAAGAAGGACCACATCTCCAAGGCCTTCGCAGGTAAAGACTGGCTCTCTGCTACATGCACGCGCACACACACACACACACACACACACACACACACACACACACACACACACACACACACACACACATACACACACACACACACACATACACACACACACACATGCGTGCAAAAACACACACACTGTCTGTATGTCCGGTCCTATGTGCAGGTCAGAGCTTTACAGGTGACCTGCGCTCTCATGTATGGTCAGTGTGCTGGCAGTATATCACTACAGGCTGGGGAAGGTTGCATTTTCTAAATAGAGCTGTGAGTTCAGAGAGCCGGGGGAATAAATCAGCTTTCTCGCTCGTTCACTCTGCCCTCCCTCCCTCCCTCCCTCCCTTTTGCCCTCTCCATCTCTCCTGCCCTCACCTCTCCTAAATGAATTTCACACTTGTGCGCGCGTGACTGATCGAGCACTGACAGGCCCGGCGTCCTGGACAAACCAGCTGAGGGTGATTGTGCACAATCTAAGTGTGTGAAAAATGCTCGGATGGCGTTAAGTGTGGGAGCACTTAGGAGGCCCGGTAATGCCAGGACTGAATGGGTCCTGTAATGACAATGTAATTGAACCTCAATCTTAATTTATATTTACGGAGGGAGAAGACTCTCTTGCGCTGTTTCCAAGCTCCCGCTCGCGGATACGAGCGTTTTTTTTACGAGACCGCCGGAGAATTCTGGACGGGAAACGCGGCCTCTGTCCGTTCGGCATTTCGACCTCGCGCGCGGCGGTGGATGCGGTCCGTTTGCGGCAGGTCGGACCGGTTGGAGGCTTAAACTAAATGACTTTCCGCGCCCTCTAAAATCCTAATTCCCAAACTTCTGTGTGTGTGTGTTTGTATGTGTGTGTGTGTGTGTGTGTGTTCACCGGGAGTCACACTCGCCCGCTCTGACCCTTCACCCTTGTGCGTGCGTGCACGTGTGTGTGTGTATGTGCGTGCGTGTGTGTGGGTGTGTGAGTGTGTGTTCACCGGGCGTTACACTACACTGAACAGAAAGACTGAAGGTTTGATCCTGTGAGCTGGGTCCTCGTGCTCCAGCAGCCACTCCGGAATAGAAACGAAGAGGGTGGAATTAATGACAGCTGCCAAGGGGAGGTGTGTGTGTGTGTGTGTGTGTGTGTGTGTGTGTGTGTGTGTGTGTGTGTGTGTGTGTGTGTGTGTGTGTGTGTGTGTGTGTGTGTGTGTGTGTGTGTGTGTGTGTGTGTGTGTGTGTGTGTGTGTGTGTGTGTGTGTGTGTGTGTGTTTGGAGGGGGTATCATGGAGGGCTGCAATCAGTCACACTCTGACACCCTCTCCCCTGTACACGGCTGGCTGCTTCCTCCCAGCGGTGCTACAGCTCTCCTTCCCTGCTGATCTGACACACAGACACAAATAAACTACAGGGGGGGGGGGGGGGGGTTGCATGTTTCCCTGCCAACATCCCATCATCATCCACACCTTCCACCTTCCTCCACCCCTCCCTCCCTCCCTCCCGTCTGTAGTGCTGATCACCCTCAGCCTCCATCCTCAGTCAGCAGAGAGGGCAGGGTGATGCTTATCTGGAGACCCGGATGAGTTGTGGTGTGTTGCCTCGTGTGGCCGTTCCTGATTAGAATTGACTAAACATCTCTGTAGAGCCAGGGCCTTTTCATGTGTACATCTTTCCAAACGTTTAGAGCCGTCTGCAGACATGCGCTCGGAAGGACTTCTGCTTGCTAGCGTTTGTAAATGTTGTGAGTGCAAACACTCGCGCCAGCGTTCGGGTTCCCAGAATGCAAGTGGCCGAGCCTCATGTGTGTTTGTGAACGCATTCAAGCGACTGAAATTGATCATCGTCATAGCCACTGCTGGCCAGGTTCAGTCCAGCACATTTTAATTATGCGAGCCTGGAGCTTTCAAAATCTAACCAATTACATCAGCCATTGTACGTACTGTCAATATCTAACCAATTACATCAGCCATTGTATGTGCTGTCAATATCTAACCAATTACGTCAACTTGAAACGCTGGAAAACGGGAGGGAAAACTCGGCATTATCCAACCTCATAACGGCGCTCTCCATAGAAATAAACCTCACATTTACTGCAGTGATACACAGACAGGTATCAGTGCTATGCCTTCCTCATAATGCATTTTATTGAAGACACAGAATGGCTGTTGCAGGTGAGAATACAGCTGCTCGATAGCTGGAAAGATTAGAATCCAGAACAGTTGTCAGTCAATTAAGTCCAAAAATGAGAGAAAGTGATTGTTATAAATGAATCAGAATGATTTCAGCACCCACACTGGTTATATATTTTTTGATTCGAGCATGATTACCACATTTTTTGATGTTATTCAGCCTGCCAATTTTAGCCCCGCCCATCGGCAGCTGGATTCTGTTTTGTTGTCTTGATATTTGCTTGTCTGTATAGGTTGTGTGCAAATTAGTGCAGAAACAAGTCGAGATAGTTTTGTTTATAGCTTGTGTGGTTATATTAATTAATGCATCTGTGTTTAATTCACTCAATCTTATCACTTATGCTAATGAGTATGCGTGGATAAAAAGAGCTTTTTAAAGACGTGACGGAGGAAGGCGACATGACGGGAATAGGGAGAGAGAAGTGTGAGCGAGGGTGTGAGAGGGAGTGTGTTGGCAGCAAGAGAGCGATAAAAGGAAAGAGGGAAAGAGAGAGAGAGAGAGAGAGGGAGAGGGAGGGAGGGAGGGAGGGAGGGAGGGAGGGAGGGAGGGAAGGAAGGAGGGACACAAATGCGTAGCCCAGACTCTGTGTGGTGGCTACTGTAGTATTATTACCTTTAAACACTTTTCACTGTAAATTATTTTATCATGAAAGACAATTGGGTTTAATCTTTCTTATGAAAAAACAAGTTTTGTCTGCCAAACATTTAACATTAATGAGAAGATAATGCTTTCACATTAAGCACAATGTGGAATCGTAATAACCTGCAGATGAGTGATCGCTACTAACATTGGGCAGCTTTTAATTGTGACATAATGGATTCAAGACAATTAAAAGGTTGAAGGTAAGTTTTTACTCCCTTTTTCAAGCCCCTTGGGTTGTCACTGGTCATTAGTTCAAAGTAATGGAGTTCCAGAAGATTAAACCTAAACCCACGTAGCCATTTTGGACCATTTAATTTTCAAATGAGAAAAGCACACACACTATGAAACGAGTCATTAGTATCCAAAATTCTCCACTCGACCTGCGGATGAGGCAGTTTAAAATGTTTTCAAAAACCAAATGTGCGTGTGTGTCTCTGTGAATGTGTGTGTGTGTTTGTAAGTGTGTGTGTGTGTGTGTGTGTGTGTGTGTGTGTGTGTGTGTAAGTGTGTGTGTGTGTGTGTGTTTGTGGGAGAGGCTGGTTGTTAGGGGTTAGGGGAGCCCTCAGGGAGACCTGCTCGCCTCTATCAATTTTCTTGATGCTGGATCCTCTCCTAGTCCCCCTCCCTGTCCCCTGCACCACTGACGCTAATGAAAAGACATGTCCTCCGTGATTCCATCTCCCTTATGTTCACCGGGGGTGGGGGCGGGGGGGGGCACTGTGGGGGAGAGATAATGCAGCACTTAGATGGGAGGATGATGAGGAGGAGGAAGGAAAGAGAGAGGAATGATTGGAACAGAGATGAGTGCAGAATACAGAAGAAGATAAAAAGAGGTGCGGAGAGCAGTCGCAAAATGGATGGAGAGGGGGGGAAACATGGGCCGCAAATAGAAACCGAAGCATCCTTATTTGACTTGACGAAGTGGCTCTTTAGATCAGCCAGCCGGCGCCAGGCAGACGCTAGCCAGCGACAAAGCGGAGGCGCTTTCCAGACCCGCTCGCTGGCTGTGGGAGCGTGAGGGCCCTCCTACCCCAGTCCTGCTAATGAGCAGGAGCACACGTGCTTTTAACACCAGAACAGGGTGTTAATTGTCCCTCGTTAGTTGAACAACGTTCGGCTTGTAAGCAGCAGAGTGTGCTTCTGGTCCGTTCTGTGTCTTTGTGTTGGAAGGAGTCGTGTGGGGGTGGGGGGGGGGGGGGGGGGGGGCATGCATGATTTACCATGACAGAGGGAACCAGCATAAAAATCCAGGATTATACAAATATGCTACTTTTATCTGTTCTGTCTGCTGCACCGTTGATGTCATTTTTTGTAAAAGATGACACACTCAAAGGTTCCACTTCTTCCTTTGTGTACTTCTCTTTGACATGATTGTGGAAGAGGATTTCTCGGCATACAGATTTGAACTGGCACGCAGCGCATTTCTTCGTAATTACGGATAAATATAGGTTTCTGAACAGAAATCTGTTTCGATAAAAATGTGTTCGTCGAGGGTTTATAGATGAATGCTTGCCCGTCAATGGGACGTGAGTGCGCCTTCGATTTGAAGCGTCTATTCAGAGTCTGTCAAGCGGTTTGGAATCAGAGGAAGTGAGCGGAGACCGGGTAGACCTCATCGCGTATCGACTGTCCGTCATGGGTGTATGCAACGCCCCTTCATCACGAACAAACATCGGAAATTGCAGAAAATGCATCAAATGTAAAATTATCTGTAATAGAAGGCAACGGGGTTTCGCTGTTTGGAGCATTCTTTATTGATGCAGGCCAGATGTGACCTGGGGTGAATGGTAGGGCAGCAGTGTTTGGGGGGAGTGAGGAGCAGTGTGTGTGTGTGTGTGTGTGGGGGGGGAGGGGGTGCAGTGGGGGGTAAGCAACTGCCCTTTGTCACAGTGACAGATGTGGAGAAGGGGGTGGAGATGATGTCATCTGGGAGTTACAAAGGGTCAATTAAGGATTCCATGTCGGTGTGCCTTCAGAACAAGGTCACACTGGGAAATACACACTAATATTTACACACACACACACACACACACACACACACACACACACGCACACGCACACAGACGTACACACATACACATACCCACACATAAGCCCCCACACACATACACACAAACACACTGAGATTTACACACTAACTACACATTGTAATAAATGGCGAAAAAGTAAAGGATTTACACAAAGTAAAGGATTCAACGATAGTTTGACTTCAAAAATGATGGTATAATCACTGAAAATAACCTCGATAGACTGTCGTCGTATTTTATTTGCTTTGGGTGCACTGTGGAGTGTTTAAGTGCGTTTGGTAGTGGATGCTACTAGTTTCCTACGAGTTGCGCTAGCATTAGCAATGTGTGTATGTCCAAAAGAAGGGACAGCATGGAATTATCTGAAAATGGTTTCCATCAATCAACTACATCATGGGTAAGTCGTAATTGAGACATTATGTCCAAAATTCCGAACTAACCCTTTAAGAGTCATACAGCCATTATAGAGAATAGTGTGCTAATACTGGGCAGCTAAACTTAGTTTACACATACTTGCACAAATACATCTTTAGTATGAGTCTCTATTTCCCATTCCATTACATACACACAGAGGAGACACACACATGCACACACACACAGGCAGCACGCGCATACAGACATACACATGCACACACACACACACACGCACCTCTAGAAATGCTGAGACAAACACTGAATCGTCTCTCTGGGCGTCTCTCTGGGTAGCTCCGTACTGCTGCTGCGACATGAAGCCTCTCCAGTGACGCACACGCCTTTCTCCTGCACCCCCTCCCCACCCACCCTGTGTAGTTACACGTACCCCACGATCCATCTCTGCACCCCCTCCCCACCCACCCTGTGTAGTCACACGTACCCCACGATCCATCTCTGCACCCCCCCCCCCACCCACCCTGTGTAGTCACACGTACCCCACGATCCATCTCTGCACCCCCCCCCCACCCACCCTGTGTAGTCACACGTACCCCACGATCCATCTGTGGCCCCCCTCCCACGCTGTCCTGGCAGGGGTCAAGTGGAAGGCGTGGGGGGGGGGGGGGGTTATCGGAGGGAATGTTGTTCCGGAGCGGGCGGGGGTCGCAGTTTAATCACGAGTTCTGCCGGCCCTGCCGGTTTCCAGATGGGACCATTGTACTGCACCAGGCATCAATAATTCACAGAGACCCTGGAAAAGTGGCGGAGTGTGTCTGTCTGCTCAATAATTAACCAAGGGAGAGGCGGGGTGCATGTAGGGCCTGTTTCTCTTCTAAATGGCCGTTCTCCTTGCTTTGATGTCCAAAACCTTGGAGAGGGAGGGGGGGTCTGAAACATTGCTGCCTCATAAAGATGTGAAACCCCCCCTTGTTATTTTTGTACTTTCTGTAATCCCTTTTTTTCCCACTCTCTGCCATGTGCAGTTTGCATCTGAAGTAGTGTGTGTGCCTTGTAAATGTGTGTGTGTGTGTGTGCGTGTGCGTGCGTGCGTGTGTGCGTGCGTACTCCCATTGCCGCAGTAATGAATGTCACACGAGTGGCACTGCCTGTAATGGGGCCGTTTAAGACAATGAATCAATTTAGTGTCACAGAAATGCCTTGGTTCTAATTCCCGCCTGCACACTGCGCTGGTCTGGTAACCAGCTCACAGCCAATGGCCAAATGATACCACCTACTTCTCCCAAGGGCTCATTGCTTATTCTTTTCTCTTCTCTTTTCCGTCTCACTCGTTACCTCTCTCTCTCTCTCTTGGTCCCTCTTCCTCCCCCCATTTCACTCATTTACTGGTTATTCTCTCCATTTATTCTTTTTCCTCTTGTCCCCCCCTCTGTCTCTCCGCTGCGTTTCTTTCTTCTGGTCCTCTCTCCTCTCTGCCCCCGTACCCTCAATAGACATTAAAGAGTTGGCTGACCTGCCCTGGCCCCCCCCAGTAGGGCAGCTGGAGGAGGAGCCCCCCCTCAGAGAGCAAGGTGACCTCTCACCCCCCCCCCCCCCCCCCCCTACTGCGCCCCCTGCCTGTCCTTCCTGTGCATTACACTAACACTCTGCTAACACAATGTACTCCCCGTCGCTGCTAACCGGCCGTTGCCTTGATTTAGGGGTGTCTCTTACTCACTTCCCATGATCCCTTGCAACTTCCACTCCCGTCTTCTTCTTCTGCTGCTTCTTCTTCCTCTTTTTGGTCACCCTGCACTCTCCGTCTCTAAGGCCTTGCGGTATGTTTTTCAGTGTCAAGTTGCAACACAGCCTGCAGTATCTGTTGACCAGAAAGTCGCTACCTCTTTCTTGCCACGCACCCCCTCCCACACAGCATTTTGCACCCCCAGATATTCTTGCCACTCCCCTCTCCCAACTGCTCCCTTTCCCCAGGCTTGATTTCCGTTTTCTCCTGTTTGGTGTTTTAACTCTTCTGCTCTATAATTTTGTACAGTGCAGTTTGACGGGGCCGAATGGGAGCGATCCTCGTCCCCCACAGAGCGTCTACGCCCTCCCCGGTCCAGCCCCCTGGGCGGGGCCACCAAGCTCCGCAAGCCCACGGACCCCCACGCCATGCTGGGGGAGAGAGTGGACCCCACATTGCCTTTGGAAAAACAGGTGTAAGTGCCCCTTTAAGGCCATTACTCATTGATGATGTCACACCTCATTCTTCCGGTGTAAAGTTCCAAATTCCGAGTGGCTGTTCTGGAAGCTGATAATAGCCGGTCTCTCAACAGTAGCTTTCCTTCTTAATAAATGTGTGGTGGTTATAATAACGGCTTTGCTCCATTGGTCACTGACTCATCTGTGCTGTGAAATTGACGGGTGGAGTAAGTGGGCGGGGTTACTGAACAGCTTACCTGGCTCTTGTGGTGTCAGGTGGTACCACGGGGCTCTGTCCCGCTCCGAGGCCGAAGCTCTGCTCACCTTGTGCAAGGAGTGCAGCTACCTGGTGAGGAACAGCCAGACGAGCCGCGCTGACTTGAGCCTGTCCCTCAGGTACCCTCACTGTTCCTCTCACACGCACACACACACACACACACACACACACGCACACACACACCAAAATACACACATACGCGCTAGTGTTTAATATTTTCCCGAAAATTTGCTATTTTTAAACCCGGGATTATAACACCCTGCTCCTGGGTTTCCCAGAAAATCACGTCTAAAAAACCAGGGGCATTCTAGTAGGCTGTTATCAAATGTGCAACCCTACTTGGTTTACAGGCTACCGGCATCCATATGCCAAAAATCTTTCAGCACAGTGGCATTGTCCACTAGCGTACTATTGGCTGAGAGTCTTGAATATCAATAACAACAAACTGTTTTTCAAAGACATTTTATTAATAATAAAAGCAACATATTTTCTGTACAATATTATGGCTGCTTTGGAACTTCGGACATCTAAACAAAAGCTATAGGGCTATTAGCCCTACCTGAACCGTGAGAAGTATCAACACTGGCTATAACTGTTCACCACAAAAAAGCTTTAGATCTACAGGCAGTTTAAGGATAAGGACTATACCCTCCCCCCTTCAAAAAAATAATACCTACACATTTTTACCCTCTTCTTTGAAATGTCGAGGGTTTCGGCGGTGAATGCCCAAAGCTGAGAAATTTGGAAATAAAGTAACGTGTGTTATGCAGAAATTTTTCACATTTATAACAAGCCAATAACAAAGTAAAACCTAAATAAAAAATCAAATTTTTGACATAATGTCTCAATTAGGATTTAACCCATGATGTAGTTGATTGATGGAAACCATTTTCAGCTAATTCCATGCTGTCCCTTCTTTTGGACATACACACGTTGCTAATGCTAGCACAACTCTATGGTAACCGGTAGCATCCACTACCAAACGCACTTAAACATTCCACAGTGCACCCAAAGCAAATAAAATATGACGACAGTCTATCGGGGTTATTTTGAGTGTTTATACCATCATTTTTGAAGTCAAACTATCGTTGAATCCTTTACTTTGTGCTGGCGGAGCGAACGTGGCCATTGCAACTTGTTACTCTTTTTTGTTGTTGTAGTCGACCAGTGCTGGCACTACATTCGTAGGTAACGTAAAGTATCGCTCCGCCGCCATATCCCGGGAAGAGCCCCCGTATTCTCCTGTTAGTGCCCCCGTATTCTGCTGTTAGTGCCCCAGTATTCTCCTGTTAGTGCCCCAGTATTCTCCTGTTAGTGCCCCCGTATTCTCCTGTCAGTGCCCCAGTATTCTCCTGTCAGTGCCCCAGTATTCTCCTGTTAGTGCCCCCGTATTCTCCTGTCAGTGCCCCAGCATTCTGCTGTCAGTGCCCCAGTATTCTCCTGTCAGTGCCCCAGCATTCTGCTGTCAGTGCCCCAGTATTCTCCTGTCAGTGCCCCAGCATTCTGCTGTCAGTGCCCCAGTATTCTCCTGTTAGTGCCCCAGTATTCTCCTGTCAGTGCCCCAGTATTTTCCTGTTAGTGCCCCAGTATTCTCCTGTCAGTGCCCCAGTATTCTCCTGTTAGTGCCCCAGTATTCTCCTGTCAGTGCCCCAGTATTCTCCTGTCAGTGCCCCAGTATTCTCCTGTTAGTGCCCCTGTATTCTCCTGTCAGTGCCCCAGCATTCTCCTTTTAGTGCCCCAGTATTCTCCTGTCAGTGCCCCAGTATTTTCCTGTTAGTGCCCCAGTATTCTCCTGTTAGTGCCCCAGTATTCTCCTGTCAGTGCCCCAGTATTCTGCTGTTAGTGCCCCAGTATTCTCCTGTCAGTGCCCCAGTATTCTCCTGTCAGTGCCCCAGTATTCTCCTATCAGTGCCCCAGTATTCTCCTGTCAGTGCCCCAGTATTCTCCTGTCAGTGCCCCAGTATTCTCCTGTTAGTGCCCCAGTATTCTCCTGTCAGTACCCCAGAATTCTGCTGTCAGTACCCCAGCATTCTGCTGTCAGTACCCCAGCATTCTGCTGTCAGTACCCCAGCATTCTGCTGTCAGTGCCCCAGTATTCTCCTGTCAGTGATGCCCAGCTCCACGCTCTGTCACACAGCTTAATGCTCCTTATCAGGAGAAATCTCTCTCCTCTAATTACCGTCTCCATTTGTCCCTGTATGTCCCCCCACCCCCCCCCCCCCCTTCCTTGAGTGCTGATCAAGCAGGTAAGGAACACTCGAGTTCACACAAAAGCCCTTCCCTAATGAATATTAATCTCCCTCTGTGGACCACACACTGAGACACACACATGTGTGCGCAAGCACGCTGCTCTCTGTCACACGCTCACACATCCATGCTGTAATTAGCGCTAGCAGGGTTGTGACCAGTCCTGGGTCATATACGAACACCACACACACAACCTTTTTTACATGATGGTAATATTTGTAAGCGCTCCAGCGAATGCCTGTGAATTAACAGGGAAACATGGCGCTCACCGAAACGTATTATCAACATGGAAGAGAATATTTTTCTGAATGCTGGTGAAAGAATTGACAGCAACCTGCAGGAACGTTAATGGTGTGTAAAGGGGTAAAGTTTAAAAAAATAATTATTCGACCCTGGTCTGGCTGTGCCCGTTTGACAAAGCCTCGATCTTTGCCCGACGCGGCTTGTGTGTTTACAGGAACTCCCAAGGCAGCCATTTTATTTGCGTGGATGAATTTATTGCTGTCCTCTGGAGCTCGTCCGAAGGAGAGGTGTAAGAGATTGCTCAACTGAGATTAAAAACAGGATCGTCATCGTTGCTCCACGAGCAGGAACTTAGTCAGCAGTACATAGGCCAACCCAGCAGGGTGTCTAGCACATTGGAGTCCTGCATCTTGCACATCTTATGCTCTTATCTCACTCTGCACTACAATAAACAATCGTAAAATATGCCAGCATGGCTATGCACAGTTGTCATGGTCCAAAGTATGGGGAAAAGAGGAAACAAAAGCAATTCTGCAGAACTGGGCTGGTCTCTTTGTCTCTGATAGTGAAGTTCTGCGTTCTGTCTTTAAGCAGTGGTCTGCGAGTATGTGTGAACGAGAGCGTGCTGCCAGAGAGATTCACTGCAACACCTCACTCAGTGTTGACTCTGCTCTGCACACTGTAATGACTGACCGTAGCCGGCCAATTAGATCCCTTCGCTCTCACTCTGCTTCTATAATTAGAAGGATAGTAAAGGCAGGCCCCCTGCTCTCTTAAAGGGGAGGTGCGCCGCCGTTCCACTGTGTGACTCGAGCTCATTTCACTCCAAATTCTGCGGCTTTTCCACGGTTTCTTTTACGCTTTTCTTCTGGTCTTACCTCCTTACATTATCTGTTTACTCAGACAGGGGGAAAGCAGAGAGAGTTACAGATAGATTTGGGATTATAGTGCATATAGTGCATTATAATGTAGTGGGGAATGGAACCCCCGGCCACAAGGGCAAATTTGTGTACGGGTTGACGGTCATCCGCCCGACGGACTGTGCCACATAGTCTCTTTTACATTTTGAATTGCTCTCCCTCACACTAAAGTGACAGGATCATGTTTCTTCTTGATCAGCTAAACTTCCATCTCTTCATGAAAGTAAGTGTCCATTGAATGATTTTTTTCAAATGGTGTATTTTTTCTTAGACGTGTTTTCTTCTCTCACTTTTGGTCTGACCTCCAGAATCTCATTCCCTCCCCTACAATCCTGTTTTCCTTTTGTCTCTGCCCATTTCATCATACCTACACCTCTTTAGGGTTGTGGGCCTGGCTTTGCCCCAGCCAGTCCTGCTTAGTCTCCTACACTGCTTACAGCAGGGATACTCAAATCTGACCCTCAACCAGTACTGCTGGTTTTCTTTTTTTGCCTGATAGTTAATTGATCAGTTAACCCAGCTGGTGTCCCAGGTTTAAATCAGCTCTGATTAGAGGGAAAGGATGAAAACAAAGGCCAGATTTGAGTATGCCTGGCTCACAGCGTGTGTTATACAGAACGGCTTTATGTTCATTGTATAGTAAAATGGCAAACGGTTTCACATGATGTGAAGTGTCTCTTACAATGGACATGAGACAGGGTGTGGCACAAACTAGTGTGTCGTAAATTCTTGTGTGTGTTTGTTTGTTCTGCCTTATGAGGACTTCTGTCTTCCACAGGAGCTGCCAGGGCTTCATGCACATTAAGTTCACCGTGTCCAAGGAAGGGAAGTACATCCTGGGTCAGAATAGTCCGCCCTTTGACACCATCCCAGAGGTGATCCACTACTACACCACTCACAAGCTGCCAATCAGAGGGGCCGAACACTTGTCCCTGCTCTTCCCTGTGCTTGTCCAGACTCTCTGATTGGCCCCAGGCCATTCAGTGGACGACGTGTCATTGCTGACTCCGTGATGCGGAGAAGACTGATGCCGGATCGGGAACACTCTTAACGGACACGAGAGAGGAGAGCTTCCGCAGAGTCCTCCATTTAAAACGTGCCAATTGCTCCCTCTGGTCTGGACATGGGATTCATATCCAAGACTCACTCAAGTCCTTATTTGTTGCCATAATAATCATCGGTTCTGGACATTTTGAGATGAAAGGACTTCTCATTAGGCATGTGTTCTGTGTACTCTTCCAGTTTCTTTGATTAGATAATGATCAGTTAATTGTCTCTGACAGCTCCCTGTTGCTCACACAAATGGCACGATTGAACCGCAGCCCTCCTGACAGTTGGGGGTTGGGGGGAAGGGGCAGCGGAGCAGATTTTCTTTGTGCCGTTAGCTAGTGCGGTTGGTATGTTTGACTTTCTGCTGTTGAATGACCCCATTGTCGCTGCGAGTAGCCAACGCCAACTTCATAGATGAGCTGAAGTAGTCTTATTGGTTCATCCATAATCACATGACCCATCTGTAGCACCAGGAAGGGGATATCCCCCTGAGCTTTATATGATTGTACCTTTATGGAACATGCCTGTTTGTATGACGTTTTAGTCTGTACACTGTCACTGCCTGGATTGCAGTGCTTTCTGTTTTAACTCTGCCAATGCTATGGAGAGGTGTAGGTTAGAACTTAAAATATTTTTCAGCCGCGACCTGAATACTGGAGTATTCACAGCAGGCTATTCGATGCCATTGAGTGTTTTAGTATAACAGTCATTACTCCTAGTATTGTCATAATCATTATCAGCATTGTTGTTATTGATGACGATTATAATAACTGACAGGTTTGACTTATTTAGACGTGTTTAATATTTTCACATGTACTTTGAAATGAAAGAAATTAAAGTTTATAAAAGTCATTGTGCCTGCGTCCTTCAGTGAAAAGGAGGGTGTGTGATTGTGCGGCTTCCTCATACACACACACACACACACACGCACCTCTGTGCAAACAGAACAGAAGACAAACACGCTCACAGAATTGTATCCTAACAGCACCAACAGGAGTGGGGGAGCGTGAAAGAAGCGGTTCATTTGAGAATGCACCCATGCTTTTCTTATTAAAAAGAGAGCCCCCCCTCTCCCCCTATTATTACCAGACAGGGGGCAATGGGGTGGAAAACAGGGTGGGTGGGGGTGGTTGGCCATTATTTCGGTTATGCTGGAGTGAAAGGGGCTGGGATTGCTTTCATTAGGAAGCCAAATGAAACGGCAGCGGTTGATTATCAGTGTGACGGGCAGTGGGGACTGTGAGGAAGCGGTCCTCACATTGTCAGTGTCTTCACACAAAAAACACACTTCCATTTACACACAGTACTGGGGACTGGGGGGAAAAATACTGAATTAAAATGGTGGCCTTAGCCATCCAGTAGGAAATGTTACCAGGCACAGAGGACGTTTGCCATTGATGGCATAAAAAATTGTTTTGTTTCTGTGTTAAATGGTTATGTTCCTCTGCAAATGTTCACGTGCATGTTGGAGAAGCTCTGTTAAAAGGAATAGAGCCTTTTAACACACAAAATCAACCCCTTTTTTTTTTTTTTTTTTTTTGTTTACACACACGCGATCCTCAAATGCCTTCTGTGCCTGGTAATGTTTCCTTGTGGACTGTGGGCTCGCATCACTGGTTTTTTTCCTCTCCCTCTGTTCTGCTGTATGTAAGGATGTTTTGTAAGGCGCCACAGACTGTATCCCAGTGTGGGTCTGCGTTAGCCTGTGTGTGTCCAGCTGTCTGTCATGATGTGTGTGCAGCGTGGAGGCAGCGAATCACTGTTGATTTGGCAGGAGCTGACAGCCCTGATTAGAGGGGCCGTGAGGCACTAACACCTGTTATCGCTGCAGAGCCAGACACACACGTGGGTGGGTGCTCACAAACACACATATACACACACATGCACAAAGCCACATACACTCACACACACACACACATGCACACAAACACACATATACACACACATGCACAAAGCCACATACACATATACTCACACACACACACACACACATATACACACACATGCACAAAGCCACATACACATATACTCACACACACACACACACACACACACACACACACAAATACGTACACATGCACAAAGCCACATATACTCACACACACACACACACACACACACACACACACAAATATGTACACATGCACACAGACACACATATACACAAACACATAATCATATAGAGACATGCACACAAGCACTCACACATATACTCACACACACACACACACACACACACACACACACACACACACACACACAAATACGTACACATGCACAAATCCACATACACATATACTCACACACACACAAATACGTACACATGCACACAGACACACATATACACAAACACATACTCATATAGAGACATGCACACAAGCACTCACACATATACTCACACACACTTGCGAAGCCAGGCATGTGCGCACACATACAAACCCCCTCCTGCATGCATTCTCCAGGGAACTTTGATCATCATGCAAACACATACACACAGAGCCATATACCTGTGGCAGACACTGTGTTTTATTGTAGCTTTTAGGCAGGATTTTATTGTTATTGGTACTGTTTCTGTATGCATAATGCTTCGCTTTCTGATTTTATGGTGTTTATATAGCTTTTATGATTGAGGTTCTTTTATTACTTTTGTGCACCATTTACTGTACAGCACTTTGGATATGCATGTAAAGTACTTAATTAATAAAAATGTAATATTATTAATAATAATAATAATAATAATAATAATAATAATAATAATAATAGCTTTATTTATATAGTACCTTTCATACATTTCAAATGTATTATTATTATTATTAAATGCATAAATAGTCATACTTGTACACATAGCTGGATGCTGCACATGTTCTCCTTCACAGTCGCAGAGGGATGGCGGAAGGGATGCACACGTGAGCGGGGTTATCAGGCGAGTCTATGGCGACATGCACAGCTGTGCTCACACAGGCACAGTGTGCGCCACTCTAGTCAAAGGCAGGAGTACAATCCCGCACACCCTCAGACAGACTAATCCCTCTCAGATGTGCTCAGGCATAGAGAGAGAGAGAGGTGGGGGGAAGCGTGGCGGGGTGGACAATTAGAGTGCGTCTCACCCAGCTTGGACGGGTGTGAGACAGAGGCGTAGGCCGCTGGAAGATTGCAATCAGAGATGGCTCAGCGGAGGAGCAACTGAGCTGGGGGGACAAGGCTGTGCATCTACATCATCTACTACATCCAGAACTCCTGACTAGCGCCACCCCACCTCCACAGGTCAAGAACAGCCTTTTAAACCCACATTTCATGATGCGGCCCAGTCGGATTTTGCCTTTAAAGTGCATTAATTATTGTTTTCTTGATTAATTATGGATTATGCAGGACAAACACAATGTTTCAAGGAAGACAAAAGCCCCAGCTGTGTGTGTGTAAGCAGTAGTGATTCATGGTAATTAAAGTTTTGGCATTAGCATGTAGCAGTCTGGCTAGTGGTCAGTAGGCTATTTGCGTGTAGCAGTGTGTGGATAATAGTCTGTAGCAGTGTGTGGATAGTGGTCTGTATTAGCGTGTATGAGTGTGGGTAGTGGTCTGTATTAGCATGTGGCAGTGTGGATAGTGGTCTGTATTTGCGTGTAGCAGTGTGAATAGTGGTCTGTATTAGCATGTAGCAGTGTGGATAGTTGTGTTTATTAGCATGTAGCAGTGTGGATAGTGGTCTGTATTTGCGTGTAGCAGTGTGAATAGTGGTCTGTATTAGCATGTAGCAGTGTGGATAGTTGTGTTTATTAGCATGTAGCAGTGTGGTTAGTGGTCTGTATTAGCATGTAGCAGTGTGGATAGTGGTCTATATTAGCATATAGCATTGCGAATAGTGGTCTGTATTAGCATGTAGCAGTGTGGACAGATGTCTTTATTAGCATGTAGCAGTGTGGTTAGTGGTCTGTATTAGTGTGAAGAAGTCTCTCTCTCTCTCTCTTTCTGTCTCACTGTCTCAATGTTTCTCTCTCTTTGGGTTCATTCCAATCGCTTATTTCATCCGTCCTTGTCTCCTCGATCCTCGCCTGACCCGACCTGGAAATCGATCGAGGTTCGCCATCTTTAAAGACATTCCAAACCGCTAAATGCTCCTCAGAGGAGCTCGGAACGAGGAGGCTCCCGGAGGATGCTTCATCGAAGAAACACAAGTGTAAACTTTGTGGATGCCTTTTCTCGGAACGCGTGACGTGTATAAATTATCCACCACTCCACATCTGCCACATCTCGGTTACACCCCTACACCTTTTTTTTTTTTTTTTTACCGTTCCTTTCCATTTATTATAAAGCGCTTTAATCCATAATGACACATTCTTTATGACTAAAAAAAGCCAAAAGAGGCTAAAAAGCATTATAGTTAAGCATATAATATGATGCTGTTGGTATAGTTAAGCATATAATATGATGCTGTTGCTTGATTGAGCACGGACGTTCCATTTGCCCAATGCATGTTACCTCGATTCCTTCGTCCTCGTGTCTGATCCTTGCATCCTTTCCTCGTGTCCTCTGTTGGGCGGAGCTATGGAGCGAGGAAAGGATGCAAGGAGTGAAAATAAACAATTGAAATGAACCCTCTATATCTCTCAATTCAATTCAATAATGCTCTATTGGCATGACTGAATATGAACAGTATTGCCAAAGGCATTAACAATGAAACAATTAAGAATGATGCATAAGACACAATTAATACAGTGGAATAAAATACATTTTAAAAAGGGAAGCCTACATACAACCTGTAAGTTGAATCATAAACACTAATAAGGACAGTAATAAAAGCAAATACTACTAACAATAGAAATAATAGAGATGTTGCCTCACTGGTTGTCCTTCATTTTGTGACAGGAGCCACATCCTGACACCAGTGCTACACATGCAATATTCTCCCCAGTATATAGAGGCCACATCCTGACACCAGTGCTACACATTCAATATTCTCCCCAGTATATAGAGGCCACATCCTGACGCCAGTGCTACACATTCAATATTCTCCCCAGTATATAGAGGCCACATCCTGACGCCAGTGCTACACATTCAATATTCTCCCCAGTATATAGAGGCCACATCCTGACACCAGTGCTACACATTCAATATTCTCCCCAGTATATAGAGGCCACATCCTGACACCAGTGCTACACATTCAATATTCTCCCCAGTATATAGAGGCCACATCCTGATGCCAGTGCTACACATTCAATATTTTCCCCAGTATATAGAGGCCACATCCTGATGCCAGTGCTACACATTCAATATTTTCCCCAGTATATAGAGGCCACATCCTGATGCCAGTGCTACACATTCAATATTCTCCCCAGTATATAGAGGCCACATCCTGACACCAGTGCTACACATGCAATATTCTCCCCAGTATATAGAGGTGCTTTTCTATATTATGGTAATGTGGATAGTTTGGGGAAAAGATTTTGGGCATTCTGTAAGGAAATGCAGGTCTGTCTGCACTGCCTCCCTGATGGCAGTGGGAGCAGAGCCTGACCTCCAGCTCTGCCTGTAACAGCCCATGTCTATGGCCAGGCTGTGCTCCCTGAATCTTTACATTGTCAGTGCTTTTATCAATTTGTTATCAGTCACCACCATGGTCAAGTATTCTGCGGTCGTGTACTGTCTTTTTAGGGCCAAATAGCATTCAAGCTTGTGTTCAGTTTGTGGTTTTGTTCCAATAAGTGAGGTAGTTCTCTTATTTACTCATAATTTGGTTTGGTCTAATTCTTTGAAAAAAGAAACAAACACCGCACACTTATCTCTGTGTATTCATAGTTTTATTACCAATGTTTCTACTTTCAAGTCTACACATCAGGGCATCAAAATCTTATTTTTTCAATATTATTACTACGATCATGTGCACATAATATTACGGTGTGCATTTATTTATTTATTTTTTGGTCTAATTCTTTTAAATAAGGTATTGCTGCCCTGAGGATTGGTGTTTGTAGTGTTAGTGTAAGTGAACTCAGCTGCAGGTCGAGCAAGTTGAGGAGACTCCAGTCCTTTCTGTGTTCTGCTCTCTCTCTCGCTCTCGCTGTCCCTCTCTCTCTCCCTCTCTCTCTCTCTCTCTGCCGTAGTACTCCCAGCTCCCAGATGCCTCCTGATAAAATCCCCTAAAGCCCGTCTGATCCTCTCTCAGCAGCTAATGAGACTCATTGCTGGAGGTAGAGCGACATCATATTGAGCCGGGGAACGGAGGCGTGACGGGCGCAAATATCTGCTTGCTATTCATCCCTGTCAGCGCAGCTGTGACGGACGGATGGTGAGCGCTCGTCTCTAAGAATCACCTGCGACGTTGACGAGGACCCCACCCCCCCCTTCCACCGAGCTTGATAAGTGCCATGACCCCATGACCCCTAAATGGGTGGGTGTGGGGGAGGGTATATACCATCCCACGCTGGCAAGCCCTGCTGGTCCTTTTGTGTTCAGGCTCACAGAAACAACCAGTGGGCAATCTGAAGTGCCAGGTTAGTGTTCTGACAGAGCTCCTACCCCCCCCCCTCCCCTCCTGTCTGTGTTTTTTTTTGTCTGGTGGAGATGGATGTGATCTGCAGGCAAGAACAATCACTGTAACATCGCACAACGAGCAAAGCGAAAATTTGCGCGGTCCATTTCGTAAGTAAACAGTAGATAAAAATCCCTGAGGTATTAAAGAGTGTTCCTTGAAGTGCATTAACAGCTTCTCTCCACTGCATGTTAAAGAATGAATGTCTGAGGCTGCTTCAAGGGGCCCGTTTCACCCTTTCACAATGGATCTGTTCTCTGTTTCACAAAGGATCTATTTCACCCTTTCACAATGGATCTGTTTCACTCTTTCACAAGTTAACAGCTCTCACGCTCAGTTTTCAAAGGTTGCTTTTTTTGCTGATCTGATATCACATGATGTACTACATTATAGTCAACAAGTAATTCTGCTCACAGCAATATCATAACATGGAAACAATTATTCAGTTTGCTGATGTTCAGTCTTTTTTTGAAATATTCAACCACACCTTTTGTAATGACAACAATGTGTTTCTTTTAAATTATGTCAGTATAATCAGGGTACCTTTTACAATGTAACACAACCAAAGTGGCTGCTAGACTAAAAATCGTACCAGCCACGGCTGGTGGCTGGTGTCAATTTCACACCCTGAGTATAATGTATAATTTTAGAACATGTTTCCTCAGCAGGTTGTTCCCAGTCAAACATTGTCTATTTGTTATGTGTTGTCATAGCGACTAAATCATTGAGTGTCTACAAAGAAAAATCAATTATATGATGTGATATAAGTATAAATTGTTTTATAGAAAGATGTATTAATTTACTTAGGCTTGACACAGCGGTGTATTTTGTGCCATGAGATTATGAATCTAAATAAAATAAAAATGTTTTTGGCAAGCAGTCCACTTTTGACCTTTGACCTTTAACCCAGGCGGAGGCCTGTCTGCTTTGCTCCACTCCTCTCTTTATTCGGATGTGCAGAGAGACAGAGCCTGTAGGTAAGGAGAGCATCTAGTCCCAAATGTAATCTTGTCGGCAGTAAAAATAAACAGTAAAAAAAGTCACTGCCAGGTCTTTTTCCGATGCCCAAAACAGTCCGGCACAAACAACTGATGCAGGCGATCATTCTAATACGACTTGGGGGTAATTCTAAATCTGCCCACCTCACCACCTGCACACACCCGTCAAACATTTTGACGTTGGTTTGACGTCTAATCAACGTCGGTCTTGGAGGTCGATGTGCTGTCGATTCGTAGGGCAGAAATGAAAGTTTTTTTTGATGGCGGTATATATTGCAACATGGGGATGAGTACAAAACACTGATCTACTACAGGCAGAAAAGTGTTGACTCAACGTCGTTCAGCCTTGTAGCCGCGACGCAGGTTGACAAATTGGTTTGGGAGCAGGTCTACTTCCCCCTCATCTTACGTGCTGAAACCCTGCAGTTTACCAAAAGTACAACCATCTGATCAACCGTCTGAGTGATACACACGCACGGAGGATGCTGTGCCATGGTTGCCAGCTCTCTCTGACCTGCGAGTGATTGGAAGCTGCTTTGGAGTTACCTGAATTGTGTATTTTCTTGCTTTAAACCACACACCCCTTAATGCTCCTGTACCAGCCATTGTAAAACTGGCAGATCATCAGAAACTTCTCTAAATATGTAAAAACACAGGACGTGACCCTATCCCGTAAACTAGTTGTTTTATTGTGAATCATTTTCCAGTATTTTATTTGAAACATTAATTTTTCTCAAGAAATTGATAGAGAAATATGTTCAGGTGTGTCTCTTGATTTGAAGCTTTTAAAAATGTATTTATTCCTTTTCTTTCTTATTGATTGCCTGGATTTTCTCTGCCCTGCAGCTCGTGTCCCAATTAACACATGTGTGCATTTCCCTTTTCCCCCACTAGATGGGAGTATTGGGTTTTCAGCAACTGCAATATTTTATTGTTATTAATAAATCCCACATTTTCTTCATACAACACTTGTTAAGACCGAAGGTGTAAAACGACGCCTTCATGAAAAACTGCAATCACCCATAACAGTATCCTCAGGTTAGAAATGTAATTAGAGTAGTACAAAAAAAAAACATAACTGAGCCTCAACTCATAAAATTCATGAAATGAATGAATAAAAATATCATGTCTGTCCAATTATATTTATCTGTTATGCATTTACTGTGTGAAATTTAATTCCTACAGACTACTAAGGTATGAAATGAATGGCTTTGAATACACATTACCCTTGAATCTGGGTTATAAAAATGTCCCATAAAATTAAAATAGAAATAAGTGAATATATCTTAGACAAATTATTTTAGAAGCACATGATGAAAACAGTGTAGTTTTATGCCATTATAGTGTAAATGTGTAATAAACGTGGCATACATCCTATGTATTCCTACAGGAAAGCTATGCACACAACATGTTTAAACATTTTAAAATCCTAGCCAATGAACAAAATAATTAATCAAGAGCCAATTTTATTGATCTGTCAAATGCCCTATTGGGGGTTTCTGTTGTTGCAATCACAGCATGCAAGATGACATATTTACATATCTACAGGACCATTTAATAACGAAATGATATCAAACTGCAAAAATACTGTATGCTCCCATTTGTGTGATTTTTTTGTTGTTCTTTTTTTAAAAATGTCTCACTGCTGAAAATTGTTGGCAGAGTGTTATGCAGTCATTACAATTTACAAATAATACAAAGAAAATCAGCACAATAAATTTCACAGTTGTACCACTTTTAGGCATCAAATGCCAGTAAACATTCTTAATACTGAAGAGGCATCATTCGTCAAAAAATAAATGTTATTTCGGTAGGTATAGACTATTTAGAAATACAAGACCATCAAACTTTTACATTACATATATACACTGTCGTTTTATTTTACACACCTCTACTCTTGTCTAGTTCACAAAAGCACTCAAAAATATTTAACTCACTATTTATATGCTATAATGTGTGTACAAACCTAGTATATTTTTTATATTTTATAACGCTGACATTGACTGGAGAATGAGGATCCGTGAAATCAAAAGATAAGTGGAGCTACCGTATGCTATCAGTCAGTCACTGACATGAACCAATCATTGTGTTTTCCTGTGGAGAGCAAAACCTTTTGATTTGTTCAAAGAATTCCGTGGCAGCTCATTGTAGCTCCGCCCCTTATGGAATTCATGACCCCCCATTCTTCCATCACTAAATGCTGATATACAAGAAGGCAGTGCTTTTCTTACAGACTGACTTAATACTTAAAGAGCTTAACAGGATATTTTCACCTCTGGTCTTATTCATTTGTGGTTAAAAAAAAAAATCAAAAGGCAGAGTGGCACCCTACCTCTTATAAAAATCAGTCCATTTAATTGTGAGGTCATGAGAGGTTGGCAAAGATCTTTGAGCTGCTCGAGGAGGCAGAACTTCCAACTGAAATTACGCTGGCAGTCGAGTCACAGCTGTGTAAGTGGATGGCCTTCACAAGAGGATCAAAGGCATTGCGCTGTTTGGGCCGTTCTTCACCGTGCGCCTGGCCTGTGTGAGCCCGTTGGGTTAAAGCACTTATTCCAGAGTGCAGTGAGATGGGCAGGGAGATGAGGCGCGGCACCAGAACCGACCGAGTCAGAACTTCCCCAGGGCAGGGAGGGCCCCGGCCTTGACCAGAACCGCAGAGAGCAGGTTGGCGGGCCCCGCGGGGTGTGAGGGCATGGAGGGGGCGGGGTCAGGCCTCTGGTGATTGGAGCTCAAGGGGGTGGGTATTTTTCCCTTGGCCAGCGTGGATATGGCCGCCCCGCTGCTGACTCCTCCCATGCTGGACTTGCTGTTCTCCGCGGCGAGTATGACGTTGCCCAGGCGGGGGGGAGGCGGTGGCGTTGTGGTGCGGCGGGGAGTCCAGCTGGGACTGGCAGCAGCAGAGCAGGCGGAAGAAGGCGGCCCTCATCTCCTGGCTGGAGAGGGTGTAGATCAGCGGGTTGAGGGCGGAGTTGAGGACCGCCAGGGCGATGAACCAGTCCACCTGGTAGAGAACGGAGCACCCGCCGGGGCTGCACCCCACGTCCAGCAGCAGCAGCAGGAAGAGGGGCGCCCAGCACACCACGAACACGCCCAGCACGATCACCACCGTGCGCAGCAGCGCCAGCGAGTGCTCCGACGGCCGGCTGCTCACCCGCCGCCCGCTCGACGTCACCAGCCGGTAGATGCGGATGTAGAGCACCACGATGGCGGCCAGCAGCGCCGTGAAGACGCTGATGCAGAACGCCACGTAGCTCTTGTCGTAGAGCGGCAGCACGGTGGAGCAGCTGGCCAGCCGGCCCTGGCAGTTCCAGCCCAGGCTGGGGAGGGCGCCCAGGAGCACCGACACCACCCAGCAGGCCCCCAGAAGGCCCGGGAGCCTGCCCCGCTCGGCCGTCTCGCAGGGCCTTAGTCGCACCATAGTCATGTGCCGCTCGATGCCGATGGCCAGCAGGCTAAAAGTGGAGGCGCTAAGGGCCACAAACATGCTGCCCTCGCGGGCTAACCATTGGGAGGGGGTGAGGTAGAAGGTGCGGGGACCAGAGGTGAAGATGTTGACCATGTAGGCCACGCCCGCCAGCAGGTCGGAGAGCGCCAGGTTGCCGATCAGAAAGTACATGCGGCTGTGGAAGCGCTTGTTGCGCCACAACGACAGCAGCACGGTGACGTTCTCCAGCACGATAAACACGCATATCAGCAGCAGCAGGGCCGTCTTGCACATCCCGCTGCTCCGCGGTCGGCCCCATTTCCCCGAGTGGTTGTAGTGAGCCACGATCACCATGTTCATCCCTTCCACGACGGTCTCCATTCCGTCGTACCTTCCCATTTCACACACCAGAGGGCGCCACAGCACGGGTGACCGTTTGATGCGGAGCTGTTCCGTCAGGCATTGGCGGCATCATCAATAAAGTCCCGGACCTGCCAGAACACTTGTTAGAACTGTAATACCACTCAGAAATATTCAGAATAAAAGCTCTGACATATTTTTATATTTAATTCCCCAAATCCTGGATAATTTAATTCCTCAAATCCTGGATAAAATTCTATAATTTTGTCTGTTACCAGTAGGCTACGCCATCTTCAGGAAAGCACTATATTATTTTATTATCTGACTGCTGCTACACTCTACATGAGCCGAACGTTTGAAATAACCTGAAAATACTCTCGTTTTCTTACTATTCATAAATAATTGTTAAACAAATTTTCTGTTCACTTAATGCATCGGTGCTTCTGATGAAACCAGAATGCTTCTTGAAATTAAAAATACAACAAATAGTAAAGGACAGTGGTAAACACTTAAGACAGTCTATAGGCTATTCGGAGATATTACAGAGTAAATGTTTTATGGAATCGCTCGCGGCTGTCTCCTCGTGGTAGGCTATAGAGAAATGCATAATTAGCCTACACGGTGGACCGCTCACCGCTGTGTGTCAATTCAGCTCTAACAAAGAGTCCGAAGAGGCAAATAGCAAAAATATACATATATATTCTCAGACTAAGATGTAATCGATCTGACTTGATTAACACCGACACTTTTGTTCATCCATAGTAATCCATAGTGTGGATAACTTGGTCAGAAATTCATGAATGAGTTGTTTCAGCAAATATGCTGTCGTATTCAAATGTATGTCATCAAGGATAAGGGCGTATGTTAAACGATAATAATAATAATAATAATAATAATAATAATAAAAATAAAAAGACACTTGCAATTACATCTTGGAGAGGACCCATACCTGTTGTTCACCTCGAGAATCGCGAATCCCTACATTCTGACAGGGTTGTTAAAGTTTTGGGTATCCTGTCCTGGAACGGATGTTGTCCAACAGCATCCAAAAATATGCCTTCAGGCACTTCAGTTTACTGGCACATCGGTCTTCTCTTCCCGGACCCTGACTATTCGTCTTCTTTTTCCACTCTGCTGGTTATACCGTTGCGAAGTCCTCTGTTGACGCTTTCTTTTCGATTTCACTGGCTGTGCTCTTTCTTTATTGAGGAAAACCTCGCCTCAGTCGCTCATACTTCCACTCAACCTGAGTTAGGGCGGATGCTATCATCGTTCCAAAATAACCATCAGCCAATCACGACTAACAACGGTCCCTGGGAGTGTTCTCTTATCGCCCTAATTTTTGGCACTTGTAATGGCAACGTTCCGACCGAGGAACTTATGTTTTTATGATCCATCACACAAAGATCAAAATGTGAATAGTCGAACAAGAGAAACTAAACGTTTGTTTTAGACCGAGCAGTTTAAAATCCCATTAAGAAGGAGGAAAAGTGTGCGTCAGTTTATGCATTTGATGCAAAATGACGATTCAAGAATATATTGACGAAAGGAATCAATATATTATATACTTGAGTACGTATATAAGACTGTGACGAATCGTTTAGTTAGGCTACCGTAGGCTGTCATTCCTCTTCCCTCGTAAAAGGCGATAATCAGCTTACATAAAATGCGCTTGGGGAAACCAATTTTTTATGTGTTGATAAGGACACGCTTATCTGCTATTCTGTGGTGTTGTAAATAGGAAAACAATACTCTTAGTGCCAAAATTGACAAGCCGCATCCGCTCTGTAAGTGAGGCAGCTATTATCACTTCTCGAGAATCTTAAAGTACCGTAGTTTGACATGCGATGAAGTTCAATGCGTAATTGCGTCTTCTTGATTTACGCTTTTGTGGAACCAATAAATGTTCAATACATTTGTTACATTACATTACAGTCATTTAGCAGACGCTTTTATCCAAACCCAAACGTAACTCCACATGTATTAACTGTGCTGACTACTGGGTGCTGGCTGTAGAATGGTCTCTTAGACAAGGTCTCTAGGTCTGTCTTTCATGTTTTACATGTGAATATAGAGCCCTCTCAAATTGTGTAGCCACTTATTCCTACACTACACAACTGTATGTGTGATAACTGTCATTTTTTCATTGTCTTGAATGTTTCTGATTGATGTCAAGTCAAGTTTATTTGTATAGCACATATTCATAAGTGCTTCACAGAATAATGAAAAAAGAAAAATTGATTTGACAGTACAATTAAAACTGTATAGCTATCATTAAAAAGTAGTAAAAACGTCTGGAAACTTGTCCCTTTCTTGCACCATTTGCAAGTTCCAGAAAAGATTAAGAGTCAACTAAAAAACAATTTAAATTACATTCTATCTTCATTTTAACATAAATGTTGTTCTGTTTCTGTAGTCAATATTCAGAGCAAAAACAACATGATGTTAAAAATAACAGAAATAACCTCCATGATTAAAGATGTTAATCAAATAGAAATACTTATAATAACTATCATCCTCATTGTCATTATTGCTATGAATATTATCTTCATCAACACAAATTTTGACTAGTTTTTTCATTTAAAAATATACTAGATTGTCCTGTTATTGCCATTGGTTTCTTTGCTACTTATCAGTAGCAGTATTTTTCTGGCTGGCATGCTGATAAAACAACAGTTACATTGTTTCACATCCACCCTTTCAATCCTTTCTTTTTAATGTTGAGAAGAAGGATGGCTTTTTCATCCGCATTCCCTTCCTGTTTGTGGGATAGGTCATTCCTCTCTCATTGTGCCATTCCGGGACAGATGAGGGCCGTACAGACAAGCACACACACACACGCACACACGCGCGCGCGCACGCACACACGCACGCTCAAGTCAATTACAGACAGGGCAAGAGTCCCTTCCCTCTCAACTGAACATGGCATGTGAGGTGACTTGAGTTCAGATGAACAGATTGACCAAAATGAGAGATGAGGAGGAAAAGAATACTGAAAAGAAGGAGAACCAGAACTTTTGAGCCTGAACAGCCAGAGGCCTCTTAAGGTCTTTGAGGAAAGGACACCATTTTACAAGACTCTGTTTTTACAAGTCTGCTGTAATGTTTCCACACGGTTACTCTTCTGAGTAAAATACTCATAAAGCATGAGAGAGAGAGAGAGAGAGAGAGAGAGAGACAGAGAGAAAGAGGAGGAGAGGGGGAAGCAAGGGATAGAGAGAGAGAAAGAGAGAGACAGAGAGAGGAGGAGAGGGGAGAGAGAGAATGAGAGTGAAAAAGAATGAGAGAGCCAGAGAGAGGAGGAGAGGGGAGAGAGAGAGGGAGGGAGAGAGAGGAGGAGTGGGAAGAGAGACGGAGAGGGGGAGCGAGTGGCAAGGAAGGGAAGGCTGTGGCACTTTCTCACCAGGCTGTCAGCAAGTGTGAGGACTACCAGGCGTCCTGGCCCCGCTCTCCAGCGTGGAGCTGGGCCAGAGCAGATTAATGAATCGACACCAGCGTGTTTACTCTTCCCTGACCGACAGGGACATGTAGCAGACTCTCAGAAAATGATTCATAAGAGGAATTAAACAGCCCATGTAGGGGCGGTGGTGTTATTAACATTCCCATGTCCCGCTCGCTCAGCGGAGCAGGGGACAGGGAAAAGCCAGCGGAGAGCTATGGGGGGACCATGGAGACCCCGAGCCCTCTTTCATCTCTGGAGCCTGCCCATCCATCCCCCTGTGCAGGAAGGATATGTCACCAAGAATAATGGGGCAAAATTGCGCAGTTGAGACGTGTGTGTGTGTATGTGTGTTTGTGTGCATGCGCGCATGCATGTGTGTGTCTATCTGTGTGTGTATGTTTGTTGTGTGTTAAGATATCAGGGCTAGTTGACCCAGGGCTAATCGTTTTGGTGGTGAGTTAGCTCTTTTGGAATTTGGAGTATGTGGTAAGAGGGGCATCGGCGGCAGGGTAGTGGGGGGGGTGGGGGTTGGGGGCATGAGTTCTCTTGGGTTTTCACCTTTCTGCCCTTAAATCCCTCCCCCTCTGTCTGTCCTCACTTCCCCTCCCCTATACACTCAGAAATGGTCGTACGACAAAGAGATGTATAAACACAGCCAGTATCCCTCTGCACACTCACTTTTATAATGTGGTTATCGTCGTTTTCAACACATATCGTTAAATTAATGTTCCCTTGCCCAAGGTCTGGAAACGGCAGTGGTGAGAACTTTCGTTTTAAGTAAAGGAACTGATGATAATGAAGAAGAATACCTCTTTTACAGCACTGCAAGAGCCATGCAGCTGTTTCTTCCTCCAGTCTTTCTTAAGCAGGCATTGTGGGATTGGGCCTGGAGGACCCAGACGGCAGGTGAGGTGTGGGACCATACAATTATACCTTTGAGGAGTAGCCCAAAATGCACAGAAGGCTCCACAGGTCACTTTAGATTTCAAACGATTCTGCGCAATGCATTTAAGATGGGTCCTGCCTTTTGCACCATATGCACACCAAGTTTGTAATGTAAATTAAGGAGTGTGTACTGTATGTGTCTGTGTGTTTGTGCATGTGTGTATTGTGTGTGTGGGGTGGGCGTGTTATGGGTGTGTGTTTGTGGCTTCCCTATGGGTCTCTTTCTGAACTTTACTCCATTGAACAGGAGCTGCAGGGTGAGTTTTAATAATCTAGTTTTAATAATCACAACATTTAGGTCAACTTTTCACAAGAAGAAGCAAGACAAATTGCATTGATTTTTCTCAGGCCTTTTCAACAGGTCTGCACATCTGCTATTTATACCTGTTCACAAGATCAGCAATGTGTATTTATAGCAGAATTAATACCATTACTGGAATTTAAAGGCCACCATTTTTTACTTTTTGTTTTTTTAATTAGGAGGAGGCCACCATTTTGTTTGGGCATCAATATGGGTCAGAAAGTTCCTTTAGGAAGAGACAGAGAGAGATTAAATTGAGATAGGGACAGGGTAATTTGGACAATAGCAGGCTGTGCACAGACTGTTTGAAGGGCATATGCTGAGAAGTAGTTTGCTATCATGGGTGGGGTGGAGCGGAGGAGGGGTGGGGGTGGGGGGGGGGGGGGATTGCGGTCGCAGATCGGGGGTGGAGGGAGGTTTGGGTAGATAGCGATCGCAAAGGGCACCTGTGGTTCCAAAAATAATTGACTGCAGCCAAGAGGGCACTTTTACTTTTGTGGTCTCAGGGCAGAGGACATATGTTGGTGTCTAACTGCGCATGTGCCTGGACACTATTCTCAACCCAAGATGCTATCTCTTCCGAGTCTGGAAAGGGAAGCTACAGTTTGTGAAATTGGATTCCTGCAATATGATTGACTCTACTAAGTCCTAGCAAGCGTTACGTTTTAGGTGATTGAATTGGCTCAAATCACCACCCCATTATGGAGCCCCACCCACAAGAGGTCATGATTATTGAGAACAATCTAGTGATCATTGGTTCATTAGTAAAGCACATCCCTGATAGAGCTTGACAAACTTATTTTACATCAGAGTGTCAACCTGCTCAGGCTCATAGTAGCATCGGTTTATGAACCTGACAAGTAAGCCTAGGGAGACACTGATAGAGTCTGACAGAGAGAATGAAGGAAGAAGAGGAACAAGATTAACGCCCCAACTTGCAGCTTAACTGAAGGAACCAGCCTCTTTTTACTATGAAATTTAACTTTTGTCTTTGTTATTTATGCATACATTTATTGTCTGTTTAATTTATAGACACTTTAAAATAAGTCAAATTTTACAAATAATTAAATAGATTAGATTTTGATGTGAAAAGAAGCTTGTCACTTGGCTGAGCTGTCAGTTAAAAGGTTTGAAGCAGCAATATGATCAGGAGTAGAATAAAGTGCCTTCAGTGTGCACTTACAAATGAATGCAATGTAAATGTAAATGCAATGTAAGATTAAGCAGAAAAACTGCCGGAGATTAAGAAAATAGATCAGAAAAAGAAAAAAAGAGAGCTTAAAAAGGAAATGAGAAACGATGGAGGATGGAGGGATGGTTGAGGGGTGAGGAACTATTTTTGTAATGAACAATAAAGTTTTATTGAACAGAATTATTACAGGTCACATTTATTCTGATAACTTCATTGTGCGGTGCCAATAAAATGACTATAATTATGTTTCTTGTAAAGGGTACTCGATAACAAAAAAACAAAAGGATGGATGCCCTTAATTTATTTTCCTTGTGGTCACTGTTTAATCACTAAATAAAATTCTGGCCTTTGACTTTCCAAACAACTGAAAAATGTCTTGGATCTCAGTCATGTAAATAGCCATGTAAATGTCCTTTGATTTTGCCAGATTCACTCAGGCTATTTGGCGGGCAGCCGGGGGCTTGTATAATCCAGACTCCTGTGTGTGAATATAGATTTATTTGTGTGTTTGGTTTTGTGTGTGTGTCCGTGCGTGTGTGTGTGTGTGTGTGCGCGCACACACATGCATGTTCAGCAGTATGTATGTGTGTGTGTGTGTTCTGCAGTATGTGTGTTCACAGACAAAGGCAGTGCATGCTTGTGTTTGTTATGGGTCTTTTGGCTCCATTGTCTTACCCAAACCATAATGAGTTTGTTCTTTATGTGTGTGTCTGTGTGTGATGGTCTGCAGAAACACCACCTTCCCTCAGACACTGCAAAATATGAGGCCACAAGTTCCCCAAAACCCCTCAAAAAATCCCCTAACAGTGAGAATAGCAAGCAGCTTGATCTGCCCACAGCTCTCTGGGAGAATCAAATCCAGGCTGAATACGTGCTAATGTCATCGGGCCAGGGTCGAAAAGTTGTGTCCTGTTGAAGTGTGCCGAATTATGAAGTGTTTCTTTGTGTGTGTGTGTGTGTGTGTGTGCCCGTGTGTGTGTCCTCTGGTCCTCCATTCTCATGCCTCCCAAAACTGGCGCACATCTGGCCACTCGGAGGACCCTTGGAAACATCTGGATTATTTTTTCACGGGCCCCAGACCTCCCAGTGCAGACAGACGAGAGAGCATCAGCCTGTGTTCACCAGCTGCCTCGGTCCCCGGGGGCAGGTCAGTCCTCTGGCCTTCTGCTCCCGGTTCAGCATACTCCGCATCTTTGTGTTCTGATGAATTCAATTTTGCTGGCGCCTCACCGAAGTTATTTGGCCTCTGTGTTAAGCAAAAAGGGGCGTTCGGGGGAGTCGTGCTCACAGCTCCATGTGAAGTACGATTAATCCGTTTCCCTTCAGTTGTACAGTTGTGCTGCTCATCATGTTGGTTTTGGTAAAATTTTGATGTTAATTTTAAACATTCCCACTGATGGGAACGTAAGTAGACCAGGCGCATGTGGGTGTGACTGTCCCAACCCCACCCCCTGCCCTGAAGCCTTCTCATTGTCAAGTAAAGTGAGGTGTGTCATGACTTGCATCTGATCTCCTTTGGGTGATGAATTTGGTGGGAACAGGGGAGTTTCTTTGGTTTTGTCTATGGCTGGTGTAACAATGGTCATTTTGGACAACCAAAGATCAGACTACCTACTGTATCCACAGGCTGTTTCCTTAATCCTTGTTCCTTCCTTGTCACAGGGTTCTGTTTAAATGGGTTTTGCTGAAGTCTAATCTTCACCTGACTTTTGGTTTTGAATCTATTTCCTTTCTCTTCCCCCTCTCCCTTGTTTCCTTGCCTCCCTTATTTTCCTTAATGACTTTGAGGGAGCTCTTAAGATCAATCTCTGGTTATTGACCGCTCTAGTCCATCATAATACTTTGACATCCCTGAGGGAGTTTCGGGTGTGTCTGCAATGAAGGAGTCAGAGCACCTTAAACAAGTTCTAGATTTATTTTACTATCCTCCGACATGTACTATTCAGCGGGGAAATACCGAATAGGGAGATTGGTGTTTAGAATACTGAGAGGGTCTTCATGCCTCAAGGGTTCACAAATGGAAGTTGTCCTCAAGGGTTGATGAATGGGGCTCCCTCAATGGTTCACAAATGGAAGCTTCCCACAATGGTTCACAAATAGAAGCTGCCCTCAGTGGTTCACAAATGTTAGCGGCCCTCAGTGGTTCACAAATGGAGGCTTCCCTCAATGGTTCACAAATGGAAGCTTCCCTCAATGGTTCACAAATGTTAGCGGCCCTCAATAGTTCACAAATGGAGGCTTCCCTCAATGATTCACAAATAGAAGCTGCCTTCAGGGGTTCACAAATGTTAGCGGCCTTCAATGGTTAACAAATGGAGGCTTCCTTTAATGGTTCACAAATAGAAGCGGCCCTCAATGGTTCACAAATGGAGGCTTCCCTCAATGGTTCACAAATGGAGGCTTCCCTCAATGGTTCACAAATGGAAGCTTCCCTCAATTGTTCACAAATGTTAGCGGCCCTCAATGGTTCACAAATGTTAGCGGCCCTCAATGGTTCACAAATGGAGGCTTCCCTTAATGGTTCACAAATAGAAGCTGCCCTCAATGGTTCACAAAAGGAAGCTTCCCTCAATGGTTCGCAAATAGAAGCTGCCCTCAGTGGTTCACAAATGTTAGCGGCCCTCAATGATTCACAAATGGAGGCTTCCCTCAATGGTTCACAAATGGAAGCTTCCCTCAATTGTTCACAAATGTTAGTGGCCCTCAATGGTTCACAAATGTTAGCGGCCCTCAATGGTTCACAAATTGAGGCTTCCCTCAATAGTTCACAAATGGAGGCTTCCCTTAATGGTTCACAAATGGAGGCTTCCCTCAATGGTTCACAAATGGAGGCTTCCCTCAATGGTTCACAAATGGAAGCTGCCCTCAAGGGGGCCTGAATAGGGCTGGTTCAGGCTGCTGACTGAAGGGTAACATTCCACATAAAGGCCGAGATAGAAATCTGCTGAAACAGCGGCTGCCTGACGCTCAAGGATAAGACAATTGGACCATCGAGTGGGGCTTCCCAAAGCTCCCTGGCTCCAAATTCAAGCCGTAATGAGCTAAATACACATTTTACAATCCATTCACATGGTGCTGTTTGAATGGCTCCACCAAAACAAGACCAGCAAGGGATTTTGCTAACACTTCAAAACATTTTATGGGTTTGAATGGTTTTGTTTTCTGTTGCCACAATCAAAGTTTTCGTACTGATATTTTTTATTTCACATGCTTGAATGTGATGATTATAATCTTGTAATTTTGAGGTTTGAGTTATTTAAAAGACTTGAATGAGTATTTTTTGTTGAAATTTTTTTATTTTCTTTTGTTTTGGCATCAATATGGATAATTTTCTTTTAAGAACACATTTAACCAAAATTAATGAAGAGCTACCAATTCAGACTAGAAGACATTAATTTCAAATGAATTATGAAGATGGCCAATCTTTTTTCTAACATAACTTAAAACTGAAGCTTAATTAGTATTGCTTTAAAACAGGGACCTCAAACTCAAATCCAGGAGGGCCGGTTTTTGATGTGTTCCGGCACTTAAGTGCTTAATTTAAGTCATTGATTGGCCAAAGAGTTTGCACACATTGGGCCCTATCTTGGCGATCTTGGCGCTTGGTCTAAGCGCATGGCGCTAAGTCCATTTAGGGCGTGTCCAAGTCCACTTTTGCTATTTTAACGGCATGTTTTTTGGGCGCTAAGCACAGCGCAAGGTGCAACTGGGCTGAACCTAGTCTCTTCATTAATTATAGGTGTGTCTTGGGCGTGACATGCAATAAACCAATCAAAATGTTATATCCCATTCCCTTTAAAAGCCTACTTTTCCACCTTGGCGGATTGCTTATGATGACGAAACAGACATGCTCGTGCGTGTTTAGTGCGATCAAGGAATAGGCTATATGGATCAATAGTTGCCTATGATCAATATTATTCGGGCTAACCATTATGAGTTCCCGGTAATTCCTGACAGTGCTGTTTACAAAATATATGCGGTTAAATTTTGTTAAAAGCACCTGCAACAGCTGAGAACAAGCGACCAATTGCTTCCGTCTCACCTTAGAAAACGCCAAATTAGCCTGCTTGTTTAACGAATTTCGTTTGATTATGCAATGAACTCATGTTCAAGCTTCATCCGAAGTTCATTAGGCTACCTGCATTCTAATTTTGATTAATAACATAAATAACGTTATTTTGCCTTAATGATGACACTAAATATAATAAATCTGTCAGGTTGGCAACCCATAGGTTTACCATATTTTCCCTTATTTTATAATGTCCTGCTTATGGAAATGCGACTAACCTATTTTACTGGTAGCGTAATGCTTTAAAACGATCCACTTTCCCAGGAAGACCTGAAAAGTGCGATTTACAGCAGAGGAAACAGACCTGCTCCTGTAAAGCGCAAAAGCAGATAATGGCATTAAAATGAATTGTAAATTAATTTTGTAACGTGCTGCAAATTTCGTTTCTAATTAGCCGCTTAGTTCTCTTTAAAATCTTTTGTTCAGTTATGGAATAACAGGTGAAATCAGCGGGGTTTTAATAAGCTGAGGGTATGGAAACCTTGTCACTGTAATTAAAAAAATATGAAGGACGAAGAATAGCTAAGGTTACAATTCAGTTAACATGATGACATTTATCTCCGTTTTTTAACCATAGGCTATCGAAAAAACCTTATGTAGGCCTATGCACAGCGAATCCGCTGTAGCCTAGGCTATTTGAAAAACAATAAAAGCAATATTCACTGGACAAGGTTTTGAACTTTTTTCAGTCACAAACCATTCTATTTACTTACAGGCTGTATTCCTAGATAAACAGCTGTATTGTAATGACGTCTGAAGCACATTTTCAGAACTCAAAAGTCCGTCTATTGCATTGCGTGAGTTTTCCATTGAATGACAATTCACGCATTAGGTGAAAATGACAATTCGCGCATTAGGCTTGATATAGGTGTTATCAGCTCCTTTTTAATGGATAGCCATTGTCCCGTACCATCGCACATCGCCTGGATGTTGATGGAGTGAGCTGAGAGCAATGTAATGTGGCATCGTTTCCCTTCGCCGAGAGAAAGGTATGTGGACCTATGGAACCTTTTATTATTATGCATTTTTGATATAGCCTAGACAATGATAATATTTCACATTGTGATCTAGATATTTTAGTCATGCTTGTGCGCGCCCCTGTGTGTAACAGACAGGAGGGTACACGCGTTGTGCACACGCCTATGTAGACGCACTTATATGCGCCGTTAATGCATGTAAACAACTGCGACATGACTTTAGACCAGGTTTGTGGTGGTTCTAGCACAAGCGCTTTCTGCTGGCTCAAGATAGCAATACGCCAAAAAGAATCCTGGCCACTCCTCATCTTAAGACCAACACGCCCAGTTCACTTGTAATGGGCGCGAGAATACATGCTAGTTAAAGGACGTAAGCGTTAGGCGTTATAATGAACCTAGCGCCGGGTGTAAGATAGCAAAGACACTTGCGCTTGGGTTAGCGCCGCTTTGCACCGGGTGTAAGATAGGGCCCATTGTTTCCAAGGTCTAAATTGGCAGCTTGATTGAAAGGAAATCACAAAACCCAGCAGTCCTCCAGGACCGAGATTTGACACCCCTGCCTTAAACCAGAACATTATGCTCTAGCATTAGTGTGGGATTAATTTGAAAACTAAGGACATTACGAATGTTTAAGACACAGATGATGCTGGACGCCTTCTGCACTTTGTATCACATCTGGAATGCATCCATCATTAGTGTGGAATAAGCCTGGGAACTCTGAAACTTACTAATGTTTAAGACAGGGATGGGCAACTCCAGGCCTCGTGGACCACTGTGTATGCAGGTTTTTGCTGCCACAAGTTACCCTGGCGCAACCAGCTAATTAGTAATATACTCCATCACCGATTCACTCGTAAATTAGACCACAGTAAAACGCTGCAAAACATGCATACAGGCACAAAAGTTGTTAATATTGCGGAATGTAGCTAAAATATCTAACTAATTAAATAATTGATAACTGGTGGCAACAAAAACCTGCTTACACACCAGCCCACAAGGACTGGAGTTGCCCATCCCTGGTTTAAGGCATGATGCTGAATGCCTTCTGGATGTGAGAAAAAGTACTGGTGGGCAGGGGGGGCTTGGTCGACAGGGGGACCGGTGGGCTGTGGGGGCCTGGCGGGCAGGGTGGGCTGCGGGGGCCTGGCGGGCATGTGTCGGGCACATTTCTCCCTCCCAGCACTGTGTGGGTGTCTGCAGGCAGCTGTGCCTCACCTGTGTTTACAGCAGAGGAATGGTGGGAAGCGGCAGGACTCATTGTTGAGATTAGTACAGGCTCCTGAGGCCCCCCCCCCCCCCCTCCCCATCTCCCTGTCACCCTGTCAGACCGCACATCTGTCCGCCGCTCGGCGGGAGGGAGGGCCGTACGGCACGCTCCGGTGCTGGAGGAGAAAGGGCCGCTCTGAGGCGCTACGCGGGCCTGTTTGTTGACAGAAGCGGAGGTGGGCTCCCAGGGAATGTGGTGTGAAAATAAACGGGGGTCCCGGGTCCCACAGACAGACAGCGGGGCGGAACAATGGGCTTTCAGAGCCGGGCCCGTCCTGGCCCGCAGCACTCCGCGGAGTTCTGTGTAAACAGCAGTATTATCTGCGCTGAACTCATCCTCCTCTCTCCCCGCCGGCACACACCAAGCCTCCCCTCCGCAAGCCTGCAGCCATGGACAGACTTACTGCAGACAGACAGACACAGTGCATGTCTCTCACTGTCATACACTTTAACCCAGGAACATTTTTGTAGTGAAAAACCGGTGAAAATTCTGTCTAGGCGTTCAGGTGAAATCCCGGCCGAATCGGACATAGCCAGGGTATATCCGGGTAAAACCTGGGCTATATTGGGGTTAACCTACTCCGTGTATGTCAAAACGTCTCTCAACCTAGATTTCCACCCCTCTAGATGTCTAGATTCCGGCTTTTGCTCACTGGAATGGCTCCCCTGCGCACCCTGCAGCCTTGGACAGATTTACTGAGGACAGACAGACGTGCATGTCTCTCACTGTCATATGCTTTAAGTCACTAACAGTGACATGACTGAGTAAATAAGCGGATCCTATAATAACCAGCCTGGAAGATGCGCCATCCAGCCCAACCGCATGTTATGCGAGCATTAAGTGCAAGCAGCTTTCACAGAAAAGTTTAATGCAAATAATTCATGCCATTGTAGTGTAGCTTTCTTATAGTAATATGTAGCTTAGCCACTACCTTTATTCATCCAGCAGTATTATAGAAAATGAGCACATGGTCATGGTAGGTTAAATGCTGTGTTGGAACTCTTCCCCGAGTCGAGAGTTGAATGTACATTTGCATTTCAGCATTTAGCAGATGCTCATATCCAGAGCGATTTTACACAGATTACATTTTTACATACAATACATTCATACAGCTGGATATCTTTGCAGAAGTAATTCAAGTTAAGCACCATGCTGATGGGTACAATGACAGCTCCCCAGCTGGGAACCTTTGCATTATAAGCCCATTTCCCTAACTGTTATACCACACCAGGGATAGTCAAATCTGTCCCCGAAGGCCATCGGTACTGCTGGTTACACCTGCGCCTGTGTGCAGCGCTGCAACGGGTGTATTGCAATGACTGCCGCCCGTCTATCTGTCTGCCCGGTATAGCATTCGCGCCTACAGTTCTGACTTTGGATGAAATTTTGCACGTAGGTTGACAGGCAGCTAAGGACCTGGATTTTTTTTATATTTTTCAAATCGGTCAACGACAAATATTTCCATCAATGTCTAATGACATCAATGTGAGGAATGGACATCGGAGGATTAGGCGTTGCACCTTTTGAATGCACGCGGGCACACATGGGAGACAGCAACACTTGCAGTTTTTATCCAATCAAAGGCTTTGTCCACTCACACACAGTAGGCATCTCTCTGAGTGTCATTCTGGTTTTCTTGCCAACCACATAGTTAAGTGATTGATTAATGTTACTGATTGGTCAGCTGTCCCAGGTCCAATCAGCCCCAGTAATATTGGCTCCGAGGGCCAGATTCATGTGAGTATGCATTTATACAGCTGGATATCTTTACTGAAGCAATGCATGTTAAGTGCCATGCTGAAGGGTACAATGACAGGACCACAGCTGGGAGCCTTTGCATTATAAAGCAGTTTCCCAAGCTGTTATACTACTCCGTCGCTCTGATCCCTAACACTCCAGACACCACACACAAAAAGAAAATGGGCCATGGAATGTCTAAATTTGAACGGCAGAAATGCAGCAGGCGAACGAGGGAATAATGACCGTTCTGAGTGCATGGGAACCAACCCGACGGAGTGACCAGGCCACCACCTCCTTCCAGCAAAGGATTGAACCACTCCACACTGGGATCATTGGCAGGGATTCCAAGATAAGCTTTCCAAGGAGCTTTCAAACTCCAGTGAGTATGATTCACAGTCATGTTTGCTTGTGATAATGTCTGTGCCAAACATCTGACTTGGGAGAGCGGCAGGCACATAAGAAAACACGGCCAGTGATGTTTCTTAAACACTTTTTAAGAGATTAGCAGACACCGTTGGTCAGAGCAACTTGCACAGATCACATTGTTTTTACATATAATCCATATATAGAGCTGGATATGTACTGAAGCAGGTCAGGTTAACCCTTTGAAGAGTAGTTTTCTTTTTTTTTGAATGTTCTAAGTCAGTGTTCTAGAACTCAACATTCAATTACCAGTAGTGATTGTTACATCAGGATTAGAATGTTCCGTTAAGAACATTCCAATCACATATTTCTGATCTTACACCTTAAAGGGTTAAGTACCTTGCTCAAGGGTACAAGAACAGTGCCCCACCTGGGAAACAAACCTGCAACCACTTTGCAGTTGCAAGCCTTGTTCCCTCACCATTATGGTATCCTGCTGCACATATCAGATAAGGAGGTATAGATATATGGATGCTGGCTCTCAGCTCACTCATTAAGCAAGAATTTAAGCAATGGGAAATATTTTAAGTCTTTTAACTCATGTGGCTAAAATGCTTGGGCTATTGCCATCTTCAGCGCTATAAGAATAACAATAAGTAGTTCCTTGGAAAAAAACAATTGCAAGCCGAAACCTTGACTCACAAGAAAAAAACATGAAAAGGTTTCCTTTCATTCTTCCTTAACTTCATTAATTACTAGTCAGAATGTGAACTTTTACTTTTTGTTATTTTTTTAGAATGCCACACACCAGAAAGAGGTTAATGGCGGCAGGCTATCCCTATCTCACCTCGTTCAGTACTGAGAGTCGCAGATACAGCTTGGATCAGAGGCATTGCAGTGTTAAACAGGCCTATAACTTAAGTAAAGCCCCAAGAGATTTACGTTCATACATGTTCACTGCTCTGACTGTTATTCCCACTGCCAGGAGCGTAATATAGTCTGTGATCCTTCATATTTCCTGATGGTCAGAGTTTTCTGGTCTGAGGCAACATTTCCAAATAATCAAACATTCTGTTCCACGCCGGTGAACTGAACGCAGGTCAGAGGAGATCAAGCAGTGATCCTGACAAGAGAGCAATTGTGTTAAATATATGTGCCACATGCGAATGTAGAGGTCCTTTAAATGCGCATGAAAGCCATGTGTGTCTGAGCATTGGTGTCTTAATGATACTACTTACTGCCTAATTCATAGTCAGGTTATGGTGCCAATTTGAAAAAATAACATGGGGATTTTTCTAACACAGAATCCGTTGTGTCAGCCCGTGTTGAGGTGAATATTATATTATATGTGCGGTGAATTTTGAGTTTTTAAGATCAACCTTCATTAAAATCATTTTTGTCTTCTATAATTTTTTTTTCCTTTTTTTGTGCCTGCAGTACCTTTAACAAAATGCATGTCTTTTTGAAGGATTACACAATTTTACAAATCCTTACTGGTGCTGCGGACATTTTTTTTTTATGAAAAGAGGAGGAAAACAAGAAGGGGAGTAGGGACGGTCACAGAGAGGCAGAGGATGTCAGGAGTAGGAAGAGGCAGAGAGAGACAGAGTGAGCAAGAGGGAGAGAGAGAGAGAGAGAGCGAGAGAGAGAAAGAAAAAATTAGGAGAGGGAAAAATGGACTGGTCAGGGCCGAGCTACACACTGTTTTTCCACACAGTTGTTTTCATTTCAGCCGATTGCGGCCACATAGGAAATGCCCACTAGGATCAGACTTTCCACTGTGTGGGCTTATAAGGTAAAAGTCCCAGTCCTCCACCCCCACCCCGACCAGTCTATTCATAGATCACTGATATGGAGGAAACAGGCCAGACCTGAACAGAACTGCACGCCCATTTTAGACCGCAGCCCAAAGATATTACTACGCACGTCTATCTGTGTTTCCTCTTTCAGTTTATCTCAATGCAATGCCAATTAATCTGCCTCAGTCTATTATCGTTCTATTCAGGATATCCTGTGAGTGTCACACCTGCAGGCTGATTAGGGCTCTCTGCCTGGAGGTGCAGCCCGCTTGTCTCAGGTCAACACAGTGACCACCCCGTACATCTGGGATTCAGGGCATAGCCCATTGCCTTCTTTTTCTGTGATACATTTTTTTATTGGAATATGATAGACATGTACAACTTACGCTGCATATGCAGAGTGCTATAATCTATCATTTAAGATAAATGGTTAGATATTTGTAGTTTTACACTATTATTCTTAGGGATATAAGGATTCAAATGTGATTTTATTCATGCAAAAAAAATCCACTAATTTAAAATGTTGACTTTCTAAAAATTGTGCTAAGTGAGTTTTGGGAAAACACTCTTCATATGTTCACAGGATAATGACCAAAAAAATAATAAATGACAATCTACCCCTAATATTCCATAAGAGCATATTGCATTCTATTGCATTGCATACATGGGTTCAGAATGATTTGACGGAAGTTTGTTTGGTTTCACATTTAGCAACCTGGGGGTATGTGACCTCAGTTCTACATTGAACTGTACTTTGTATAACTTTGTATAATGTACTTACAAAATATTGGAAACACCCGTTTTCCAGAAAACATAAAACACCTGCCACATGTTTGCTATGCAAAACCTCAACCTCTGTTCTTAACCTGATTGATTATGCTGTTTTGTGAATCTTGTGCCATGTGTACATTTTATATGATGACTAGTTTTTATTTATAATGCCAATAAAACCATAATAATAAATTACACGTGGCAGTTATATCAATAATAAGTGAGTACACTTCAACAAATGTATAAGAGGAAATCAGAAAACATTTTGGTCCCCAACAACTGGAGTTGCTCTCCTCTATAGTACAGTGGAATGTGATTAGTGAAAAACTTAATTTAAAAGGAATAATTAACAATTGGCCCATATTTGTGACTCATGTTACATGCAAGACCAGGATTCTAGACTTGGAGCAGAGGTGTTCACTCCCCACAGCTGTGCAGAGGTGCACATCTCCGGTTGTCATGGACCAAAATGCTTTCAGTTTTTGTCCAACATTAGCTCTAAAGTGTTCTCACTTATTACTGACTCAAAAGCTGCATTTAATTGACAAATTAGTATTATTTGATAATAATATGATAAATGGCTAATTACACTGCCTAAAACAAAGGTCGCTGTTGCACCCGTCATGCATAGTGCCCACTGTACAAGCCTCTGGAGGCAGTGTTATGATCTGGGGTTTCTTCAATTGGTCAGGTCTAGGCTCAGCAACGTTATGCAGCAATAAAATGAAGTCAGCTGAGTACCTGAATGTACTGAATGACCAGGTTATCCCATCAATGAGCATATTCCAGGACGACAATGCCAAGATTCATCGGGCTCAAATTGTGAAAGAGTGGTTCAGGGAGCATGAGGAATCATTTTCACACATGAATTGGCCACCTGAGTCCTGACCTTAACCCCATTGAAAGTCTTTGGGATGTGCTGGAGAAGACTTTACGGAGTGGTTCGACTCTCCTGTCGTCAATACAAGATCTCGGCCAAAAATGAATGCAATTCTGGACGGAAATAAATGTTATGACATTGAATATGGCTGTTGGAACAATGCCACGACGAATGTGCGCCGTAATCAAAGCTAAAGGTGGTCCCACGAAATACACGAGTGTGTGACTTTTTTTTTGGCCGGGCAGTGTATGATTCATCATCAAGCTAGTAAAAAAAAACAAGACAGAAACTAAAATGTGTACATACAGTTGCAAGAAAAAGTATGTGAACCCTTTAGAATTTTCTGTATATCTGCATAAATTCGATTTAAAATGCGATCACATCTTCATCTAAGTCCTAAAACTTGATAAAGTGAACCCAACTCAACAAAAAACACAAAAAACATTATTCTTTTATAATTTATTTATTGAGCAAAATTATCACTTTAAGGGTTTCTTCTCCTGACTTTTTTCCCTATAGAGTTTTATAGGAAAATGTCAGGAGAAATAGCCCTTGCAGTGATCCATCCACATCTACTCCATATCTGGCCACAGAGTGATGGTTTGGGGCTCGTTTGATACCTCAGACCCTGGATGACTTACAGCCATTTAGCCAGTCATGTGTTCCATAATGTACGAGTGTAATTTACAGCTGAATCTAGTCTCACCCCCCAATTCCCATAAAGATCCATTCAAATGCAGAGTGGTTATAGTATCGCTTGTAACAGTACCTGAAAATAAGATATTGAGAGCCTTTTGATATCGATGGGTCGCAGACTTCAGGAAGTAACAGCATGCAAAGGATATGCGACCAAATATTAAATATGATACTTTTAAAATATGTATGATCCAAGGGTACATACTTTTTCCAACAAAGCATTTAATGTTGGATAATTTTGCTCAATAAATAAATTATAAAAGAATAATGTTTTTTGTGTTTTTTGTTGAGTTGGGTTCACTTTATCAAGTTTTAGGACTTAGATGAAGATGTGATCGCATTTTAGATCGAATTTATGCAGATATACAGAAAATTCTAAAGGGTTCACATACTTTTTCTTGCAACTGTACATGGCGTGCCAGTCATAAAAGAGTGTAGAAAATATAGGTAAGAGAAATGGGAGCAAACATATAACAGCTGTTTTATGTTTTATGAAAAACAGTTTTTTTTCCGTTCCTGGTGTATCCAATATTTTGTCCACCCCCTGTATATTTCTCCTTTATACTCTGAGCAGTTGAATCAATGCTACAATGTGAAATTATCCACAATGTCATCAGTAATGCGGTCGGCAGCATTGTGCAGTGGTTCAGGGACTGGGCTTGTAGCCGAGAGGTTGCAGGTTACATTCACAGGAGGAACACTGAGTAAGGCACTTAACCTGAATCGCTTCAATTGTAAATCTCCAGCTATTAAATATCTCAGTCACTCTGGACAGGCATATCTGCTAAATGTAATGGAAATCTAATGCAAGCATAGTATTGTAGTTCACTCTTGGCCCTTTTCCATCGCCGTACCATAACGCGATGTACCCTACCGTCACAGGTTCTGGATGCATTTCCATCACCAGCAGAAGCGTAGCCTACCGTGTATATTTCTCGGAACCAATGGTGTGTTCAAAATATTTCCGATTTACGAGAAGAAAAAAATATTTGAACGTGACATATGACAATCGTCATACACCGAGCGAACCAATCACCATTTTCAAATACCTGGTAACTACTGGCTAATGGTGTATTCAATTGGCCAACTCGGGAGGATCGTGCGTGACGTTTGCTGTGACGATGGCCCCGTTCGTTACGGTAAAGGTGTTCAAATGAGCGGCAAAAAACATGGACACCCGCAGAAAGCTGATGCTTGTTTGGCCTCTGATCAGCATTTTCAGTTCCAAATGTTTTACGTAGTGTATGCAAAAACGATTGAAGATGAAAACAAACGCAGAAGGTGAAAGCCTACATACACCACGCAACGGGTCTCTCTAGCTCCAGATCTCTCCATGTTTAGAGATGCTCAGCTGTTTACATTTGACGCATTTTTCGTCACCTCGGTTATCTCGGGGAGACCTCAGGAGGTGCCCGAGTTGAATGTGGGATTTCCGAGATCGTTGTCATTAACTCGTCATCTTCTCATCACCGGGGTGTCACGTTCAAATATTCCGACTTCCGAGATCATTTGAATATACCATAAGATCTGGCTACATATCTACCGACAGAGGGAACCTCCTGCAAACTACTAGCAAACAAAAATTATGGAAGCCATATCAGCATCGTGGACCAACGATGAAGTCCAAGCTGTGGTCGGCATTTGGTCAGAAGATAATACTCAGTGTTGTGTAGGATATCTAATATTCCCCCCCTTCTCTCTATCTCTGTCGCTCTCTGCCTCTCTCTCACTCTCACCCCCCCAACATCAAAGATAAGCCAGTCTTTGTCAATAAATGACCCCTCTCCCCCCCCTCCCCCACACCTTAACCCAATCAGGGCTTGGATCCCCTCCCTGTCAAGGTATTTTATAGTTGCACCGCAGAAAAATAACTTAGTCAATTGTGGAGTTTGTTTGGAGAAGTCATCCTTTTTGGTTCCTTGTGCGTTTCCTTTTGTTCCTGTTCAGCTGGAGGGTAAATAATATTGGCAATTTTTGGCTTATCTCTCTTTTACTGGTATATCCAAATTAATGTCTGGTTTAATGTCTTCCATTTTGTAAATTATAAGTAGTCAGCCTACATTCCTTAGTGAATGTATGATTTCAATTCATTATTCCAATTGACTGTTTTCGCTTAATAAAATTCTTTAATCTCAAGACCTGATTTAGACCTTGTTTTGGCTTGTTGGTTGATCCACCAGGTTACTGTTCGACTTACCTATCAAAGAATTCGGCGATTTAATTGATGATTGTCATTTTTAATAATAATTATTAAATTAAAATAACGTAAAACTTATTTTGAATGTAGGTTAAGTGAGGGGTTCTAGCACGCAATATCGCTTGTGTTCAGTATTCAGAGTGCTGAACGTTTTAACAAGGGCATTGACTGTTGGAATCGCTGGATTCAGAAAATACACATTTTACCAAATCCTCACTTACCCGACAGTTGTTTAGTGCTGTTGTTTAGTTTACAGTGCCCCGTGCTGAAACTACGTCACCAGAGCAGCCATCACTTTTTTAGTCACTTCCTTCCAAATTATCATCATCGCGGTTCTCGAAGTTGGGTTCTTATCACAGAACCTTATACGTATATAATTCTGTGGTTCTTATGTAGTTCTTAGGTGGAAACAGAAACAAAACACTTTCTGTGAACTGCAGAGGTTCCAATAGTTCCGGCTATGGACGGTTCCTATGCAATGGAAAGAGGACCTATATCACGTGGCAGTTTTGATCAGAGGAACATCCCCGTCTGACCACTGAAAACCACAGGCAGCTGATCCTACTTGGCGCAGCCATGTGAAAGGTGATTAAAAACACAGCCATGTGATGATGTCCAATGAGTCAAACGATGCGACTGCCATACGGACCTGCCTTGTTGATTGCGGACGGACATATGCTGCCACTGGCGCTGGGTTTCCTTCCTAATGCGCTCTAATGTTCAGCACTGTTCTAAGTGGGGAGACACACAAATTATCTGCAAGATTCTTTGCGCCCATTAGGGGGACAAATGCATTATTCTTTCAGGAGTCCCAGAATTCCTGCCTACTCCCCTCCTAATGTAATTGGGTTTGATTGAGCTGTAACTTCAATACTGATGAAATACACAAAATAATATAGGTATACATGCTGTTTTCTATTCTTAGAGATACAGGTTTTTGGTGGGATACGGCTATTTGGGACTCATCTGATTTGGTCTATGTCCTATTTGGGGAAAATCTTTAAATAAAATCTATTCACTGGAGCCAAAAGAAATGATGCGAAAGCTATTTAGCTTCCTTTCTTTAGAATAATAAATTGGGCTTTGAACATGTCATCACACATGACTGAGAAAACGACATGCACATAAACAGACAGATAAGAGGAATACACAACTCATGCTTTTATTTTTTTTATTTTTTATATTTGCTCACACTTCCAACAGAAATATCAGCATAAGTGGATAGCCTAGTCATTGGACCAGTGCTAGAAACGCTGGTTGAGATTTGTACCAAGCCCTGCATACAGCCATTTCCCAGAACGATGAAATTTCCCACAAACTGGTTTTCAAAGGGTCAATTTCTTTCTTTTTAAAAATTATTTCATTAAAAACATCGACCAAATTAATTTGTTTTCATCATTAGGCTACTCTCATGTCACACTCTGAAGTCCCGTACTCTCTTCCCCCGCGTCACTTCCAATATTTTACCCATTTTTGGGATCTAGCATGGAATGTAAGCACGTTATTATATAGTTCTGTGAATGTAACATTCCTAACGCCTATGAGTTATTTCCTGGCCTGCAGTTTGTAAGCAAGCCCTCGTGGTTTGTGGTGGCGGGTGTCAGCATTTAAGGTTGGTGTTTGACCAGTGGGAAAGGGTCGTATCCACTAGCTAAGTTCTGGGAAACGTTTCCGAGCTTGTAAACGAATCCTCGTGTTATTTGTGGTTGGGTGCATCATGCATGAACGAGTTTGAAAAGATATGTATGAAATAGCGCAGGGAAGCTGATTGCTATCTACGCCGCGGCCCCTCGCTAGCGGTGTGAGACCCGAAAGAGCGGCCCCCTGCTTCGCGCGTCCCTGCGCTGTGAGACCAAAATGTTTATTTAGCACTAGACAACGGGGTGCGCTCTTTCGGTTTTTGAAATCCCAGTTAATCAAGTCTGGGTCGGTACAAGGGGGCTTTGCGACCTTATCTGATTGTCAGCGCTGTAGGCTACGTGTCCGCAAGCTAACGAGGGCATACACATCCTGTTTATAGGCAAATAACCGGGGCGAGTGGAGTGGGGACAGAGCAAGGAGAAATGAAATAAGTTAACGAGCGCCTATAATAGGGATCAGGAGATATGGCACGTTTTATAAGGAAGAAAGTAATAAGACTTTTTATAAGACTCTGAAAACAATAACTAATGTGAAACCTGCTGACCATCAACCTTAGCTATTATGCATGGTGATAGGCTACTTTAAAGAGAGGATTGTTTTAACGATTAGCCTATTCTGTAAATTAATGTCCCAGGTGGCTGAGTTCTGGGCTTCTGAAATCATTGAAGACAACGTGCCATTTATCCATGTATCTGCTCCCCATAGAACAATGTCGCCTCCTTGTGGGTAACGCCTCTTATGGTGAATGAAAGTAACGGGCCCTGCCACTACAAGTTTAGGCTACTTGTCACTGAAAAGTGCTTTCCAATATTATTTAATAGGCTACTCGCAAAGAAAAACAGCGTGTGCAATGAAAAATTATAAGAAATAAGGCAAGCGAATATATTAGGGGAATGGACAGAGGAACAGAGAATGGATTGTGAAAGAAGAAGGAAATTAATGAATACAGAAAGAGATTAAATTGACAATGGACCGCCTGCTCTGAACGTAATGAGAAACTGACTGGGAATGATTACACATAATTTCTACGAGGATTGAATGGAAGTTGATACCGTGAGCTTCATTTTCATTCTGAAGTAAAATCAATCTCAGGACAGAGCACATGTTGGGGCAGGGTTCCTGTAAATCATTTGTTTTTCTTTGAATTCGAGTGGCTCATAACCACAATCCCACAGACCAATGAGTTCCGTCAGACATCTGATCTGACGTGATGACCAGCTTCACATGTTTAGCCTAATGTATTTTCTTGCGAATGTGTGTGTTCTTTTCCATGGCATGTTGTACTGTGCAATAAATTGAATTAATATTTTAAGGGTTTTCCCCATTTTCGAACGCTCGGTCGTATCACATCTCGTTGGCGCAAATTAACTTGTCAATTTTATTGAACTTGTTTGAAAACCAGAAGGCTAGATTATGTTTGCATGTAAGAATTAGCCAGGAAGCACGCGTATTAAGATGATCAATTGCTCCTGTGTTGCTTTTAGCGTTTTCTACTGCAGTTCTGTTGTGGATGAAAATGCCTGGATCAAAGGCAAAAGCTCCTTATCTTGTGTTATTTTAAAATGTTAAAATTTATCTATCAATGTGAATGTTCTCTGATCTGAGAACTTACATGAACTCACCGAAATATGCACTTTGAGGATCCAACAAATCTGTACCATGACCGAGGACATATGCACGAGGATTAATAACATTTCTGCATGAATCATTCAAACAAATATTCAGTGGTTAGACGAGGTTTGAAGCTGTTTGAAAGGTCAGAGTAAAGTGGCCGGAGAGAGGGACTCTTCCTCGTCTGTGGAACACATGCCCTAAAAGGAAATTAAAGAAAAATCCTGTAGTGATTATGGTTGAAGCCTAAAACCAGGAAGAGGAAATCATGAAAGGAAGGGGCCAATGTATTAATTATAATGTTATTGCAGCATTGAAGGTGTAAAAATGATCATTGTTGCATTTTAAAATGGGGATATAACAGTGTAGATGGATAAAGTATAGATACATATTATTATACGTTCTCAGAAATAAAAGTACAGTGGAGGTACATTTCTCTTCTTTAAGGAACAGATTTCCCAAATGTCTACCTTAAAGTACAATTATGTTCCATTTGGGTACTAATAAGTACCCTTTCAAGCAAAAAAGGTACAAATTAATAATGTATTGCTGGCTAGGGGTACAATTATATCTACCTATAGGGTACAGTGACAAGCATTTGTACCTTTTTAGATACCTTTTTTTTCTGAGAGTGTTATCATAATATCATGTGACTCATAAGTCAAACACGCCGATATATACCGTCTTGGGGAGTGACCTGTCCCCATGGTCTGCTATTGGCTGTGGCAGGCGTTCCAGTGGTTGCCAGGGCGATTTGTAAACGCAGACCTGAAGGGCGAGGTCGAGCTGCTCTGGGGGCACGACCACCATGGGCCTGGCTGTGGCGTACAGCAGGGCCTGTACACAGAGAGCCAGAGGTGAGCAGGCAACACAATGTGCTCTCAGAAGAAAGGGTTCCAAAAGACTCCTCTGTCTCCATAGTGCAGTGATCTTCATTCCTGGTCCTGGAGAGCCACAGGGTCTGCTGGTTTTCGTTGTTAATCTGCACTTAATGAATCAATTTAAAGCAGTTGATTGCACAGTTGACTCGCTTCACTTGGTTAGTTGGGTCTGAGCTGTGTGTTGATTTTAAGATGAAAACAAAAACCAGCAGACCCTGTGGCTCTCCAGGACCAGGGTTGCTGACCCCTGCCATAAACAAACCCTATCTAGTTCATGGGTTCTTTGTTGGCCAAAATGGTTCAATGGGAGCTTTCACAATTTTCACACCTACCATAGAGGGTTCCATAAAGAATTAAAAAGGGTTGCCCTTTTTTTCAAGCCAAAGAACCTTTTCAGTGCTCAAAATGTACTTTTTTACTTAGTAGCACTGGTGCTCCCAAACTCAAAGAGTTAGGAACACCAGCAAAAATTTAGGAGCAGCCACCAAAATTTAAGGAGCGACAACAATATTGTATTGAACAATGGACAGTAGCCTAGTGTATGTCTGCTGAAAATTACAGTTACGAAAGTAGTGAATGTTAGCACATGGGATCCTCTTCCAGGTACCCTTGGATTGAAGTAATATAGTTTGGTTAATGAGCAATAGGCATCTGAATAACTTCTTCCAGGCCTATATTGAATATACTGTTTATTCAAAAAAATAATTTTCAAATAATTATAGGTTTCACAATTCAGCCAAGGGTTGTGAAAGCATTATTTGTATTGCCAATACAGTTGGATTAAGGTCATTATGTGTTTTGGTTAAGTAGCAACATTACTTTGAATAGCATATTCCAAGTTAACTACAGTCCTGGAGAGGTGATCTGCATGCTGGTTTTTGTTCCAACCATTTACCACCCTAATTTTCTGACAGCTGTATAATCTATACTGGTTCACTCCTGTACTTGAGCACAATAAAATCCTTAGGATACACTTGCAGTCTGCGGCTGTAGCTGGTGCTTATACAAATGTCAGATCAACATATGATTGAGCTAATTAAATAATTAAGAGCAGAAGTTGGCACAAAGACCTGAAACGGATCAGCCCTTGTAGTGCACTCCTGCCCTCTCAGCATCTTGACAACAGGAGATTTCTAACTGGAGTCTCAGATCCGTACAGTAGCACCACGTCACCTCCTCACTGTGGAGGTCAGAGCCCCCTCCCCTCCCCTCCCCTCCCGCTCACCATGGAGCTCAGGTCCCCTGCGTTTCGGGTCCTCAGGGTGCTCCTCTTGTCCTTGCAGCGCTTGTTCTGGAACCAGACGCGGATGACCCGCGGGCTGAGGCCGGTCAGCTGACCCAGGCGGAGTTTGACGCGCGCATCCGGTCGGGGGGTCTGGGAGTAGCAGGAGCGGAGCGCCCTGAGCTGGCCGTCGCTCAGCACGGTGCGTACCCTCACCCCTCCGACCCTGCCTCGCGCCCTGTCCCAATGTGCACCCCTCCCGCGGTCCCGGGACACTGGTCCTGGTGGGGCGAGGGGTTAGGTTAGAGCGGGTATAGGAAGAACTGCACTGTATGGAAACTGCTTTTCTCTTTGACAAATCAGGAATATTTTTTGCTGTTAACAATTAGTTTTTTTTCCTCCATATTTACCTTTGTAATAATATCATATGCTATTCATTTATATAATGGTAATAGTAACAGAATAAATAAAAGAAACAAGCTTCCACTCGCACATATTATACACACAGGTAAGGTTTGATTTAACACACTGTCCTCATTCACACACATACACACACACACACACACACACACACACACACACACACACACACACACACACACACACACACACACACACACACACACACACACACACACACACACACACACACACACACACACACAGGTAAGGTTTGAATTGATACCTTTTGCTGATAAACTACAGATAACTACTGACACCGACCGTGCTGGCTAGCAGAGAATGGGCTCTCCCTCTTCCTACTCGAGTTTTTTTGACCTCACTTGCTGGTGTTTTGGGTGAGGTAAGAACCTATAGGCCATGTCTTTCTATTCTATTTTATAAAATGTTGTTGAATTTAGTTGAATAAACTCACCTTGCTTCCATCTCACATGTTTTTCTCCTGCACAGATCTGGGGCTCTTGCATCCTGTGCTCTGCCTGGCAGCACAGCCCCTGGGACCCCAGAGTGAAGTGATCCCCAGGCATCAGCAATCGATTACAGAGTGAGCAGCACAGGCAGTTTGGGTGGTAGATGTATCCCCCAGCCTTCAGAATCAGATCAGAGGGGAGTAGAGCTTCCTTGCAGCCTTCACACTTCACTGCAAACATCCTGTCTCACAGGCAGAAGGCAACGATGGGCGAAACAGTTAATTAAAAAATGTCATCTGGCAATATGCTAACAAATTACCTCAAGTGTAGTTTTAATATGCAAAGCACTTTAGATATAAGTTAAGCCATTAGATGAATTAAATGAATGAATTAACTAACTCTTAAGAAACAGAATTTTAAAATAACCTGCATTCTCACAAGAAGCACTGCAAGGGAAGTACACACACTCCTCCAGTGCACTCACCCACAAGACAGTAATTCTTTTTTACACTATAGGTCACTAGAGAGCTGGTGCAGAGGTCAATCATATCTCTCATTGATAACAACTTGGGACTGTGGGGACCTGGTGTGTTAAATGAAGCCTACTCAGAGGGGCCTAACTGAAACACACCCTACCCTAAGGGGCCCTAACTGAGACACACCCTACTCTGAGGGGCCCTAACAGAAACACACCCAACCCTAAGGGGCCTAACTGAAACACACCCTACCCTAAGGGGCCTTAACTGAGACACACCCTACTCTGAGGGGCCCTAACAGAAACACACCCTACCCTAAGGGGCCTAACTGAAACACACCCTACCCTAAGGGGCTTAACTGAAACACACCCTACTCTGAGGGACCTAACTAAAAAACACCCTACCCTAAGGGGCCTAACTGAAACACACCCTACCCTAAGGGGCTTAACTGAAACACACCCTACTCTGAGGGACCTAACTGAAACACACCCTACTCTGAGGGACCTAACTAAAAAACACCCTACCCTAAGGGGCCTAACTGAAACACACCCTACTCTGAGGGACCTTAACTAAAACACACCCTAACCTAAGGGGCCTAACTGAAACACACCCTACCCTAAGGGGCTTAACTGAAACACACCCTACTCTGAGGGACCTAACTAAAAAAACACCCTACCCTAAGGGGCCTAACTGAAACACACCCTACTCTGAGGGACCTTAACTAAAACACACCCTAACCTAAGGGGCCCTAAATGAGACACACCCTTTTGAGGGGACCAGACTTAAAGACACTGATAATTGACACTAACACAGTTCAGAACAGACCTGGGTTGAGTGCTTTATTAGAAACGCCATAGGAGCCCTCTAGTCACCTGGAAAAGTCCTGCAAAAGTCCTAATATAGCTAGATTTACCATTGTCCAAAGCAGTTATGGACAATTCCTGTCCTGGAGGACCAGTGTGTGTGCAGGTTTTTGTTTCCAGCAATTACTGTATACAAGTGCTGTATACACCAACACTGGTGCACTCTTAGATTAGATCACAGTAAAATATAGGGACACAAGAACAGTCTTTGGCTGTCATTCATGCATTTATCAAGAAATGTACAGTTAGCACCATAATTCATTGGACAGTGACACATTCTTTGTTATTTTGGTTTTGTACTCTAGCACTTTGAGTTTGAAAGGATACAATGACAATGATGTTGAAGTGCAGACAAGTGATACTATAACTTCTCTGCATTTGAATGGATCTCTATGGGAATTGGGGTGGGACTAGATTTAGAATACATGGTTGGCTAAATGGCTCTAAGTCATCAAGGGTCTGACATATCAAACAAGATTTAAATGCAGATATGCAATAGATATGGATGGATAACTTGAAGGGTTTCTTCTCCTGACTTATTTTTCCATAGCGTTCAATAGGAAAATTTGTCAGGAGAAACAACCCTTAAAGTGATCCATCCATATGTACTGCATATCTGGCAGCAGAGTAATGGTTTAAGGCTTGGTGAATACCTCCGACCCTTGATGACTTAGAGCCATTTCGCCAACCATGTATTCCATACTGTTCCAGTATAATTTACAGCTAAATCTAGTCCCACCCCCCAATTCCCATCGAGATCCATTCCAATGCAGAGAAGTTATAGCATCACTTGTAAGAGTACCAGGAAATAAGATATCAAGAGTCTGTTGATATTGTTGGGTCACAGACATCAGGAAGTTATGGCATGAAAAGGATATGCGACCAAATAATTATTTTTTTTAACTTTATTCCACATTGTTAAATTGTCCAATATTTTTGATGCCCGAAAATGGGGGGGCTGGGCTATGTGCAAAAGGTTCTATAATTTCTAAATGGTTCATCCAATATGGATGAAAATACCCTCAAATTAAAGCTGACAATCTGTACTTTAACCTCATTGTCACTGTATCCTTTCAAACTCAAAGTGCTAGAGTACAGAACCAAAATAACAAAAAATGTGTCACTGTCCAATGAATTATGGCGCTCACTGTAGCTAAAATGTCAGATGGCATAAATATCAGGGCTAATTAAATAATTAAGGCCAGAAGGTGGCATGAAAACCAGAAACAGATACGACCCTCGTTGTCTACCTCTGGTCAAAAGAGCTTAATGCATTTAAAATATGTACTTGTCATTATTTGTTTCACTTTTAAATGGGGCCCTGAGAATATATGTGTAAGAAGTGCGAGTCCTCAGGGGTGGCATGTTGTCAAGGAAGACAGGGCATCTCTGCCTTCACCTGACTTCACTCAGGGCCTCTCTGCCTTCACCTGACTTCACTCAGGGCATCTCTGCCTTCACCTGACTTCACTCAGGGCCTCTGCCTTCACCTGACTTCACTCAGGGCATCTCTGCCTTCACCTGACTTCACTCATTTTACTGCACAGTTTATGTGACCACTTGGGTATAGATAAAAATCGGCAGTGCCTCCGCTGGTCATCTTGCTGTCTATCTACCCCCCATCATTGGCCCGTCTGTTACCTGGTGTAATCCCCCCGGCAGAGCATTCTCCCATCCCTCAGGAAGCAGCTGATGCTGCCCTCTAATGGACACTGGCACTCAGCACAGCGCAGGCACCGGCGTGCCACTGCTGGTCTGACCCCACGCACAGCACCATTGGGTCTCGGATGGTCCCTCCGCAGCCGGCACACACCCACAGCTCCCCCGCTAGATGTTCTCGGTCACTGCAGCCTGGGGGCGGTGCGTACACACGTTGTGCATGTCAAATCACGCCTCACGGTTCTTGTCGGGACCTGGAACCCTCCGGCCGCCCTTTCCCATGTTGTTCCGTGTACCTTTACCGTGATGTGCTACCTTTTCATACAACTTTAATGTGTTCATATGTATTCTTCTAGTATGCCAGTGGAATACATGGACCTTGACTGGCTGAATAAAACATTGCAATGCTGCTCAAGTTATTTGTCACTCAAAAATTGAAAAGTAACACATCAATAACCCTCAACCTAAAATGATTTTTAAAAAATGCATTTTACGAAGCGGTGCATCTTATTTGATAAGTTTTCTTATGCTGTTGAACTCGTCAGATTTTTATTTGTTCAATGGCATCTTGACAAAAACACTTTAAAAGTTTAGCTTATAAAATATACAATATTTCTCTTCTGTACTCTTATTGGCTTAAAGTAGGAAATAAAAATATGACAAAAATGATGTGTGAAATCTATTGTATAATTTGTTCATATAAGAACAGTGAATAAATAAAAACAATACTGCAACCCTTGCATACTGAATACTGAATGTATTAGCAATCAACATGAGAATCAAGGAATGAAATATTGTTTTATAAAATGTGTTCATTATGCAGTGACTGACTCAGTTCAGCTAACATAAGTTATCGCAAAAGTCTGATAACTGACGCTAAAACAATGCATGACAAGATCAATAAGACAATATTTTAAATAAACAAAAAAAATCACACAATACAGTAGATGAGTTTCAAATTGATGAAAAACTGTCAGCTCACGTTTGTCAGAATGGCTGGGGTCCCCCATCACTTCCCTGTAGGAGGTATGAATGGAAATCACCATATAGCAAATGTCAAAACTGACTGGGCTTCAAAAGCCTGCTGCTGGAGCGAATCTCAGATGAATCTTGCTCCTTTCCTCCCGGTACCTGTGATCGTTTTGAGGGGCAAGTGAAGTCAATGGGATTATCCAGAAGACAGCATTCACTGGCAGAGCTCCCAGAGAAAGAATGAAGACCTGAGACAAGAGTCACTTTTATACGCTCATATATCCCCCCCCCCCCGTCGTACATGCGGACACACACGCACACACACCTGCCAAATACAGACACACCAATCTATTAAATTAACCCAACAGCAAACACCACTCCTCCTCATTAGGGAAATAATGTAAGGCGCTCCGCCTCCTTTGTAATCAAAATGAAAACTAATTTGTCCAAGGATAAAAAAAAAGAGGACAGACAGCAGGCTTGGAGGGGCTGAGGCAGGGGAAGGCAGAACATAAGAGCGGTAATGTCAATCTCTCCAGGACTCTAAACGCAGACACCATCTCCGTCTCCCTCCCAACATGTCCTCCTGAGAACATAAGAGCGGTAATGTCAATCTCTCCAGGACTCTAAACGCAGACACCATCTCCCTCTCCCAACATGTCCTCCTGAGAACATAAGAGCGATAATGTCAATCTCTCCAGGACTCTAAACGCAGACACCGTCTCCGTCTCCCAACATGTCCTCCTGAGAACATAAGAGCGGTAATGTAAATCTCTCCAGGACTGTAAACGCAGACACCGTCTCCGTCTCCTAATGTCCTCCTGAGACCCAGCAGAAAAAAATCCAATGTTTCTATGATTTGACATAATATAGTCAATATATATAATATAGTATAATATATTTGTTCACTGCTCTAAACAAATTTTTTTTTTTAGCACCACTTTTTTATTTATTACATTTACCTTTATGTAATTTCTTTATTAATACATTCCTCTACCTTTTTAATTGAGTCCCACTTTGGAGAGCACTTTGATAACACTGTATGAAAAATATGAACTCTCCATTAAAACATTTGAGTTGTAGAGTTTGAGGACTAGTCATCTTAAAGGGTAACTACATACGCTTCGAACCATACAGCATGGAACCATGTTCCACATAAGGGGATGTGGTGTTCCTCTGTATTTCATTTAGCCTACCATATAAGCCATGTGAACACCATGAGCTCTATTCCTAGTCTGCACATATTATTGGTGTATTCATGTCTATGCACATTATTAAGTTCACATGTATGCCTGCTGCAGTAACTTTTGGTTGAATGGTATTAACATTTACCCCCCATACATTCTTGCCTGGTTAATCAATGACCAAATACCACCACTATCAAAATTTTTTTTTTTTTTTTTGTTGGTCCCTGAGGCCATGTCTGTAAGAAACCGAGTAAGCAGATAACGATTCATCTGCTTAAACCGCCATGTGAATTATATATTAACTGAAATTAAATGCATTGGCATACTGTGAATAATGTACCACTATGCCTTGTTGAAAGTCATTACATCACACCTCTCTAGTTCGGTCTCTATTGTTAGGTCAGAATAGTGACCTCAGACAATCAATCTTTCCTAAAAACGTCCCGTCTGCTGGACAGGGCCTGGTGACTTGGTGAGACGCAGCTGTTATGCAATTTTCTCCCGAAATCGGTCAATGTTCAAACACTGACAAATAGATCTTATGACACCCCCCCCCCCCCCCCCCCCCCCCCTCAATGAACCAGCCCAACCCCGCACCCCCCTCCGCGCAAAAAAAGGAAATTGTTCCCGAAAGACAGAGCCCGTCCCTATCTTCGCACACAGCCTATAATAAACAAAATTAATTAAGGACTCCTGGCAAAGCAAAGGACACCCCTGTGAGTGTCCCACCCGCCCCAAACTTCGCTCACTGCCAGTAATTAAAAGGCGCTGGATGGCTAGGGAGGAGAAGAGCGCTGATGAACACTACATGCTGATCAGCCCCGGGAAACGCCCACTAATTTAATGCGGCCGTGGAGCCGCAAGTCGGTGGACAGCCCCTCCCCCTTTTTTCTCCGTTGACACTCCATCTCGCAGAAACGCCGGGAGACAGAATGAGCTTCCCCACTCGTAATTTGCATGGCATATAAAAACCTGGAATTAGGTATGTATATTAATCAGGACAGCCAGCGGATGTTTGGCTAGAGCTTCCATCTCGCTCTCTCTCTGTTCATTAGCGTTCCCCAAAGACACTGGGAAGGGTGACGGCAGGGAGGAGCACGAGTGGGAAAGAACGGGGGTGGGGGGGGTGGGGGGGGTGGGGGGGTGGGGGGGGTGGTGGTTGGCGGTGAACGCAGTGATTTATTTACGTGCGCATCCTCCGCAATTTTGCAAAACAATTTAATTTGTGGCTGTCTTCTGTACAAAACAAAGTAACAAAATAAAACAAGCATGCAAATCTCTCACTCAGCCTGATTAATTAACTCCTTCACTTCCCGGTCTGGTAATGAGCTCAGCTTTAGGTGTGTGTGTGTGTGTGTGTGTGTGTGTGTGTGTGTGTGTGTGTGTGTGTGTGTGTGTGTGTGTGTGTGTGTGTGTGTGTGTGTGTGTGTGTGTGTGTGTGTGTGTGTGTGTGTGTGTGTGTGTTGGGACAGACAGAGGTCATCCAGTTTGGACCCCCATGGAACAGAGTTTTGCTGGTGTTTCCTCAGGACAAACCTGAATGAATGGACAGAAAACAAGGACATTAGCCTCCCTGCCCACAGCAAATTTGAACACAAAACACATACAGTTGAGACTCAGTCGAGAGCCATTTGAGAGTTATGCTGGCACTTCACCCAGAAGTGGGTGATGCTACTCATCTCTGAATGCATATGAAAATGTAAACTGCAGTAGTTTTGAAGACCTGTGTTTGACAAAATCCCTAAATCCTTCTAATTTCCTGAAAACTCCTCAGAGATATAATGTGTACCGGTATACAGGCATAGAGGTTGGATTTTCAATAGCATATTAGTGCCATTGCAGCCTAGTAAACTCCTTTAAACCAATTTGCAGGAGTTTACATTTGAATTGACTCACCCCAGTCATGTGGGGTTATGTATTAAGCAGTCTTGACTGACGCTGCTCTCGAGCTCAAGTGCATATGATTATGAGCCTGGCAATGGGTTAAGTGACTCATCTCATTTCGAATGCTTTGAGAGACTTATTTGTCGAGTCTGGCAAAGTGACTTCCTAGCACGTAGGTGGAAATAAAAACAGTGAGTGAATTGCTAATGATTTTCAGCCATGTTTATTTTCATTACGACGCAATGCACTGAGAAAGCAAAATCAAAATCATTGAGACAATTCATGTTCCAGTTGCAGATTAGTCTGTTTTGTGTACGAAGAGAAATGCAATTCACCCACAAGGGCCTCGTGCAGACCAGTGCCAACACTGGGCCTCAAGCAGAGCAGTGCCAACACTACACTGGGCAGCAGTGTGGTATAATGGGTAGGAAACAGGGCTTATAAGCTAAAGGTTGCAAGCTCAATTCTCAGGTAGGATACTGCTGTCGTACCCTGGAGCAAGGCACTTAAACTGAATTGCGTCAGTTTACAGTATATCCATCTGTATAAATGGATACATAAAAATGCAAAAGTTGTGTAAGTTGCTCTGGAAAACAATGTCTGCTAAATGTGGAGCAACCTACTTTTTCCAGAGCAACTTTTGTATTACACAAAGAGTGTTTGGAAATGCCTGTAATGTAATGATAAATAAATAAATGTGTTCTCAACAAGCTTTGTGTACACAAAGTGAGCAAGCAATCTCACTTACAGAATCATCAGCTGATTAGCAACAACCAATGCATCAGAGCAAACAGCTGGTTTGATAAAGAAAACTACTCAATGATTTCCATGTTTTACTTGTGCCCGCAAACATGCTGTGTCATAGCTTGTAAGATAATAATCATGCAATTTCTGTGATATTGCTGTGATTATTGTGCCATTTAATTCCATCTCTTGATGCTGTATTTCCTCATTTAAAACAGGTGAGCCCGATGAAGTTTATGTGAAGTCAAACAGTTTGACAGTGATCCTCACAGTTACCTTTCCTACCTGTTTGATGTTTATTTGGCATGTTTTTGTGTGTTATCCAATATCCAGATATCCATGGTGTCATGTCAACAAAAACAAAATGTGGATATACAGTGATTTTTAATTCCATTTTATTAATAGAAAATAGTAGCTTTTCTGTGCTTTGATCAGAAGCCCCATCTTCCATAAATAACCTTCAGATTTAAAGCTTTAATGACAGCTTTCTGTTGCAGGTGATGGGTGTGAACATAAAAGTGCCACATTTGAGTCAGAAAGTGGGGGGATGGGGGGTGAACACACGAGAGATGGAAAATTCCACCTATCTGACAAACTCCACACAGGCCAGCCACTTCCTCTGCATTAACACTTCTAACTTTCTGTCTGTCGCTCTCACACTCTCTCTCTCTTGTCCCTTTGAGTCATCCTCCCCTTTGTATGTGCGTGGGGGCGGGACTCTCTTCCTGCAGCCTTGCTTGTCGTCTTCCAGCTGGTACACTGAGCAGTGCCTCTCACTGGGGTTTTTAGTATGTACACTTCCTTATTACTATATGTTTGCCCTTTAGCTTAGATGTGACCTTATGACTTATAACAACATCAAAAGACATTGATATCTTATTTTCTGGTACTCTTACAAGCGATATAACCTCTCTGCATTTGAATTGATCTGTATGGGAATTGCGGGGTGGGACTAGATTTAGCTGTAAATTACGCTGGAACAGTATGGAATACATGGTTGGTAAAATGGCTGTAAGTCATCAAGGGTCTGAGGTATCAAACGAGCCTCAATCCATCACTCTGCTGCCAGATATGCAGTAGATATGGATGGATCACTTTAAGGGTTGTTTCTCCTGACAAATTTTCCTATTGAACTCTATGGGAAAAATAAGTCAGGAGAAGAAACCCTTCAAGTTATCCAAGTTATTTTTTCAGTGTGAGATTAAGCTAACAACAACAATATACTGTATACACCTATGTCATTTTCTTAGCCCCCACTACCTTTCTTGCCAAGTTGGAATGCCCAATCAAGGCTCAATGGGAATAGGCATAGCCTATGTGGAAGTACACTCTTCAACATAAATTCAAATACGTACAGTGTATGGACATGGACAATGCCAATGGTTGTTACGATAATGGACGACAACAGACAGTAAGAAATCTCTTAGAATGTTATTCAATTCAGCCTCTGCACCTTACTTTATTTGTGTTTTGTTGTATGAGTACATGTGAGGTTGGAATGGATAATTTCGGTAAAGAACTTTCGCTTTAAGAACTTATCCTTGCTACATTGAGGGGTTTCAGTATTGCTATCTGATCTGGAAATTAGGCTGCTTTTGGTTTCCCACGGAAAATATAAAAGTTATTAGAAGAGCACTGCCATACATCTCGTTTAAGTTCTATTAAAAAAATGTGTGTGCTTTTTGATGTTACTTTCGACCTTCAACAAAAAGAGTGGAAAAAAAAACAATTAATAAATGAAATACTTCGGCATATAATCTCGAAATAATGTGAGATATCCAGTAGCCTTCTTAACCATAATTAATTTGGGGGGGAAAAACTTGTCATATAAAAGTTTTGAATGTGGGCAAAACTTGCCTTCAGATGTGTTTCCGTATGTAGAAACATTTATACTCTCATATTGCAATTTATGTCAGAATACTGCTCAATGTGTCTGAATATGTGTGCGCATTATGTTCGTCATTATTCATGTAGGCTAAAGTTTTACTGTTTTCGTTTTAGCTGTATCGTAGCACAGCAATAAACTAGGCGGTTCGTAGAGTAGGCTAGACCTCTACGACATCCGGGCATTCCACACAGCCTGCACAGAAACGGAATGGCGGAGGTAAGAGCAAAAAAATGTTGGAGAGGAATATAATTACTGAATTACTTTCAAACAGCGCTACGTTTGAGATCGTTGTGACAAACATAGCTGTCGATTACATTTTAGTCCATCGTAAAGGCTAGCTACAAAGAAGCGTATAAATTTGTTCTTATGATATCGGAAGGAGTAAAGATGGGTGTATTTGCTTTTTTTTCTCGCCTCTCCGGCGTTCGTCACGTTAAAGAACCATCCCCTGTCTGCCAGATAGTGCTCTATTGGAAACAATGCGAGATCGGCTCCACAGAGGTGCACAATAGTGTCCCAGGTGCGCACAGATAAGCATGCGTGTCGGCTGTATCGCCTGTGAAGTGAGCATCCGACTTACAGCGGAGAAACTGCTCGCATCTGTCTTTGGTTCGAGGAATCTTTGTTTCGCTGAAAAGAATGATTTAGGAAACACGTTCAGCACCAGTGATTTAGGAAAGCGACTTGGATAACACTTGCTTGTGTTGTGACCTAGAGGTTCGGGGCAAGCTGTAGTAGCCCTAAGTTCCAGTGCAGGTTAGCGAGTCGCTTGCTACATATTTCTGGATAAAAGTAGCGATCATAAGGTGTTGCCATTCGTTTGGTTCACTTAGGTGGCTTAATGCATATATTTAATGTTATACTGCTTGCTTTTAAAGTGTAGATATAGCCTACACAATACTTTATATTCAATTTACTAGCCTTTTTAGTTTTTGTTTTGCTGGTTGACGTTATATCATAAAGTATTTTTATCCCCGTCCGAATTGTGATGGCCTACATATTTTTTAAATCTTAGGCTACATTTTTTTGTAAGATGTTTGCGTCGTAGGCTCGTGTAAAGTTGTGTTTGTACAGTACGAGTCAGCTTCTCTCCAGTCATGAAGTCTGGATGTGTAAGCCAAAACTTATTTACAGACAGTGTATAGCCTACACAATTTTCCACATGTGGCATTTTCCGACCTACAGCAAAATGATACAGGACTTTATTACTTCAAAAGGTTGCATGCCATATAATCAAAGTATGAATTCTCCCTAGACATATTTTAATAATAATAGAAAATTGTAATTTCAATAGTAATCTTGCCCTTTTCTGTATAATTTCTATTTGTAAGTTTTAAGTTGTGAGCTTAAAAGTAGGCCTAAACCATAGAAGCTGGAACCAATAAAATGTTGCTTGAGATGGAGAGAGAAAGTTGCCTTTTCCCTCTCATCCTCTCATCTGGCCTTTTCCCTCTCATCCTCTCATCTGCCTTTTCCCTCTCATCCTCTCATCTGGCCTTTTCCCTCTCATCCTCTCATCTGGCCTTTTCCCTCTCATCCTCTCACCTGGCCTTTTCCCTCTCATCCTCTCACCTGGCCTTTTCCCTCTCATCCTCTCATCTGGCCTTTTTCCCTCTCATCCTCTCATCTGATGCTGATGCTGTAGTAGAAAGGAAGCTGCAAAAGCAAAGGAAGCACATGGTGCTGTGGAGAGTGTGAGAGAGAGAGAGAGAGAGACCAGAGAGAGAGTGTGAGAGAGAGAGAGAGACCAGAGAGAGAGAGAGTGTGTGAGAGAGAGAGAGAGAGAGACCAGAGAGAGAGAGTGTGAGAGAGAGAGAGAGACCAGAGAGAGAGAGAGTGTGAGAGAGAGAGAGACCAGAGAGAGAGAGAGTGTGTGAGAGAGAGAGAGACCAGAGAGAGAGAGTGTGAGAGAGAGAGAGAGAGAGAGACCAGAGAGAGAGAGTGTGAGAGAGAGAGAGAGAGAGAGAGAGAGAGACCAGAGAGAGAGAGACCAGAGAGAGTGTGAGATTGATAAAAAGCTTTATTAAACAAAAACTCCCTTCCACTGTGCAATCACACTGGGGAATTATTACCAAGTACAAAGACAAACATATAATCCAACGGCTTACATTAAAGACTCACAGGGAGAAAAAATAAATAAATAAAATGAAAAAATAAATAAATGACACACTGTCTAAAAACCAAACAATAAATCGCCATCATCAGAGAGTGTGAGAGAGAGAGAGACAGACAGACAGACAGACAGACAGAAGGAGTGTTAATGCAGAGAAAGGTGGCTGGCCTGTGTGGAGTTTGACGGATAGGTGGAATTTCCATCTCTCACGTGTTCACCCCCCCCTTTTTTCGGACTCAAATGTGGCACTTTTATGTTCATGGGGGGAAAAGGGGATTAAGCCCCTCCTGAGAGACCCATGAATGCCCGTCTCTCTGTGACTGTGTCCCAGCTGGTTCAATGGGCACTGGGGAACACCGATTCGGCCTAGCTGAGATCCTCAGGCATGCCTACGAAGTGCAGGAGGAGGAGGAGTCTCCCCAGAGGGCCAAGTCCCTGACAGACCTGGAGAAGAGTGTGGGCCCCACGCAGGTATGGAACCCCCAAATCCAGCCCCCTTTTCACTTCACCTGGACAGGATCCAGTCCCGCACACCAAACCCTACAGTGGATCCCAAACCTTTTAAGGAAAGGGAGCTTTGGTATATCCAATAGTACTTTTAGCACAGATGCAGCAAAGGTCTGAATTGTGAATGAACTTCAGTGAACGTCGACACACAGGGATTTAATGTGAGTGTCTGTAAGGCTCTGCAAATTTTTTTAATACAATCCCAATTTTTCTGACCCATGACCCATTTAATGAGCAGTGATTCTGTGACCCATTGCTGAAATATATACTGTATGCATGGCAAGGGTAGTAGATGGTGACATTTAATTGTTCAGGAATAAAATTAGTGCTTCTGTTTGTTGGTGTTTAGCGTCAAAGATGCACACTGAAAAACACTAATGTAGTAATCTAGATGCAGAAAATTTACGTGGCCTCCATATTTTTCTCAGCACTATATATTCACAGGGGAAATGGTCAATATCATGTAATTCCCATTCCTTTTTCCATTTCTTAAGAATTGCTCAAGTATTACAAACTAATGGCTGTCGTGCTTAGATGCATCACACTACCTATGGTAGAATGGATAGTGTCCACATTGTGGATGTGTTAATGGAATTTTTAAACCCTTTACCCTTATGGAAATGTAATATACTGCAGTATTGTAAATATATCACAATATATTTTAAAATATACTGCAGTATATTACATTTCCATAAGGGTATGGTGTAAGATCACAAGCGTGATTAGAATGTTCTTAACCAAACATTCTAATGCTGATGTAATAGAATATAATTATTAATAAGAGCAGCAGGAGCGCCCTGACATTTTTCGATTTTGCTTCCCTGTCCTATAACAGACAAACCAGCGCATGAAAAAAACATAAAATAAAAGCTTGATACAACAAAACTCGTTCAAATGAACAAACGAAAATGAGAGACAGCTGGACTACATGTCACCATTACAGCGCCGCATTTTAGAATAACAAGTAACAAGCACTACTAATGGAGTTTATGACTTAGAATTTTTGAAAAAACATTCAAAAACCTCCCCCTCAAAGGCTTAAATTTAATTATTTTTGCACCTTTGAGAGGGAAGACATGTCTTAGCAATCCCTTACCCAATATGCATTTCCATCCATGTATCCTTCCTTGCGTTCTAAACTGCTGTAGAATCACTTCAACGTTTCTCTGGCCAAGCTGGCTCCTGTGCAGTTATGGCCAGTTTGCATCAAAAAGCTGTCAGCCAACCTGAAGAGTTCTGAGCATTTTTGTAAGAAGTGTGTGTGTGTGCATGTGCATGTGTGTTTGTTTGGGGGGGGGGGGGGGGGGCAGTATCCACGATGGGCCCCTGGGGAACCCCTGCCTTTTCTCCCTCTTTGTAGGGGCAGTGAGATGCCCCTGGAGGAGCTGCTTGCATTGTACGGGTACGAGGTGTCGGACCCCATCGTAGAGCACAGCAGGCAGCCGAGCGAGCCGCCGGCCGGCCTGCCAGACATGACCCTGGACAAGGTGAGAGCATGATACTGACTCTCGGCATCCGCTGCAGTTATGCGTGAGGCTACTATCACAGTGCTATAACCTTTTGGTACTACAAGCCACGTTTACTGTCTGATGTGAGACAGTTTGTTTTATTGTTCTCAAAGAGCCTGATGTATTTTTTTTTACACTAAAATGGCCTGTTACTACAGATCCCTTTTTTTATAGTTAACTAATTATACTAGAAGAGATCTAAACTTCATGAACTTAAAATGTAAATGTTTGCTTTTGACTAATAAGCAGTGAAACACAAGAGATTCATAACTTCTTATAAATAATTTTTCAGTTAATTCCAGCATGAGAGCTTACGTGAAGCTTAAGCAAATATGATGTTCTGAGAATTATTAATAATATTACTTTAACAGCAACAGTTAATAGTGCATAAAATGAGTTGTTGGAGACAGCAGCTAATTCAAATATCTGGGCTGTGAATACCATGGGTATTTTTAGCCGCAGAAAATGGGAAGTGTAGCTTGTTGAGGAAGTACTGTTTTATAGCACTGAGATTAGAACAGCTGGGTGTGTGTGTGTGTGTGTGTGTGTGTGAGATCTTTTTTGTGAAACATTAGTTTAGCACTAACAGATGCTGTTGATCCACCTGTATATTTCACACTGCATGTCATTGCCTGCCACTGATGTAATATGAGGTGGCTCCCAAAATGGCACATACAGTGCTGCACAAATGTTTGTGAACCCTGTAGAAATTTCTGTTTATCTGCATAAATTCGATCTAAAATGTGATCACATCTTCATCTAAGTCCTAAAACGTGATAAAGTGAACCCAGCTCAACAAAAAAGAAAAAAAAACATTATTATTTTATAATTTATTTATTGAGCAAAATTATCCAACATTAAATGCTTTGTTGGAAAATCTATGTGAACCCTTGGATCATACGTATTTTTAAAGTATCATATTTAATATTTGGTTGCATATCCTTGCATATCCAGATATGGATGGAGCTGGGTTCACTTTATCAAGTTTTAGGACTTAGATGAAGATGTGATCACATTTTAGATCGAATTTATGCAAATATACAGAAAATTCTAAAGGGTTTCGAGCAGCACTGTAAATGCTGGAGTGGGAACCTTTTACACTTTACGCAAACAGTGGGTTTCTGACATGGCAGCAGGCTGGTAAAAAGGTGCTTTTTCCTTCTGTGTGAAATAATAATAATAATAATAATCAATAATAATAATAATAATAATATGGCTTACATTTCTTAAAGACCCCCCCCCCCCCCCCAATTTGAAATTCGCAATCATATTCATCAGTGTTAATTGCTGCAACCCCCGGGAGAGTTTTTGGGAGAGTGCAGGCAAGCAAGTGCTCTCCTCTGCAATGCGTGAGATCAGTCACCACTTCTTAACTTACCACCGTTTGCAAGTCAGGTTTGTGCAGACATGAGTGGGAGGAAGACACTTCATGTGCAGCTCAGCAGCTGGTCTTGTGGGGCTCGCTGTTGCTCGCTGTGACGCTATCATCCCAGCCAAATTATACCCTCCCACAGGGCAGCTAGAGCCCGTTGTGTAGTGCCCTGTGGGGGGTGCAGCCATAGTCGGCACTGGTATGGTCAGGATTCATAAAAATATAGATTGTATTTATATAGCGCCCTTCAACTCATGATCTCAAAGCACTTTATTGTGAAGGAGGAAGCTCACCAGAACCATCATCCACCTGGGGGAAAAATGAGCCAGAACCCTCACCACACACCAGCTGAATTGCTGTGGAAGGGGACTATTGATGTGGTTAAACTGGGGGATGATTGGGTGACAGGCTGAGAGAGCCAAGTTGGGAATTTTACCAAGACACTGGGGGGAAAACTCCATAAACCCCTGGTATTCAAATCATGGCCCTCGAGGTTCGAGAACTGTGGTTTTCCACCCTCCCTTTACCTGGGAGTCAGGTGTGAAGACAGTCTGGCCAATCAGTTGCACTAATTGTTCAGTTAACTACCTGGGAGAAGGAAAACCAGGGCCAGATTTGGATTTGAGGTCCAGATTCGCATATCCATGCCCTAACTATACTATAAGTCAGGGGTGGCCAATCCTGGTCCTGTGGAGCTGCAGGGCCTGCTGGTTTTTGTTCCTACTCGACACTTAATTGATCAATTAAAGCAGTCATTTACACAGTTTACTCACCTCACCTGGTTTCTTTGGTCTAAGCGGTTGTTATATTTAAGGTGAAAACAAAAACCAGCAGACCCTGCGGCTCCCCAGAATCAGGGTTGGCCAGCCCTGCTATAAGTGCTGTGGGATGCTTAATGACTACAGTGAGTCTGGACCTGTTCATCTTGAAAAAGATGGGTTTGATTGGATGTCTTCACTGCCTGCATGTTTAAGAGGTATACCGATTGGACATCTTCTTTGCCCATATTTTAGCAATGTGTTCTTATTGGATGTCTTCTCAGCACTGATAGATGATTCTCAACAGGATCAGATAGCGAAGGATCTGCTCTCAGGGGAGGAGGAAGACGAGACTCCTTCATCAGCCGATGACCTCACGCCCTCCGTTACCTCGCACGCCTCGGATCTCTTCCACCGCCATCTACATGGTATGACTGACACCCTGAAAGAGGGGGTGCGTCCCAATACTCGAAAAATGCATCCTCCATTCCTCCACTACCACCTCCTCTCCTCCGTGCCCCGAAAACTGATCTTTGTGTCTTAATCTAATGTTGCTGATTCCATATTAATTACATATTAATGGTTACATATTAATTAATGTCTCGACGCAAACAACAATGGCAGGTACATTGTATACTGTACATGCAACTTGTACTGAAACGTACAGGCAGTTTAGCATACTTCCGGGTAGGAGACGAGTGGAAGAAAGGAGGAGAGGAGTGAAGAATATTGGGACGCACCCATGGAGCCCTTTAACCCTATTTACTTTGGCCCTTTTGAGGCAATGTTCTCCTGGTTTCTACTAGTTTTATTTAAATGTCAGTATCTAAAAAAATATTCCCTGCAAAATCCATGGTTTTAAGTTTGAACTGAAGAAGAAGCTGTATCATTCAGAAATTTGCTACAGAATACATTTATTTCAGAATAGTCACATACAGTATATATATAATAACCATAACATACGTCGCCTAATGTATTTAAATAAGTTTAAAAAAGAACGTACGAAAGCGCGTGCGTATTCACACAAGTACAGCAACGAATTTCAGCGCTCAGTGCGAGGGGAGGTCACTGCGGAAATGTCGACTGTATGGCACTTTGGCGAAATATAAAAAGATAAACTCTTCAGGGTTCATGAGAAAACAGCTGTAGCTGAATATACTGGTAAGTACTTGGTTTCTTAAACATATTTATACGAGAGATTTTGGAGCAAAAAATGAGGTGTCTTCTAAACCGAAAGTGGATCAGGTACTGTATATAGTACAGTAAGCAAGGGAAAACGGCGAATACTCATTTGTACAACGTTTTAAAAAAATATTATTGTTTCTATACGTCAACATGATTTTCTTAGCGTGTATAAACGGTGCATTTGATGCATTTTACAGTCTGTGGCTGTAGCCAGAGGAGGGTGCGTGAGTGCTGTGGGCTACTAATAGCACCCTCCTAATTTATTGCACGGCAGTGTAACTGGAGAAGCTGCGGTTTTCGCAAGAAGCTACCCTTTAAAAAAATACTGCGTCAAAATTTTCGGGGTTTTCTTAAAGCTGTAGTTTATAATTTCAGATGAACATGATACTGTAATTGAGACGGATACGTCTCAAACCACTAGGGGTGAAGCTTATAGAGTTAACACTGTAGTCCAGGGAAATCTGGCACTTAAGGCCAGTAGTACTGCTGGTTTTCATGCTTACCCTCCAATCAGGACTGATTTAAACATGGGACAACGGGTTAAATCTCTGGCCAATCAGTGGCATTAACTGATCAATTAACTATCAGGTAGAAAAGAAAACCAGTACTGGCATCGAGGACCTTATTTGAGTATCCCTGGTGTAGTCTATTCAAAGCAAAGTTATTATTTAAATACTTAAGCTTTAGACACCAGTAAAAAATTTTACTTTTTTAAAAGAAACATCCACTTTGGCCAATATTCAGAACAAAATAATTTTTTATGTGGTTGTACATTTTGGTTGGTACCATGATTCGTTGAAAATTCTTATGGATCTGCATAAGTGTTTTCATATTTTACCTGCATCTAAAGAGCTAAAGATATTTCCGTTATGTATTTGACCTTTGCCCCAAGTCTAGTACAAAGCTTAAACTTAAAAAACCTAAGAATGTTTATAAGCAATATAACAGCAAAAAGTGTAGCACAGAGGAAAATGTAGTGAAAATCTCCAATGAATTTCTAAAACATTCTTGCAATTGAAGCAAGATTTGTGTGTACTTTTGTTTGCTTGAAATTACAGACATTGCTTTGTTGTCTCCTATTGAAAATGGAAATCAATTAGAATATGAGTCATTAGTTTGTGTGGCAGTGATGCTGTCCTGTTTCTCGGCACGCTCGCCTGCAGATGAAGAGGAGGACTCCACAGGAAGTGCCTCTGATGAAGATTCTGTTGGCAGCTCCATCCAGTCTAATGATGGCGGCAAGGTGAGTGCCGGAGGAGGGCAGAGAACCTGACCCTCTTTGGGGACGGGACAGGTGCATTTATACTAGGGGCCCAGTCTCCTATCCCTGCAGGGCTGGTGTGTTTGCTGGTTTTTGTTTCAGACAAATTATTCTGACTGAATTCTCTAAACCAGGGGTAGGCAACCCTGGTCGTGGACTGTGCAGGAGACTGTCCTGGTTTTTGCTCGATCCAAACCGATAACGACAAAAATTGATTAATTTTAATGAATCAGGTGTAATGAATGCAGGTGACCATGTGCTGGAGGCGCTCGGCGTTTCACTGTCCAGAATATTCAGACTCAGACTTTTAATCATCCATCGAACTGTTGCAATGAAGCTCAGATGAAACAAAAAACAGAAACGTCAGTGGCACTCCAGGGCGAGGGTTGCCTACCCCTGCAAATTAATATAAATTAATATAATTTAGACATTGGCATGGAATCCTGAGATGAATTGGCCCTTATTGTGCACTCCAACTCCAAAAAAAAGACCAATTTTTTATTGTCTTATTGGAAGGTTGAGTTAAAGTCATGTGACCCGGCCTTTGTGGCTGTGATTTATAGGACATCATGGTGGGTTCCCAGTACCAGGCTTTGATCCCCCCTCTCAGTGCATACTCTCACCAGGACAGAGGTAATCACGTTTCTGCCTTCTCGTCTCACCCGTTCCTCGTCCTTTTTGTGTTCTCCCAAAATGTTTGTCATCCATCCATGCTCCATCTCCTTCCCGTGCCATTAGCGAAACCTTCCTTCTCTTTCTGTGATTTTCCACACCTCTCGGCTCTGTCCCTCTCCTGCTCCACCAAGGTTGGGGTCAATTCCATTTCAAGTCAATCAGTTCAGGAAATTAATTCAAACTAAACTCATTAGTGAAAAAAGGCCTCCTAGAATGCAATTGAACCCCCCCCCCCTTTTTCTCCCCAATTTGGAATGCCCAATCATAGTTATTCAGTCCTCATTGTGGCACCCTCTGCTATCGATGCGGGAGAGAGCTCTTCTCTGAAGCGTATGATATCACCCAGCAGTTCTTAACACACCGCTTTGTTGTGCAAGTGAACAGGCAGATTTAAGGCTGCCCCAGTGACCAGTCTGCTATTGGCCCATTAGATGCTTGCATCGTTGGTCGACTGAAACCCTGAGCGAGGCTAGAGCCAGTTGTGCGTCCCTTTACATGGCTGCTGGCACACACAGCACTGGCACACTGTGGATTCCACACCCGACCGTGGGGCTCGTCCATGCACTAGAACAGTGTCTTAACTGATACCACACCATGGGGCCAGTCCATGCACTAGAACAGTGTCTTAACTGATACCACACCATGGGGCCAGTCCATGCACTAGAACAGTGTCTTAACAGATACCAGACCATGGGGCCCGTCCATGCACTAGTAGAGTGTCTTAGCAGATACCAGACCATGGGGCCCGTCCATGCACTAGAACAGTGTCTTAACTGATACCAGACCATGGGGCCCGTCCATGCACTAGAACAGTGTCTTAACAGATACCAGACCGTGGGGCTCGTCCATGCACTAGAACAGTGTCTTAACTGATACCACACCATGGTGCCCATCCATGCACTAGAACAGTGTCTTAACAGATACCAGACCATGGGGCCCGTCCATGCACTAGTAGAGTGTCTTAGCAGATACCAGACCATGGGGCCAGTCCATGCACTAGAACAGTGTCTTAACTGATACCAGACCATGGGGCCCGTCCATGCACTAGAACAGTGTCTTAACAGATACCAGACCGTGGGGCTCGTCCATGCACTAGAACAGTGTCTTAACTGATACCACACCATGGTGCCCATCCATGCACTAGAACAGTGTCTTAACAGATACCAGACCATGGGGCCCGTCCATGCACTAGTAGAGTGTCTTAGCAGATACCAGACTATGGGGCCAGTCCATGCACTAGAACAGTGTCTTTAGCAGATACCAGACCATGGGGCCAGTCCATGCACTAGAACAGTGTCTTAACTGATACCAGACCATGGGGCCCGTCCATGCACTAGAACAGTGTCTTAACAGATACCAGACCGTGGGGCTCGTCCATGCACTAGAACAGTGTCTTAACTGATACCACACCATGGTGCCCATCCATGCACTAGAACAGTGTCTTAACAGATACCAGACCATGGGGCCCGTCCATGCACTAGTAGAGTGTCTTAGCAGATACCAGACTATGGGGCCAGTCCATGCACTAGAACAGTGTCTTTAGCAGATACCAGACCATGGGGCCAGTCCATGCACTAGAACAGTGTCTTAACTGATACCAGACTATGGGGACCCGTCTATGCAATAATACAGTGCCTTAGCAGGATGAGTCATGAAGAAAGCCTTCAATTTATTTTCTGAATGGACTGAACTGAAATGTAATTTGACCTCAAGTTTCGGTCAGCCCTCCACCACTGTCTCCCTGCTTTGTGCCAGCCTTATGTACCATGTCCTTCCTTGGACTCACTTTCCCATGATTCCATTGTCCCAACTGTCCCCTCCCGTCCCTCCCGTCCCCAGCCTATGAGAATGAGGACCAGCTGCTGTGGACTCCAGATAGGCTAACAGGAGAGGCCGTGGAGGAGTTCCTGCTACAGGCTCAGAGGCGTGGGGGTGAGGAGGGGGGTGCAGAGACCCCCACGTCTGGGGACATTATCAAGGACAATGAGCAGGTATATCGGTGTGTTCAGTCTACTGTACCGTACTGTATGGATAGAGAGCAGGAAGTCAAAGACCAGTGACATTTTAAGAAAGCTTTTAAGGGTTCGCTGACTTCTTTGGTCATTTTGAGCAACCTGTCACTAGGATCCATTTTTTCCCTCCCTCCTTCTCTTTCTCTCTCTCTCTGCCTACTTTCTTTCTCCCAGGCTCTGTATGAACTGGTCAAATGCAACTTCAATGCAGAAGAAGCACTGAGAAGATTGCGCTTTAACATCAAGGTGTTCAGTGGTAAGACTGTCCGTTATAAACATGGCATTTCACCCCAGTGCTGCCTGGATGTAATAAAGGGCATTTATGGGTCTGTGAATGAGTGACACTTCCGGAACTCTGGAATGGGAGGAGCTGTCATTGTGAGGTCACTTTCATTATTAGTGATTAGCTTATTTTGAACCAATCATTTTGCTGTGGAGCACACTCCTTTTGTTTGTTCTAAAACATCAGGGATTGACAAAACATGGTAGCTCGACAGCCCAAGTCATGTTTGTACAATTTTTGTAACTGGCCCAGAAAGTGGGGGAAAATATATTTCATTTTGCAAATTAAAATTTTTGTTGCATGCAGGTATCTTCCATCACTTCTGTGAAGGCAATGTGAAACATTACTTCCTAGAAAAGCAACAAAACCTTCTACTATGAACAGAGCAGATGGCTGCTTCTTTCCTCCTGTCATTTTCTGAATGATTTCTTTGAGCTAGTAACAATGCAACACAGAGTTATGCAAATTAGTTGCCCACAAGATAATGTGCCCATGATGACTCTTTGTGTGTGTGTGTGTGTGTGTGCGTGTGTGTGTATGCGTTTGTGAGACTGAGTGAGGGAGAGATAAGTGACTGAGCTCCCGTTAGCATGCTTTCTCTATTGATGTTTTCTCTCCTCATGGTTCAGCTGATATCAATAGCACTTGTACTGTGCAATAGCACATGTTATTATCAGTGACTTCCCAGTGGTCTTTATGAATGTGTGTTTTATTTACAGGTTGACATTAGCTTGATTGTGGATTAGCCTAAGTGATGAATGTAAATGCTGTGTTCCCTCAGGTTAATCCTCTGTTTAAACACAACCACAGTGCACTGCGGATGCAGGGTGTATTAACTATCATGTCCTCCATTCATTCCTGTCAGTATGACAGTCACATGGATTACCTCCTATTCCAAAGTCATTTTAAATCTACTGTACCTCTGCAAATGAAATATGTCAGAGGACTGTAGGTGTTTTAATCCATGAGATGTCATGTTCTTAGATTCTTGTATAGTCTTTGGCTGTGTGTTAATACAGCATGTATTGCTGTGCTCTGGTATTGTTTGTTTTATAACTCAAACATTGTATATGGTGCTGCAAACTTTTTTTAAACAAATTTAGAAAAAAAAGATACAAATTGGGGGTTGCCTGGGATTGGTGGTACTAGGTACACTGGGATTTGGGGTTCTAACTGCACTGCGATTGGGGGTTCTAACTGTTGGGATTGAGGCTACTAACTATACTGGGATTGAGGGGGTTCTAACTGCGCTCTTCCATGTCCAGAGGAGCTGTGCGCCTGGAGTCAAGAGGAGTGTCGGAATTTTGAGCACGGATACCGGGTCCATGGGAAGAACTTCCACCTTATCCAGGCCAACAAGGTGACAACCCTACAGGCTGCAGAACTTGAGTCTGTCTGCATGGAGCAGAGTTGGGGCCTGTTCTCACACACACTTTACCATATTGAACCCACAACTATTTAGTGCATGGCAGGACATGTATAAGAATACATTTAAAATAATTGATTGAATGTGTCAGAATGCACTGCTGAAATATGACCTCTGCCTCTCCTTACCTCAGGTACGCACGCGCTCTGTGGGCGAGTGTGTGGAGTACTACTACATGTGGAAAAAGTCGGACCGGCATGAGTACTTCACCCAGCAAACCACCAAATTGAGCCGCAAAAAGCACAGTCTGCAGTCAGAGCCCATGTGAGTACGAGCACACGCTAGGCACACGCCAAGCACACACTAGGCCTGGAGGTGCTCATGACTGTGGAAGTATGTCTTTTTCTGTTATTCTGATGCAAATCACAAAGCATGCACGCTTCCAAGGTCACCTGATGAGGGTGAGCTGAAGCGCCATGCAAATAGACTGGGCTGGGTTGCACCGGTCATAGGTAAGCAGAGTGGGGAGTTTGTTTCACCACTGGGGAGCTAGGGTGGAAAAGCTCCGCAGTCGGGACGAGCGGGAGCCGTTAACACGGAGGGAGGGAAGTGCAAGTCGCCCTGCAGCAGCAGAGCGAAGTGGTCGAGCAGGAGCGTAGTGCTGGATTAAGTCCTGTAGGTAGGAGGGGCCTGACCTTTTGGCTGCAGTGTAGGCCAGGGTCAGAACTTTGAACCTGATCCTGGCCACGACCGGCAGCCAGTGGAGTGACCTCAGCAGGGGGGTGACGTGCGAGAACTTCGGGAGGTTGAACACAAGCAGAGCAGCCGCGTTCTGGACCAGTTGTAGGGGCAGAATGGCGCAGACTGGTAGGCTTGCGAGAAGGGAGTTGCATTAGTCCAGACGTGAGGAGACCATGGTCTGGACAAGAAGCTGGGCGGAGTAGGTGGTCAGGTACGGCCGAATTCTCCTGATGTTGTACAGGAGGAACCTGCAGGACCGTGCCGTTGCCCTGATGTGTTCTTTGAAGTCCAGCTGGTCATCCAGGACCACCCCCAGATTCCTTGCAGAGCGGGAGGCGGTCACCATGGTTCCGCCGACGGTGATGGATAGGTCTAGGAGCGGGGAGGTCTTATATGGCATGAAGAGCAGCTCAGTCTTGTCGAGGTTGAGCTTCAGGTGATGGCTAGACATCCACTCAGAGATGTCAGCCAGGCAAGCAGATATCCTTTCCTTTACCTGTGGGGTAGAGGGAGGGAAAGAGAGGACGAGTTGAGTGTCGTCAGCATAACTATGGTAAGAGAAGCCATGTGAATTAATAACCAAACCAAGTGTAAATGGAGAACAGCAGAGGACCCAGTACAGATCCCTGCGGGACTCCTGTAAAAAGTGGATGAGGTGCAGAGACAGAGCCGTTCCAGGAGACTTGGTAGGATCTATCTGTGAGATAGGATGTAAACCAAGAGAGGGCAGTTCCAGAGATGCCCATCTCAGCCAGTGTGGAGATCAGGAGTTTGTGGTTGACCGTGTTGAACGCTGCAGACAGGTCAAGGAGAATCAGGACAGAGGAGAGGGAGGAGGCTCTGGTAGTGGCAGTGGAATGCCCGGTTCTCAAGCCGGACTGATGAGGGTTGAGCAGGTTGTTCTGGTGGAGAAAAACTGACAGTTGGTTAAGGGCAGCTCGTTCAAGAGCTTTGGACTGAAAGGGCAGGAGAGACACAGGACAATCGTTTCTAACATCAGAGGGGTCTAAGCTAGGGTCTAAGCTAGTTTTTATACACATTTGAAATTTTTTTAATATGTTGTCCTTCCTCCTTATCGAATATAGCTGCAACTGTATGAATATACCTCTTTTGCAAATTGAATGATTCCCTGACGTACTTACCCAATTAATGCCATTTATGAGAAAGGCACTGATTTCATGGCTGGGATTTTGGTCTTGAAATTGTACCTAGTGATAAATTTTCCCCTTAGTAACATAAAACCTTTGGGTCAAGTTGTCCTTTTATTTAATTGATTGATTTTTTAGAATAGATGTACTGCCCAGTGCATGCGTGTGTTTGTGTGTCCTTGTGTCCCATGTGGTCGTAACTCAGGTATGAGTGAGCAGGACACAGTGCTGATGGGTGGGGTTGTGTTTCTCAGGGAGGACGGCGAGCAGGACGCTGAAGGAGCAGAGCTGGAGGGCTGTTCCCCCTGTGGATCCTTACCCATCATGCCTCAGGATCCCCCCTCCCCACCTGACGTCTTTAATGTGGAAAAGCAAGGTACCTGCGTTTGTGTGTGTTCGTGCTTGCAGGACTGCGTATACATCGAACTGCGGCTACGTCAGTCATGAATAAGCAATTTGTGTGATCCTTCAACCATGGTCCCATTGCTGTTCATTATGCAAGTTGTTTTTTCACCTGCATCCAACTGTATTGTCCCCCTGCCTGTGTGCTATTTTAGTTCATTCTTGTAGCCATTTGCAGCCTCTTCTGTTTTGTGTTTAATTGTGTTTGTACCCATTTTGATTGTGGAACTTTATTTGAAGCATTTGTTGTGGCTGCATCTGTTTCTTCATATCTGTGTTTTACGCACTTGTTTGTCTTTTTATTTTTTATTGTCTTTGTGTGTGTGTGTGTGCGCGCATGCGTGTGTGTGTGCGTGTGCCCCTGTGTGTGTTCTATCTGTATTCATTGTGAAGAAGAGGACAGGCTGAGGTTTGCGGGCCAGTTGCAGGGTCGGCCGCGTCGGAGGCGAACTCCCCGCTTTCATTTAAAGCCCTGAGCTCACAGCACACACAGAGCAGGCAGGTCCCGAAAGGTAACGAGAAACTCCCCGCTTTCATTTAAAGCCCTGAGCTCACAGCACACACAGAGCAGGCAGGTCCCGAAAGGTAACGAGAAACTCCCCGCTTTCATTTAAAGCCCTGAGCTCACAGCACACACAGAGCAGGCAGGTCCCGAAAGGTAACGAGAAACTCCCCGCTTTCATTTAAAGCCCTGAGCTCACAGCACACACAGAGCAGGCAGGTCCCGAAAGGTAACGAGAAACTCCCCGCTTTCATTTAAAGCCCTGAGCTCACAGCACACACAGAGCAGGCAGGTCCCGAAAGGTAACGAGAAACTCCCCGCTTTCATTTAAAGCCCTGAGCTCACAGCAGACACAGAGCAGCCAGGTCCCGAAAGGTAACGAGAAACTCCCCGCTTTCATTTAAAGCCCTGAGCTCACAGCACACACAGAGCAGGCAGGTCCCGAAAGGTAACGAGAAACTCCCCGCTTTCATTTAAAGCCCTGAGCTCACAGCAGACACAGAGCAGCCAGGTCCCGAAAGGTAACGAGAAACTCTCCGCTTTCATTTAAAGCCCTGAGCTCACAGCACACACAGAGCAGGCAGGTCCCGAAAGGTAACAAGAAACTCCCTGCTTTCATTTACAGTCCTGAGCTCACAGCACACACAGAACAAGTAGGTCCCGAAAGGTAACAAGAAAGAAACGGGGCGGGCGGGGGGCTGAGGACGAAATTCTCTAACCCACACCCTCTAGACCAGTGTGCATCTGGGGAGAGGCCCACCACACGCTAACCCTGCTGTACAAACCCTAATTCCAAAAAAGTTGGGACAGTATGCAAGAAAAGCAGTGATTTGTAAATTCTCTTTATATTTAATTGAAAACAGTACAAAGATATTAAAAGCTTTACCTTATGAACTTTACTGATTTTTGTAAATATATGCAAATTTTGAATTCAATGCCTGCACCATGTTCCAAAAAAGTTGGGACAGGGGCAACATAAGACTGGGAATTTTGTGGAATGTTCAAAAAACACCTGTTTGGAACATTCCACAGGTAAACAGGTGAATAGGTAACAGGTGATGCTATCATGACTGGGTATAAAAGGAGCATCCACGAAGGCTAGGGCGTTTACGAGCAAGGATGGATCGAGGTTCGTCACTTTGCGAAAATCTGCGTGAGTGAATAGTCCCAACAGTTTTAAGAACAAAGTTTCTCAACGCACGATTGCAAGGAATTTAGGGATTTCACCATCTACAGTCCATAATATTATTAAAAGATTCAGAGAATCTGGAGAAATCTCCGTGCGTAAAAGGCAAAGCCGAAAACCAATATTGAATGCCCGTGACCTTCGATCCCTCAGACGGCACTGCATTAAAAACCAACGTGTTTCTGTAATGAATATAACCACATGGGCTTGGGAATGCTTTGGAAAACCACTCTCTGTAAACACAGTTCGTCGCTGCATCTACAAATGCAAGTTAAGACTCTACTACACAAAGCGTAAGCCATATATCAACAACATCCAGAAACGCCGCCAACTTCTCTGGGCTCAAGCTCATCTGAGATGGACTGACGCAAAGTGGAAACGTGTGCTGCGGTCTGACGAGTCCGCCTTTCAAATTGTTTTTGGATATCATGGATGTGGATATCATGGATTCTCCGGGCCAAAGAGGAAAAGGACCATCCCGATTGTTACCAACGCAAGGTTCAAAAGCCAGCCTCTGTCATGGTGTGGGGGCGTGTTAGTGCCCCTGGCATGGGTAACTTGCACATATGTGAAGGCAAGGCTGAAGGGTACATATGCATTTTGGAGCAACATATGCTGCCATCTAGACAACGTCTTTTTCAGGGACGTCGCTCCTTATTTCAGCAAGAGAATGCCAAGCCACATTCTGCATGTGTTGCAACAGCGTGGCTTCGTAGTCAGAGAGTGCGGTGCTAGACTGCAATCCAGACCTGTCTCCCATTGAATATGTGTGGCGCATTATGAAGTGCAAAATACAACAACGGAGACCCCGGACTGTTGAGCAGCTGAAGTCTTATATCAAGCAAAAATGGGAAAGAATTCAGCTTTCAAAACTACAGCAATTACTGTCCTCAGTTCCCAAAAGATTGCTGAGTGTTGTTAAAAGGAAAGGTGACACACAGTGGTAAACATGCCCCAGTCCCACTTTTTTGAGACGTGTTGCAGGCATCAAATTTAGAATGAGCGTATATTTACAAATAACAATAAAGTTGATTAGTTAAAACATTAAATATCTTGTATTTTTACTGTTTTCAATTGAATACAGGTCAAAAAGGATTTGCAAATCATTGCTTTCCGTTTTTATTTACATTTTATACACTGTCCCTTTTTTTCAAGTGGGGTTTGTAGAAATGGCAATGAAAATCCATTTCAGCATAATTTGAGGTCCTCAAATTCCTTTTGTCCACTGTAGAGCTGTACATGTATTATCTCTGCTCTCTTATCTGAAAAATATCTATGGGCCAACTTGACCTTCAGCAGTTTATGCAGAAGTGATGTAATATTGTCCATTATGACATACGCATTCCTCAATTATTCCGACATCATATGCCACAGCAGTGGTTACAGGCTGTGCAGCGAAAACACAACCCAGTCATACTGGCTTGACTGCCTTTGGCTTTCAGCTTGTGGCAGCCTGGTTCCAGCTTTGCAGTGGACACTAAGGGGTGGTGTTGGTCTTGCACCACCAGAGGGCAGCAGTGGGTATTATAATGGGAATGTTGATGTGTGTTGTACATGTCGGAATGAAGAGGAATGTGTTCCTGTGTTCTTCAGCTGCAGTGTCTACTGGCTCTTGTGCAGGGGCGGAGCTGGGAGGGGTGATGTCGAGCCTGCAAACGCACCCCGGCCCAGCAGCCCCTCAGGCGCAGCTGTTCAAACAGCCCCCCGCTCTGCCCACCAGGGAGGACCACCGAGAGCCTGTTACAAACTGCCCCCAAGGCCCCCGCTGCCCCGGCCCACAGGCTGCCCCCCAGGCCCGGCCCCAGCCCTCGCAGGTGCCCCTCGGAGGCCCCCAGCTCCTGGGCCCCAGGTTCTACCAACTGCAGCTGGGGTCGTTTGTGGCAGGCGGTGCGTTGGGGTTCCCCGAGCGCGAGCAGGGCGCCCCCCGGAGGCTGCAGGTGGGCTTTTCCCTGCCTTCCCCAGCCCCGCCCCCTTCTGCAGTGGCCTCCGCCATCTCCGTCACCTCGGAGTTTGGGGCCCTCAGCAGCTTCCTACGGCCCCCTGTCCAGCACTCGCACTCCCTCACACAGTGAAGGGGGGGGAGGGGTGCAATCTTTGGGTTATAGACCTTTTCAAAAGCCTGCAAGCTTTACCCTTCACTGGGGTACATGAGAGGAAGCCTGGAAAACTGCCATGGGCTGTGGGGGAGTTGAGTGTTTCAGGCCTGCTCAAACAGACCAGTGTCCTGTGTGTTACTGCAGAGGGGTGCAGGGTGACCCCTTGTCCTAGTCATCGCGGGCTCCGGTCATACTCTAGATGAACGGGACTACTCCCACAATATAATGGCTGCCATGCCGTGGCAAAAGCGGAGCACCGGTGCACCGTTTGGATCACGTTTTCCACTATGCCAGAGGGCTGCTCAATTAAGTGGATTTCCCCCCCAATTAAGACACTTTTTCACATATTGGACATATACTGTGTATAATTGATAATTATGTATTATATGGTGAAAGTGTTTCTTTTTTTATGATTCAGTGCGGTCTTTTAACCATCGAGTGCACCTTATTCTAAAAGGAAGCTGGAAAATCAGAACATGTTCTTCCGTCCTTCTATGGTTCTTTCATTCCGTAGCTCCATCCTTCCTTCGTTAAAGCGGTGTGAAAAGATTTTGATTAAAACTCAACCCAAAAAAACCCCTTTAAAATTAAACTTGGGACAAATGTTGTCCCTAGTGAAGGTTAAAGCGCAAGGTCACACAAGCTCCTCAAATTATCCTCATAAAAAGTATTTTTTATTTGTTACGATTTTGAAGTTACATTGTGCCCGTCCATGCATTCTAGGAACCACTTCAATACATGACTACATAAGCTGTGCACTACCTCAGTGATAGAAAATATATTGGTACCATACATTCAAGATCACTTTCATTTAGTGTTTATACAGCATTTTCTAGTTTTCCAGTCCTTGTTACTATTCTCTACCCATTAGAATGGCTTCATATTAAATATTACCAGTTTGTATGGCATTAGCATCTTAATATTCTCTCACTTAAGTCCTTATTCCATGTTTAAAGACTGCTTGAATAAGCTGATCAAGCGTAAGCGTTAAAACTGTATGGGAGTTTAGTCCCGTGCAAACTGTCCCGTGCAATCCGTCTGCCCTGTTCATGCTGAAGTTAAATTTATGGGTATTAGAATTAGTGTTTTAACAGAATTGTTCCAGAACTGCAGGTTGACCTCTGCAAATGGGTAGACTGTGTCTTAAATGGAAGTTGATTTTCGGTGACTTGATCTTTTGACAAGTACTCAGGTAATGTTTGTGTGTCCTTCCTGGGTCTGTATCTCCATTTGTTTGTGTGAGGAAGTGGGATATTTCTCTGCAGCAAGTGTGTCCACGCTTAGATGGGGACACTGAAAGTCACTGAAAGCATCCAAAGATATTCAACGAGACCAAGATTGTGCCGCAGTACAGGCGACATGGACGTCAATGACATTGGGTCCTTCTGCCACTAGGAGCACTGTTGACAATATAATAAGTCATTGTTGAGTGCCTCCCTCCTCAGCATCAGTGCTTGTTAGTGCGTTTAGTTCTTCTGTGGTGGGGCCAGAGGTTCAGTCCTACAGCCTTCATATGAGGGACCCTATTTATTTTCTGTTGGTGTTTGTTTTTCTTTGAATGTCCTTTGGAATATTTTAAAGTTAATGTTTTTGTTTTTTTGTTCAGTATTTACAGGAGGATTTTGAGTGTTGGTGCTCGGTGAGGGAAAGAGAGGGGAGAGACACTGCCTTTCTTTAAACTTCTTTTAGCTATTTTGTATGGCTTTTGTTTATTTTTTTTGGTTTCACCGTGTTATGCTTACTATATTTTATTACAAAAATAACTGAAAATATAAAGAGCACATTGAGCCAATTTTGAACACTGGACTCGTCTCACATGCACACACACACCCGCAAGTACGCACTTGCACTACTTCCATAAACCTGCATATGCCAACATACAGCATAGACAGTGTTACACATTACTGTCACTGGTGGAAAATAAACAAATCTTTTGTTGTTGTTCAAATCAGACTGTGGTTGGTATTTTAAATCCTTTCTGAAGTAATGCACATGAACAGTATTTGATAAAAGGGGCCCTCATTCACCTCTTGACAAGGTGAGGAACTGCAGAGAAAAGGGTTGCAAAATGAATGCAGTTAAAGCAGGCGAATAACTTTGGTTGGAAGTGGTTATGTAGCCTTTTTACCTGTAGGTGGCAGCCACAGCAGCAGTGAAAGTTTGAGTGTCATGTAGATTTCATTTGTGTTAAGTGCAGTGCTGTGATTGGTCATTGAGACGTTTAGTTTCCTCAGAATTGCTCTGTTGTGAGACATTTCTTACGGTAGTCAACGGCAGCTGAAAAGAAGAAGTACAGCTAGACTCTGCCCAAGGTAAGATTCAGTTTGTCAGCTGGAGAATGGGAAGCAAAGAGGCGAATTGTAAGATAGTCTTGTGTAAATATTTGAACAATAGTTAATTCACTGAACTATTCTATTCACTATTCACTGAAGTGCTCAAAATAATAAAAGGGCAAGTTGTTTTTTTAAACAAAATGTTTATGTCCACAAAGTTAATGTTTTTGCCATGTTATGAAATTTTATTTGAAAATAAGTCTGTGACTGAGTTAAGAGTGAGCTGGTATGGTGTTTTTATTTATTTATTTATTTAAATCCACAGTATATCAATGGATCGCAAGTTCATCTGTAGCATACATTTTCATACTCTCATATCGGCCAAATTTTTTAATTTTTTTTTACAACAGAGCATTGTTATATTATTAAGCACACTTTTATTTACAATTACTGAATGTTTGCGGTGCTCAGAATTGTAGTGGCTAATTTGTTTTCAAATGGCAAAAACGTACCTGCATTTGAGCTATAAGTATAACCCTGCCTATGTGCAATTGTTGTATGTCTTCACAGGTGGATAATTGCAATATAGCACAGTCACAATATTTGAAATTTATTTTTAAAAAAAAGTTTTTTAATGGATCAGCTGCACATATGTTTACATAGAAAAAATGGATGGTGGAAATGAGATTGATGGTTAGGTTTTAAGCACAGTGAAGATTCTAATAAACCAATAACTGGCTACTGTAAATTTATAGTCTCCAAATTGGGCATTCTACATTGGGATAAAAATTGTGGCAAAATTAAGATAATAATCTTAAGTCTTACATTTTTTTGGAATCACTTGATTCTCATTTTACAGTTAAGTCATTTTTAAGTCATTGATTCTGTTTTTACCCTCTGGAGTAGGAATAGTTTGTTTCTACTACAGTGTTATGATTCTATTTGTCAAAGTTGTTGGCCCAATCAGTTTGTATACATTATTTTCCATATTCCATAAGTTTCTTGTATAACCAACAGCCATCATTGGCTGCCTTATCATGATTTGTTAAGTTTTGACTGAAATAAAAAATCAAATAATTTACTTGGGTTGAAGAAGAATGGGTTTAAGTAATATGGTGTTGGTATATGGCCAAACCACAAACACTGCTGTATTTGCAGCAAGTCAGTCCAGCCTGTCTATATTTGTACCTGAGGCTGGTTGTCCTTTTCACAAATGGGGATAGACTCGTGCGTAGGCTGAGCTCAAGAGAGAACACAGTTTGATTGTGTTGTTACTTAGAGCTAAGACAGCAAGCACCGTGCAAACATTTGTTAGAATTTATGATCTTTTTCTGCCAGTACTTACATTTTCTATTAAGGCTTTGTGTAGCCATAGAAACCTAGGCAATATTTTTTCAATGACTTCAAGATCCATATTTACCAATATAAAAAAACGTAATAAAACAAGACGTATGTTATCCGCACATACACCAGTGGTCCCCAACCCTGCTCCTGGAGATCTACCATCCTGTAGGTTTTCACTCTAGCCTAACAAAGCACACCTCATTCAACAGCTCGAGATCTTGTTGAGCTGCTAATTAGTAGAATCAGGTGTCTCTAAATACTGTTGAAATGAAAACCTACAGGACAGTAGATCTCCAGGAACAGGGTTGGGGACCACTGCTATAGAGCCACCTCAAGATATCACAGAAATGTTGTAAAGCGCCATCTTTATTCTCCATTTTCCTGTGGACGCCATGACTTTAACCCCACACAATTAACAGCAACAAACTATTTCAACACAGATGGGGTCTGAACTGAAGACGTGCTTACATTAAATGATTTTAAAGTGACAGTAGTATTTGACAAAAGGCAGAATGGCAGGAAATTCAAGTGGACGTGTCATGACACTCTTGCTCTACCCGTGTCATGTCAGAATTTTCCAACACACACGCTTTTCAGAATGGTGGTATATGGTACATGGCTTTGTTTTAGACAAAATGTGCTCACTACACAGCATGTCTGTGGGGTGGATTACGAGGATCGAAATGACTATTAAGTGGTGGTGTGGTATAATGGTTAGGAAACTGGGCTTGCAACACTGAGCCCACAAGTTCAATTCGCTGGTGGGGCAGTGCTGTTGTACCCTAGAGCAACATACTGAACCTAAATTCCTTGCTTCAGTTAAATATCCAGCTACGTATATGAATGAATCATACAGTCGGAAGTTTACATACACTTAGGTTGAAGTCATTAAAACCTCTGACCCACTAGAATTGTGATATAGTGAATTAAAAGTGAAATAATCTGTCTGTAAACAATTGTTGGAAAAATTACTTGTGTCATGCACAAAGTAGATGCCAACACTAGTTTGCTAACATGAAATCTGTGGAGTGGTTAAAAATAAGTTTTAATGACTTCAACCGAAGTGTATGTAAACTTCCGACTTCAACTGTATGTGGTGGGGTGGGGTGGGGTGGGGCAAATGTAAGTTGTGTAAGCCGCTACCACTGTCAATTACAATGTCTGGTAAAAGTAAATATGGCGGCTCTGGAAGTATGATGTGAATGTTGTTCTGAGTGACAAATGAAGAGCAGCAGACCCCCCTCCCCCCAATACACAGACATGCTCCCCAATTGGTGGTTCCCTTATAATCAGCAGCCAATGGAAAGAAGGTGTATAAGACTCTGCAGCCAATCAGTGCATTAAATTAAGCCCTTAAATGCTGAAGTGTACCAAAACCCAGCAGATACAGTTCCTCTAGGGCAGGGCTCTCTCTGACACCAGTGCTGTAGATGATGGATCATCAACCAGGTTTTCCTCTGACTGTAGGTATGATGACCAGTATCAAGGCTGACCTCCTGGCTCTCCTTGTAGGAGTCTGCATCTCTGCAGGTAGGAAGTATTAATTTGTTAATTTGCTTGTAAAATAAAGTCTATGCACATGGTATTCTACAAAGCAGGATTACTGAAGTTAGCTGGATAACTGCACTGAGTACGACCTGGAACCCTCCAAATTTGGGACATGGACATGGGGGGGTGTGAATAATACATTTCCAGTTTTCCTGTAATCACTTTCTGAATGTTAGCTGCTAATAGGGTGAAAAGTGGCATTGATTCTGGGAGGTTCAGGATGTATGGGGCCTGAAGAAGACCAGTTTGATAGGGCAGAGTATTATCGTGCTATCGATATAGTAACATAGCTAAAAAATAGTAATCGATGCATTATTGAGTTATTTGAAGGCAAGATTAGCAGGAAATTGAGCATTCTTTAAGACACTGGTTTGTTGGACCTGTTCTGATCAACACGGTCTGTCCCAGTAGTTGAGAGGTGGCAGACGTGTCAATGTGCGCTTGCCCTCCTTGAACCAAACAAAAACGAGAGGCTTTAATTGACAGTCTAATCTGCTGTCTCCTCACCCCACAGAGCCGGGACCAGCTCCCAGCGGACTGCAGTGTGTGTTCATGGAGTTCGCTAATGTCACCTGCCAATGGGAGTCCGGAGAGGACACATACCCAGACACACTCTACATCCTGCAGGTCAACCAGTAAGACACCGTTTCCCACAAACCACTGCCTGTCCTCAGACTGTTGTTAATGGTCAAAGTACAAACCCCAATTCCAAAAAAGTTGGGCCAGTATGTAAAATGCACATAAAAGCAGAAAACATTGATTTTAAATTCTCCTATTTAATTGAAAACAGTACAAAGAAAAGATATTTAATGTTTTACCTGATCAACTTTATTGATTTGTGTAAATATATGCTAACTTCCAAATTTGATGCCTACAACACGTTCCAAAAATGTTAGGACAGGGGCAACTTTTCCTATTGAACTCTATGGAAAAATAAGTCAGGAGAAACAACCCTTCAAGTGATCCATCCATATCTACTGTATATCTGGCAGCAGAGTGATGGTTTGTTGCTCGTTTGATACTGCAGACCCTTAATGACTTACAGCCATTTAGCCAACCATGTGTTCCATACTATTCCCATGTAATTTACAGCTAAATCTAGTCCCACCCTCCAATTCCCATAGAGATCCATTCAAATGCAGAGAGGGTGTACTTTAGCTTGTAAGAGTACCTGAAAATAAGATATCAAGAGTCTTTTGATATCCTTTTATATCCAGTCATGATAGCATCACCTGTTTACCTGTGGAATGTTCCAAACAGGTGTTTTTGGAACTTCCCAATTTTTTTTGAACGTGTTGCAGGCATCAAATTCGGAATTAGCGTTTTACTAAAAATCAATAAAGTTGATAAGGTAAAACATTAAATATCTTGTCTTTGTACCATTTTAAATTAAATATATGTTAAAGAGAATTTAAAATCACTGCTTTCTGCTCTTATGTGCATTTTACATACTGTCCCAACTTGGGAGGGAATTGGGGTTTTGTGCATAAGATTTGTGATATAAAACTGACCGGTTTTCTGCCTCTTGTTACATTATGTACAGTTGTGTTAAAAAAATAGCGGTACAACATCAGTAACCTGATGAACCACTGTTATTAGTAGTAGTGATATTTCTGCATGGCAAATTATTTACTTGTAGATAGTAATAGTAGTAGTAGTGTAATAGAAAAACAACAGACCCAACTGTCATGACATGCACGCTACATGTTCTGAGTAATTGACTCATTCATTGAAAGGGGCGTGTTCAAAATAATAGCAGTGTGGAGAATTCATTCATTCTGTGAAAAAACAGGTGTCATTACTTGTCCTTTATTAAGGAAGAAGGGAAGCAAATGTTTCACACATTGTTATAAAATATATTTCCTTCTGAATTGCTAAGTAAAATGGGCTGTTACAAACATTGTTCGGAGGAACAACGTAATTTGATTAAAAAGTTGATTGGAGAGGGGAAAACGTATAAAGAAGTGCAGCAAATTATAGGATGCTCAGCTAAAATGATCTCAAATGCTTTAAAATGGCAACAAAAACCCGAAACACGCGGAAGAAAACGAGCAACTACTGTTAAAACGGATCGAAGAATAGTCAGAATGGCAAAGATTCAGCCAATCGTCACCTCCAGAAAGATCAAAGATGATCTAAAATTACCTGTAAGTGCTGTTACAGTCAGAAGACGTTTGATCGAAGCTAAGCTATCAGCAAGAAGCCCCGTAAAGCACCATTGTTGAAAAAACGGCATGTGCAGAATCGGTTAAAATTTGCCAAGGAACACATCGATTGGCCCAAAGAGAAATGGCGTAACATTCTGTGGACTGATGAGAGTAAAATGGTTCTTTTCGGGTCTAGTGGTCGTCGACAGTACGTCAGACGACCCCCGGGTACTGAATTCAAGCCACAGTACACTGTGAAGACAGTGAAGCATGGTGGCGCAAAAATCATGGTATGGGGATGTTTTTCATACTACGGTGTTGGGCCTATTTATCGTATACCAGGGATCATGGATCAGTTTGAATAAATCAAAATACTTGAAGAGATTATGTTGCCGTATGCCGAAGAGGAAATGCCCCTGAAATGGGTGTTTCAACAAGACAACGACCCCAAACACACGAGTAAACGAGCAACATCTTGGTTCCAGACAAAAGGATTGAGGTAATGGAGTGGCCAGCTCAATCCCCCGACCTCAACCCCATTGAAAACTTGTGGGGTGACATTAAAAATGCAGTTTCTGAAGCAAAACCCAAAAATTCACAGGAACTGTGGAATGTAGTTCGTTCATCCTGGGCTGAAATACCTGTTTCTAGGTGCCAGAAGTTGGCTGACTCGATGCAACGCAGATGCGCAGCAGTTATCAAAAACAATGGTTATGCAACTAAATATTAGTTCAGTAATTTAAAGTGAAGTTAAATCTTGAAAAATCTCTTCAGTTTATACAGTAAGTGTTTGAGTTTAAAGAGAAAAATGTCGACACTGCTATTTTTTTGAACAGATTAATATTCCTTTTCTTTGCTTCCTGTAAAAGAATAACGCAGACTTGATAAAATTTGTTAATGCTTTGATTTGGAATTGAATGTGTAATGTTTCCACTACATTTGAAATATGGAACTAAAAGCTATTAAAAATATTTGCACTTTATTCACTTTTTTTAACGCACTGCTATTTATTTTAACACAACTGTATGTCATTACTACTTGTTTATTTAATTCAGCGGAAATTTGAATGAAATTCAACTGAATGAGACCAGATGTCTCACACCGGATTTCCTTCATGTTACTGGAAAAAATTACTTATATCGTATTATATTGGCACCCAAGTAATTGATCTAATTAATGCCTAGAGGAATAATCTCCCATTCCCTCCCATTCCTAGCCCCTGGCCCCAAATGCAGTTTTTCCGGTGTGTTTGCCTGTTATTTTTCAGTTCACTCATTTTCAAGTCAGCAGAAAAACAACAAGAGGTGCTTGGGCATGTGGCAAAGTGTGGCAGGGTAAGACCGGGGCTGCGTGGTTTTAGCTGTCAACAGAAAACCAAAGTGGAAAAACCCTTGCTTTAACTGTCCCACAAGCATTCAACTAGAATGCTTTAAAAGCGGTCTCTACCATTCAGATGAATAGCAAGTTAAAGGGGTTAAGCATAGAGCGCTTGAGTACAGATGGCAGGATGGTGCAGATGAAATGATAAAGTGCGGCAGATTAATATTTTGATACTACAGAAATGTGTTGAGCCTGCATCGCTTGAGCAGTAGACGGTCCTGAGCACTGAAGAAGCTCCTCAACGTGTTCATGGTCAACAACGTTCAAGTTAACTTGAACATTTTAACGACATTTCATTGTTTATTTCTGACATTTTTATTGTGTATTTGCAATGCTTAGGTGTTGATATTTTCCCCACTGGATGCTCAAGCATAGCTCTTTGTTTAAGTTCTGTGCTTAAGCCTCAGTGTTGTTTCATTACTTGGGGAATGGGGATAATGTTGTTTTTGCTGTCGTACGCAAACCACAGAAACAAGTTGGTTCTGTGGTAAGGGTGTGACAGCAATATGTTCTGCTTTTTGAGTGGGCAACGTACACTATCTCTGATCTCCTGTCTCAGGAAGTGTGCTGAGTGTGTTCACACGATGGGAGATCTCACGGGAGGTTGATTCTAACATGCCATCTAACATTTTCATTATGACTGGTTTACAGAAATAAATTATTACATGCTTTTAATGCTAACTATATTTCGGGTCAGTTACTGTTTTAATAACTTAATGTAATGGATTGAACCCTTCTGTAACTTTTTCTCATATTATTATTATTATTAGTGTTTGCCCAGCAAAAACTGTACATACTAGAGCAACTAGATTCGGTAGATACGTACCCAGTCCCAAGAGTACATCAGATAATAAAACTTACCCAGATTCGCCAGATGGTGGCGCTATAGGAAGAAAATTAAGTTTTTGGGCTATAACTTTTAAATTAAATAAATTTTGGTGTATTGCTATCTTGAGCCAGCAGAAAGCGCTTGTGCTAAAACCACCACAAACCTGGTGTAACATCATGTCGCAGTTATTTCTGTTATTTTAGCAGCGCAATATAAGTGTCTACATTGGCACGTGCACAACGCACGTACACCCTCCTGTCTGTTATACACAGGGGTGCACACAAGCATGCAAGGTTATTTCTCACAGTGTTTGAAGTAATGTTATGAGCTTTACAGTACCATACATGTCTCTCCATGTATAACATGTATTTGCCTCAATAACCCATCATGTCACCCATATTGGATTCCTGCCATTTTGAAGAATGTGGGAAACACTTTTGGTTATCCAAAATTATTCAGCTCAGTTACTAGGTGGCGCTATAGCAAGGGAAAATGTGAATATTTCCATAACTCATAAAACAAATGACCAAATAACTTGAAATTTTATATGCTTTGGAAGCTTTGTCTTTGTCGATGGTACCGACAGACCATCCATGAACATTGAATATTGAAAAACATTGAGGATCAGCCAATCGGGGTGAGTGCAGTAATTCATCAAAGCTGTGAGTTTTGCAACAAGCACATTTCTCACTTTGTTTGAACTACTGTGATGAGTTTTCTATCCCAATATGTGTGACAAACACTTAAAATTCTTCATGTCTGACAATGTTTGACAGATTTGCCTAAATTAGTCTTACACACTGCTAAGACACAAAGGCCAATCGAGAAATTTTATTGAATTTTCATATTTTAAAAGATGGATGAATAATTTATCAATAAAAATGTATGTAGATTCAGAATCTTTACATTCCAACATTCATCAGTCGGGTGTTTTGTCTCATTCATTACAGCCTGACAAACACATGAGACCTTGCATTTGTGGGAAATTTGCGCAATGCTGCTTGGACCCCATTAATTGCCGCTCGCGGCTATATTTATTATTATTATTATCATTTAGACACAAATATAAGTTGCAAAATGAAGCAATCGTTCTGATTTAATGAGATAACAGAGTGTTTTAAAAAAACGTTTCTCTGCGTGCATTCTGTCTAGCAAAGACAACACTGAAGCCTTGGGTTTCTTGCCAGATTTTAATAATTTTAAATGAGAGTGTAGTGAGTTCATACAACAATATATTTTTTATCAAAAAGCAAAATGTTTGCACACATACTCCTAGTTCTTTGCTTTATGCATTCAGAGTCATTCTGGAAAGTGTGGACTGAAGTCTGTGGTGCATCTTCATCTGTTGTGTTGAATGCTGTAAAACTTTGCCAATTACCAAGTATACGGCAGTTAAAGGGTTAAATGATTTCTAACGTAGGATTCTGTAGATGATTTAGCCCTCTAACTGGCAGCCCGAACACATGGGTGAGTGAGTGATTAGAAGGAGTCAAGAATAATTCAGGTCAGGACATGTTTCCCCACCTGTGGCAACATCTTGAGCTGCACATTTCTTGAGCTGCTTCAACTCTCTTCAGACTCTTTTCAAAATGTAAGGCCATAGCAAGTTTTGTTCAATTTCCTATTTCAGTACACAAAAATAATCCAGTTTTCCAGACCAGTTGGAATTGTAGCACAGATTCTATGGATCAACCGGATCCTCAGCCGCATATTTTTTACATTTAAAGGTCTTGTCTTCCCGCCAATCCTCTGATAATCCTTTAAGGGTTGTGAGACTCATGATCAAAGGCAATTCAGTGGAAATATTCACGTGGTGCTGTAATGGCGACATGTAGTCCAGCTGTCTCTCGTGTTCGTGTTTGTTCATTTGAATGTGTTTTGTTGTGTCGGGCTTTTGTCTTTTGTTTTTTTTCATGCGCTGTGTGTCTGTAGTGGGACGGGGAAGCCGGCTGGAGATTTTTTAGGACACTCCTGCTGTTCGTTTTGGTAATATTGACGAATTGTCTAGTCGATATAATTTTGTTTGTGGTCGTCACCGTGGAGACGCATTCGCAACGTATTCTCAGGAATGACCGTTGGATCTGCAGCAACAAAGTTTACCGTCGGCGATCGCTCTTCACCGGAGTTGAAGATGTCGGGACTGATCCGGGAGCAGGGCTGGACTGGGACAAAAAATCAGCCCTGGCATTTTTGGCCCAGACCAGCCCACCACAATCGATCGGCCACCACTGCAAAGCTGAGTAGTAAGTGCCATGGACAAGTGTACCATTGCAAGTGGGCCAGTGTACTCACTCTTTTAATTGTTATTATTGCACCATAACTCAAAATACAAGCCTGTTTTGCTCTAATGTTTACAAACAATACAAATGTAAACAAACCTTTTATGGCTTTTAAAGTACATCTAAAACTCATTTTTAGCTCTTACAAACTGATATTCCTTGTATCAAGAGCTCTGTCAGAGCTAAAAGATACTTTAAAATGTACAAATAAAAAGAAAAAAAAATTTGTTTACGTTTGAAGGGCCATAAAAAAAGTTACTCAGTGTACCTTTAATATGATTATACATTGTGGTCCAGAATTGTTGGAATGGAATGTGCAAAATGCTGTACAATTTAAACAATACTGAAGCTTACCGCTTCAACTACACTCTCCTCCTGCTCCTGCTCACTCTATCCCTCGGCCCTGTCATGCTCACTCTGTCCCTCCTCGGCTTCCCTGTCACATGCCTGCTCCTCTGCCTGGCAGTGGCCATGGCCAGCCACCTCTCCTCCTTCAAGTTCCACCTGTTGCTGCACAATGTCGGGTACTGTAGATGATGAAGGAACTGCAGCCCCTGCAGCAAACAAGTCTGTTATTTTTGCACATTTGGCGGCATGAGCCTCTAGATTTTTTTTTTTTGTTGGCCCACAACTTTTCCGCACACCCCTTGCACTCTTGTTTATCCATTTTGACACCCTCATCCAACCACAGAGCCACGGCATCACATCTGACACGAGAAACAGAGAGGACAGAGGGGGAGGGGTGGGGCCTAGTAAGAGATGTGATTAGCCAGCCCAGTGTCAGTATAGAAAATGAACCAGGGCTGCTGTCCTTGGCCAAAAATTTTATTTATTTTTTTATTTAAAATTATCGGCCCCAAGGTGCGTCAGCCCACCGGGAAAATGCCCGGTATGCCAGATTACCAGTCCAGCGCTGTCCGGGAGTGCAGGCAGTCTTCGGGAGGCAACCAGGGAAGGGAAGGAGAAGATAATGTGGGGGAGGAGTGAGGCAACGACTGGGAAGGTTGACGCAGTTCGGTGCTCCGTTTCGGTGGTGTACGGGGACCGCAACACTGCGTGTATGGAGGAAAGTCGTGGAGGCGGAGTTTGTGTGTTGGACTGCTTAATGACACTGGACATCTCGGGACAGTGGGGGCTATTTTTAATCATGGCTGTATTCTACTTTAATTCACTTGATTAATGCAATGATTCTATTGAATGTCTTTATTTGATATGTTTGTGTGTTGTGGGTCTGCCCCACTGTCTATGTCTTTTTGTTGTTGCTGGGGCTACAACTGAAGTTCCCTAATGGGAAAATAAAAGTTATTCTATTCTATTCTATAGACATTCAGCACTGTCATACATCACCATTGTTGGAATCTGTAGTAACTTGACACGCTGACAACACACTCAAACCAAATTCCAAAGAGCTGCCTGAGAGTCATGGTACTGCTGTTTTTATTGTTTATTGATTTTATACTACTTGTGTGTTAAGAGAGAGATACAAATGTATAGTAGTTGTGGGTTAAGAGAGAGATACAAATGTATAGTAGTTGTGGGTTAAGAAAGAGATACAAATGTATAGTAGTTGTCTGTTGAGAGAGATACAAATGTATAGTAGTTGTGTGTTAAGAAAGAGATACAAATGTATAGTAGTTGTGGGTTAAGAGAGATACAAATGTATAGTAGTTGTGTGTTAAGAAAGAGATACAAATGTATAGTAGTTGTGGGTTAAGAGAGATACAAATGTATAGTAGTTGTGCGTTAAGAAAGAGATACAAATGTATAGTAGTTGTGTGTTGAGAGAGGTACAAATGTATAGTAGTTGTGGGTTAAGAGAGAGAGATACAAATGTATAGTAGTTGTGGGTTAAGAGAGAGATACAAATGTATAGTAGTTGTGGGTTAAGAGAGATACAAATGTATAGTAGTTGCGTGTTAAGAAAGAGATACAAATGTATAGTAGTTGTGGGTTAAGAGAGATACAAATGTATAGTAGTTGTGGGTTAAGAGAGAGATACAAATGTATAGTAGTTGTGGGTTAAGAGCAAGGCTTGAGGGCATAATTGCGATCGCTGTTTTGGGGGACGTTGGGGGAGAAACGCTGCAGCCGACGGGGCACTTTTGCAGACTCAGGGCAGGCGGCATATGCCCCCACATATGTTGATGATGTCTCTATGTGCACATGCCTGGCTAAGAGAGAAACATCTCTGCTTGCAGGACCAAGGGTACCAATGACTCGGTCTACAAGCAGCACCAGTGTCAGACTGTGTCAGAGACTCAATGCTCCGTGCCCATAAACAACTCTTTGAACAAACACTACTGCATACGAGTGACGGCAAAGAGCTCCCACACCAACGCGAGCTCGCCCACGCTCTGTACTGATGCCATCGACGCAGGTAATCTTATTTTCTCAAAGGTAAGCTTTTTTACATGTTGTCAGAAATGTTGAAACAAACCAATTAATAAATGAATCCTTGCATCTCACCCCATCCCCTTTCTTTGTATTTGATATGTATGTTGAAAACTAGCATCGTCAGTAATGTAGTACCAATAATGCATGACTTTTTTGACTAATTAAGTGTATTCACAAACAACATATGACTAAAATATGACTCCAGACCTTGTAAGACTCCAGTACTGGGGCCTCTATCGTGAAACCGGATTACTGAGTTCGCTGGATAACTGCACTGCACCTGGAACAGCTCTTTTTACTTTAGTCCATGTTCCAGATCTGGGAGGCTTCCCGACTCTCCCTGCGACTAAGACACTTTCCCTCATATCCACTTGTTTTTAATGTCATTTGAAGTTGTGGCAGAGTGTGTATCAGTTTTCTAAGGTTACCCCTCAGCCATCTTCTCTGTCCATCCTCTTTTCCTTCCCTTCTGTCTCTTGTTTTTATTTTCTCTATCCCCCTTTCCATCTCTGTCTATATTGCCCTCAGCAAAGCTCTATGCTCCGATTTTCTCTGGACTGTCAGCGATTCTAGGAAAACCCAGGTGCCTGAGTTCCAGTGGTCTGATCCTGAAATCTTCCCCTTCACCCAGGAACGCGTGGAAGCAGGGGCCCTGGATTACCAGCTGGAGTACAGCACGGGGGAACAGGTCAGCATCATAGACTGTATAAAAATAGGTCAGCCTCCTTGACTCCATGGTAACTATAAGTAAGTAAGTGAGTAGAGTTTATTTGTCTGCACCTTTCTAGAATCACAAAGTGCTTCAATAGCAGTAAATAAAAACAATATAACCTTAAAAAAATTAATAGTTGCAGGCACAATGTGGGGGGAAAAATAGACAAAGGTCAGACTGAACAGATGGCGTCTTTAGCCGCTTTTTAAGGTGTCAACAATATCCACAGATCTTACGTCCAATGCGAGGCAGTTCTATAGTTTTGGAGCAACTCTTTCGAAAGCTCAATCACCTACTGGTGCTGTAAGGATGGAGTACCTCACTAATATAGGCAGGGCCCTGACAATGCAGTCTACTCTGTCCATTGTCTCAATGATGTGCTGGCTCACATGATCATTGAACGGGATGGCAATCTCCCACCCCGGTCCTGATCACAATGACCCCCCCACCTCCCTCCCTTTCCTCCCTCCCCCAGCCCTCAGTACATCACATGCCCAGCAATGTCAGTGCACAGCCTGTGACATACATTATAACATATATTTCCTGTCAAATAAATTCCCTGAAGTGCTTTTTTAAATGAAATTTTGTGAATTTGGCTTGATAGCAATGTGCTCTTCAAAAAAGGCAGAAAAACAATTGAAAGCTGGAAAGACCAGGGAACCAAAACATTTTTGGTCAACACAGCCCAACAATGGTATCCTAAATTTCCTTCCGTCATAACTCTTATTGGTCTGCTTCCTTTTTCCTTAATCCCTGAACTACTGACTGCTTCCTCTTCAGGCTACTGGGCCTCATGTAGACACAAAAGGATTGTGAAACATACTTTCTAGTGGATCTTTTTAAAAAAAAAACATTTTCCCCCAATTTTATGCAGTCCCAATCCCATATCCTGGAGGTGGATCTGAGGAAGAAAGAACAGTGTCTGTTTTCCCCCCTTCACGCTCTACACCGTGAGAATTCGCTACCGTCATCATAGCGCACTCAGCCACTGGAGCCACTGGAGCGGCCTGCTTCAGGCTCATACAGAGGAGGCTGGTAGATCCATCCGATACCTCACTGAATTTGACCAAAGTTGTCAACACAAACAAACAGCTCTGTATTTTAAAACTCTTTGAAGAGCAGGTATTTTGGTTGACTAGCAACCACGCGTCTCATACTCAACCAATCACATGCACACACCTCTAATGGAGCGGCCCCTTTTAGAACCAGGAATCAGACCTCCTTGTGCCGCTCACTTGCTGTAATGGGGCGTGACGTGGGAGGTGGGAGGAGCCAAACGCAAGCAAGGGGAGATCATTAAGCCCTTAGGCCACTAAGGCGGGATACCCGCAGATAAGGGAGGAGACAAGACAAGGAACACAAACACCACTACAGACGCTACTAACCGGCTAACTGTCAAACGCCAAGTAAAGCGTAAGGACAGGGATCAGAACAGCCAGAAATAATAAAGCGCCTGTCTCGGTAACGAGACAAAATAAGAACGGGCGAGTAGCGTAAAGACAAACAAAAAACACAAACAAACACTGCAAAATAATACGATATAGTAATAGCGGAGGCGAAAGGAAACAGATCCAACGTTCCCAGGCTATTCTCAAACTCGCGGTCACACACACGTGTCCACAGCATCGCCCAATCTTCCCCACAGGAAGACATGCGCCAAAAGACGAACCAGAACATGAGTCCCAAACAAATTCGTCAAACTCCATGAAAGGAGAATGCGCCGAAAGGAACGAGCAGGGACAGGCAGCACCGGACATTTTACCGGCTAGACCAACGCGAGATTAAACTGAAAATAAATGCCCTGCCTCTCTAAGAGGAAATGTAACGAGAGCGAACAGGAACAGAGATTAACGTTCCCGTTGCGAGATTGATAGGCTCGCAGTCAAATGCAGAAAGCAAAGCGGTAAACACCCCGATCTCCCAGGAGAGAGAAACATTTTACAGGTGAGCCGAACAGACTGAACACCGTCGTCCCATAACTACGATCCATATAGACTAACGCAAGCTTAAGATGGAACCGCCCTAGCCTCTCAGTAAATAAATATAACGAGGCGAAATGGAACCGAGATTTAACGTTCCATGGCTAGTTTAATAAGTAGCAGTCCAAATGCAGAAAGCAAAGCGGTAAACACCCGATCTCCCAGGAGGGAGAAACATTTTACAGTGAGCCGACGGTGAGCACCGTCGTCCCATAACTACTATCCAAAAGACTCACGCAAACTTAGATTGGAACAACCGCCCTAGCCTCTCAGTAAAAGAATGTAACGAAGCGAAGGAACAGAGAGCTGAAATTACCATGCTAAGCCAGCACAGTCACACAAACATGTCCATAACCTAGCCCAAACTCCACACAAGGAGAAAACACACCCGAAACGAACAGAACAATAGTTCCGAAACAAAATCGTCCCGTAGGTAAAAAGGACGGAGGACAGCTGCAACAAAGGACCAACGCAAAATAGCACGACAGCCTCTCAATATAAATAAAAACCCTGAGTCACAACAAAGGGAATGTAACCCATGAGAAGGAGACAACAGGAAATAACCGTACCAAGCTACTAACTGGCTTACCGTAACCCGGAAATCAGTAGAAGCTAACACGCCAGGTCTCTCTATTAGAAAACCATTAACCGGCGAAAAGGGACAAAGACAGCTACTCTACACTTCTATAAGCTAAGCAACCCAGCCGAAGCGAAACGCCAGATCTCCCATGAGACGACATGCACCGAGAGGCGAACAGAACACAGTTCCGGACCATCGCCCAAATCCTCCATCCACGGAGGAAAACGCACACAGGCGAACTAGAGCAGAGATATTACAGTCCCAAACTTCTACGAGATAATCCACTAGTAAGCCAGCAAGAAATAAGCTCTGCCTCAACAAAGAGACGTTAACAAAGGCGAGTAGCCAACAGGGTACAAATAACTCACAGCCAACAATACACCACAGTACATAACAATGAACAAACAATTATTCACAATTAATGTCGAAGCCCCGAACGAAGGGAACGGTAGGCTATATAACTCAGGTGACCACGCGACAGGTGTAAAAGCTTAACAAACACTCCCCCAACTCAGCAGGGCAGAGCAAGCATCTACCAACAGGGCAGCGCCCTCGCGTGGCCACCAAGGAAAACGACCGCATGGGAACAACAGGGTCCAAAACCATGACAACTGCTGTCTGTGCTACCCTTTACTTTTTTTCTGCGTTCACCCTCCCACCACCCCAGCCTTCCACCTGTTGTCTGGATCTGCTTTGGTAGGGGGGTGTCTGTCATCTCCTGTCTAGCGGGGAGATGCCCGTGTTCTCCGCGTAGTGCCTAAAACAGATCCATTCAGCGCCAAACCCTAAATAATTAAGCAGCACATTCATCTAAAACATGTAATTAGATGTGGTTGAAAAACCACACCTATTGTTATTCCTCAGACTTACCGCTATTATTATTCTGCCGATTTTTCAGAACCTATCTCCTCCTACACCGTTCACACCATCGACACCATTCATAACTCATATTATACCTTTATACCCCCTCCAGGTTGCTATTACTTTTTACACTTTATACTATATACACTTTTTGAGATATTTGACATTTTATCCGCCAAAAAATGAATGGGGTCAATGGGGCACGTGCAGTAGGGTTGGTCACGGTGAGCATGCTCAGTGTGAGCACTGAGCTGATTTTTGAATCACTTAACGTTCTGTCAACAACCTTGGAAAAAATGCCGACGAGAAATTCCATATCTAACGACGTAGCCAAAAATAGCTTTCAAAAATAATAATCATTGGACTATAACTACAACAAATGCTGCATCAAGCGCAATGCGCTCTTTCGCCACGAACACGCAGGACTATTAGCCCTATCTACGGTGCTACCCTAGTCGTCAATGTCCCAATTATAGTAGCCTAGTTCATATTTCTCTGAAATTGTAAACAACTTTAAACCCTCAAAATTCCAATGCAGGATTGCTACAGTCGCCGCTAGTGCATACATCAACCTCTCAAGTTGCACATGCATGATAAAATAGCCCAAACCCGTTTACAACCAGCTTGCCACACACAGACAATAACATGCATAAAATGTACCGTTTTTACACACTACAAAAACATTTGTTCCGATATAGGCTAGCTTATAGGCTATTTATTAAAAAGTTGGAACTGTTACAAATAAACATTCGGTGCATTTTCCTTTGCGTAGGCTACGCCTTACCCCATTGTAGCTACTTTCGGTATAACGTTAACATTTTTTTTTACAAATCTCTGATAAGGAACCAAATATCCTACCTCGTAATGATTCTACAAACTGGTTTCTGTTGAATGTTGAAGAGATTCTCTTATTCCATTTTGCCACTGCCCCAGCAACGTTGATGTTTCCACAGCGCTATCGCACTTGCGGCTGTAATAGCTGATGTTGCTGTTATGTAAAAAAAAACACTTAAGGTATATTTATATTTAAGGTATATAAATACATTTGGGCTACGTATTTTATCCGAATTATGCGAATAACTGTTCCGTTGTATTATGAAAAATGAATTACAATGAAGTATGTATGTGATCATTCTGACATCGTAGCTATTAGCAAGTGTTTTGATGTGGGTCAGAAATAGGCAAGTATGAGTATCTGCCACAGTTCTATATCCGCAGATCCATAGACTAGAAAAATAAGGAGAAGCAATGGCATCACTGAAATAGCTTGAGTTAGGAACAGTGCCTACAGTGGTTGAATGGGAAAACTACAGGGTCGGCGGGTCTTTTATTCACAGATTTTTATTTTTAAAATTATATATATACTTTTTTCAGTTTATGATTGAGGGTGTCTATTTGTGGCAGCGGCATTATAACCTTCTAAAGACCCAGCATACGGAATTGGTGCTCGTAGCCCAGTGGTCCCCAACCCTGTTCCTGGAGATCTACCGTCCTGTAGGTTTTCATTTAATTTGGCACACCTGATTCTACTAATTAGCAGCTCAACGAGATCTCTAGCTATTGAATGAGGTACTATCGATGCCCCAGGGAGGATGCCACCAGGTTATGAATAAACGGCACTCTCCCCCTGTACAACACCCGTGACAGGAGCCACCTCCATTTCTCCAGTCTCGCCACCAGCCTTACCCTGTGACCCCCTCCAAATTTCTGGCCATAAAAGAGCCCGTTCCCAGATACGCTCCCAGTACCTTGAACCTGAGGACTCCCAGTACCTTTAGCTTAGAGAGAGAGAGAGAGAGATAGAGAGAGAGACTGACAGAAAGAGTAACAGACAGAGAGAGGGGGGGAGACAGACAGACAGAGATAAAGGTACAGATACAGACAGAGAGAGGGGGAGACAGACAGACAGACAGAGATAAAGGTACAAATACAGACAGAGAGAGGGGGGAGACAGACAGACAGACAGAAATAAAGGTACAAATACAGACAGACAGACAGACAGACAGAGATAAAGGTACAAATACAGACAGAGAGAGGGGGAGACAGACAGACAGAGATAAAGGTACAGATACAGACAAAGGGGGAGACAGACAGACAGACAGAGATAAAGGTACAAATACAGGCAGAGAGAGGGGGAGACAGACAGAGATAAAGGTACCAGATACAGACAGAGAGAGGGGGGAGACAGACAGACAGACAGAGATAAAGGTACAAATACAGACAGAGAGAGGGGGAGACAGACAGACAGAGATAAAGGTACAAATACAGACAGAGATAAGGGGAGACAGACAGACAGACAGAGATAAAGGTACAAATACAGACAGAGAGAGGGGGAGAGAGACAGAGATAAAGGTACAAATACAGACAGAGAGAGGGGGGAGACAGACAGACAGACAGAGATAAAGGTACAAATACAGACAGAGAGGGGGAGACAGACAGACAGAGATAAAGGTACAAATACAGACAGAGATAAGGGGAGACAGACAGACAGACAGAGATAAAGGTACAAATACAGACAGAGAGAGGGGAGACAGACAGAGAGACAGAGATAAAGGTACAAATACAGACAGAGAGATAAGGACAGAGAAGCAGACTGATAGAGCAGACAGAGAGACAGAAATAGAGAGAGACAGAGGCTGAAATGAGTAAACTTTTTATTAGCACAGAAGAGAGTAATAAGCAAGGGGAGACTGACGAAACTGACTGCCGTAAAACGGTCAATGACTGCCGACAAGTGTGCACGAGGGAAGCATTTGTGCTATATTTATTAGACATTTAAAAGTTTTTCCCCTTATTGGAGGGTGAACATGAAACAAAAGGAGGTTTCATCTTTGTTTGAAACATCACCCCGATGACTCAGGCTTGCATAACAGCGCATAACAGGAACTGTGGGTGCTGAGCTGAGATGAGGCACATCGCTGCGTTTTTCATTTAAATACTGCGACGATGTCTGTTTCACCATAGACACTCACAACCAAGATAAGGGATTTCCTGTGCAGTTCTGGAGAACTGGAAAATGGAGGCTGAATGGTAGATGATTCATTTTCACAAGCAAATATGTGGCCAGCAATTTCAGAATATGAATTGTCAAACATGAAAAATGATTTCTATGAACAGAGAACCATCATATAGCAATTTGGTTCTAGCCTAGTTTATCCACATGGGCTGCACAGCCACCACAATAATGGCCTCCAGTCCTACAGTAGTTTGAGAGCGTGTCACAGAGGTGTAACGATGTCATTAACTTTAATGAGATCTGTGTGATATTAGGATAATTGACTGATGTGGGAATTGTAGCATTTGTGGTGCCATAATCAGGGTTCCATGAACCGGTAATTAGAGGTGTAGTCATCTTTAACTGCTGGTGTGTATTGCATTTCTGGAATTATAACAGGCAGTGGATGTTAAAAGTCCAGGAGCCGTATTACTGAAATATCGTAACTCTGGAATCCTATTCTTAAACTTGTCCCATCTTAACTTGGACTTAAGATACAATGTTTCTGTAATACGGCCCCACCCTTATGGAATGTAATATACTGCAGTATATTTTTAGATATATTGTGAAAATAATTTTGATATATTTACAATATACTGCAGTATATTCTTTTTCATAAGGGCAGGGATCCTGCAATTTACAACAAACCCCATTAGAGCTGGAGATAGGTATACTGTATACTGAAAGTGCCTATCTACACAGTTAAGGGAGCAGGCTGGAGATGGTAAGAATGCTGTGACCTAGCATTAGTTTAACCCTCATATTATGTTCCGGGTAAATTTGACCAGATTCAATGTTTGACATCTCTTGAAAACCAGTTATTTTTTCATGTTGACACTATATGATTATTCTTAATTTGTTGGGATTGAATAGAAAAACACACAATAAACACAATGCCATATTTTCAAAAGTCCTGTACCAACTTTGTATACAAAGGTGTTGTGTGGGGTCATTTGTGGTGTAGCTGTATAAAATGTAAGAAAATATACAACAAAAATATACAATTTTTTTTTTTAAATCTCAGATTTTTTTGTGGGAAATTCTGGTGTCACTTACCCATAGGGTTTTAAACTTCACAAACTTTCACTTAACCCCAGGCTCTAAAATTAGATGTTTCAACACACATTTTTTATACTCAGGGATAAAAGGCTAGTCAATTTGGAGACACACAAAAGGTGACACTGATAGTGTCAGAATTATTCGATTATAATAGTTTTTGTGTCAGTTTAAACATTTTGGTGTCAATTCGACCCCAAACATAAAAGGTGTCAAAAAATGTGAACAAATATGAGGGTTAAAACACAGGCTGTGATCAGAATGGATTTGAGGGTTTTTGTGTGACATCAGTGTCTCTCAATTCAATTCAAAATCTCTCCCTCTCTCTCTGTCTGTCTCTCTCCGTCCCTATCTCTCTCTGTCCTGTCTCTCTCCCTCCCTATCTCTCTCTCCCTCTCTCCCTCACCCCCTCTCTCTCTTCCCCTCTACCTCTCTCCCTCTCTCTCTTCCCCCCCTCCCCTCCCTCCCTCTCTTCCCCCCTCCCTCCCTCCCTCTCTTCCCCCCCTCCCTCCCTCCCTCTCTTCCCCCCCCCTCCCTCCCTCCCCTCTCTCCCTCTCTTCCCCCCTCCCCTCCCTCCCTCTCTCCCTCTCTTCCTCTCTTCCCCCCCTCCCTCCCTCTCTCTCTTCCCCCCCTCTCTCCCTCCCTCTCTCTCTTCCCTCCTCTCTCTATCCCACCCTTCCTCCTTCCCCTCTCTCTCTTCCCCACTCCCTCCCTTTCTCTCTCTCTCTCTCTCTCTCTCTCAGCTCCCTCTATCCCACCACAGCTTTGGAGACTGATAGAGAGAGAGCGGGTAACCAGACTGGAGACGAGTCACTTTGCTTTGGAAGGTGAGATAGCATCGGCTGCTTCCTGCACTCCTGACAATTTTTTATTTTTTTATTTATAAATTGTAGTTCATAGCAACTGTTTTGCCTTGCACACATGAGAAATTAAATGATTAATAATATTATACATCCCTCGACTTGTTTTTTTTTGTTTTTTTAAAAATCTGTTACTTTTTTTTTGGTAAATAAGGTTATGTTCAGACTTCAGACCTCAATGCTCAGTTCCGATTTTTTGCACAGATCCGACGGACTGTTCACATTCATTTTTGAAAGCAAGCCCAACAGTCAGAGGTGTAAAATCCAGGGGTCAGAAACTAAAAGTCCTGCCACGTGTTTCTTCTACCCATGAACTCAGCCAGCTGATTTCACTAATTAGTTCTACCACCCTCGCTGAAGAATTGTGCTAATTAACAAATCCAGGTGATTGGAACAAAATACTGGGGAGAATTTTTACTTTCTGAACCTGGGGCCGGATTCACAAAAATCTTCTTGAGAAAAAACATAGGATCTAAGATTTAGGAAGATCCTAAGAATGTTCTCAAATGCAATTCTTCAACATTTTCTTAAGAAACGACCATTATCCTACTACTTCTTAATTTTAGCCAATGACAAACTTCTTAACCATCAGCTTATCTTTATTATCATTATGGCCCACTAAATACAGACATAGGCTAGATCAAAAAATCACTGATTACATAAACAAACAAAAGCACCTAACAAAAGGCCTATATAATTGAGACTGTGAAACAAATCATATACTTGTTTGTATAATAATAATATCAGCTAAGGATTGAAAATTGTGGTTTACCTTTTCAATGTAGTGAATAGCCTTAAGACAAGTGTGGAGCTCTTAGTGATAAGAAGAAATATGAAAAGAAACATAAGAACTTTGTTTTCAAGAATCCCATTTAGAAAACTTACAAATTACATTACATTCATTTAGCAGACGCTTTTATCCAAAGCGAAGTACAATAAGTGCATACAGAGACGTCATCAAGATCACTACAGAACAGACAAGACAAAGCACATCCTTCCCATAAAGTAGCAGCTACTTTACATACACTGTAAAGTAACTGTCATACTAACTGTCTAACTAACTGTCATACACCAGTGTACTAAACACATAGACTGTGTTTAGCGTAGACGGAACAAGTCACATTTGAGTGGCCACACACATTGTAGTGATTGTAAGTTGCTATGTGGTTGATTTATTTCTACATACAGATGTGGCACAAATCAGAACAGAAAAGATGCGACTCCATGTTGTTTTGTTTCCCGTTCACACTGTTCTAGAAGCAAATTGTGTCAGATATGAGGGAAAAGCCCTGGTGGACCACCAGAATACCCCTTTGCAAAGCTGATGGACCGGTGGCTGCCCCCAACAGTGGCCCGATAGGTACTTATTAGTCAGGTGTTAAGCTTTGAGAATCACACTTTTATACCTTTTTCCCTGTCGTTACCAAAAGCCGTTACCAAAGCCCGAGGCAAACGGCAGAATTTTAGGATACCGCGTGTTGTGCTGGCGAGAGCCGTCCCAGATTGAGCTGGACCCAGGGGGGTGCCAGGCCCCGCTCCCCTTGGAGACATCCTGCCAGCTGCGCCTCCCCCCCCAGCGCTGCTCTTGCTCTCTGTCAGTGTCGAACTCCGCAGGCCACTCCCCCCCGGCTGTCATTATCATTCCCAGCGCGTTGCACAAAGGTAAGCCCCACCCCTGTCCTGTCACCTCACTAGACCGGAGTGAAACAACCACTTGAAATGCCTAAAAGCAGGGATCTCAAACTCAAATCCTGGAGGACCGCTCTGTCTGTTGGTTTTTTGATGTGTTCCTGCACTTAGGTGCTTAATTTAAGTTGTCGATCGCCTAAAGAACCTGCACACCTCGTTTCCAAAGCCCAAACTGGCTGCTGATTGACAGGAAAGGAAAAAAACAAAACACTCCAGGACTGTTGGAGACCCCTGCCTTAAAGTATACAGTTGAAGTCAGAAGTTTACATACACTTAGGTTGAAATCATTAAAACTAATTTTTAACCACTCGACAGATTTCATGTTAGCAAACTATAGTGTTGGCAAGTCAGTTAGGACATCTACTTGCATGACACAAGTAATTTTTCCAACAATTGTTCACAGACAGATTATTTCACTTTTAATTCACTATATCACAATTCCAGTAGGTCAGAAGTTTACATACACTAAGTTGACTGTGCCTTTAAATTTTTAATATTTGGTCGCATATTCTTTGCATGCCATGACTTCCTGATGTCTGTGACCCAACAACATCAAAAGACTCTTGATATCTTATTTTCTGGTACTCTTACAAGTGATACTATAACGTCTCTGCATTTGAATGGATCTCTATGGGAATTGGGGGGTGGGACTAGATTTAGCTGTAAATTATACTGGAACAGTATGGACTACATGATTGGTAAAATGGCTGTAAGTCATCAAGGGTCTGAGATATCAAACAAGCCTCAAACTATCACTCTGCTGCCAGATATGCAGTAGATATGGATGGATCACTTTAAGCGTTGTTTCTCCTGACAAATTTTTCTATTGAATTCTATGGAAAAATAAGTCAGGGGAAGAAACCCTTCAAGTTATCCATCCATATCTACTGTATTTCTGGCAGCAGAGTGATGACTTAAGGCTTGTTTAATACGTCAGATGACTTAGAGCCGTTTAGCCAACCATGTATTTCCATATTGTTCCAATGTAATTTACAGCTAAATCTAGTCCCACCCCCCAAATTCCCATAGAGATCCATTCAAATGCAGAGACATTATAGCATCGCTTGTAAGAGTACCAAAAAATAAGATATCAAGAGTCTTTTGATGTTGTTGGTCACAGACATCAGGAAGTCATGGCATGCAAAGGATATGCGACCAAATATTAAAAATTTAAAGGCACAGTCAACTTAGTGTATGTAAACTTCTGACCTACTGGAATTGTGATATAGTGAATTAAAAGTGAAATAATCTGTCTGTAAACAATTGTTGGAAAAATTACTTGTGTCATGCACAAAGTAGATGTCCTAACTGACTTGCCAACACTATAGTTTGCTAACATGAAATCTGTGGAGTGGTCAAAAATTAGTTTTAATGACTTCAACCTAAGTGTATGTAAACTTCCGACTTCACCTGTATGTAATATGTATTTGAATACGTATTTGACCCAGTTCTAAAAGAACGTTGAGAGGCAATGCTCTTATATACTCACAAGAATGACAAAGGTAATGTTCTCATGTATTCAGGCTTATATTAATTTAATTCAGCCTTCATTTTTTCATCTTCCTTTTTCATTTTGACTACACTTTGGTTGTATAATCCCCTGCGAACTTGTCTTTGTTTTGGAATAAACATCTAAGATGACTCTGAGTCAGTTATTGGTCCCCTTTAGTGGTAAAGAGCTTTCTACGGCTGTGCATTTCCCCCTGTCAGAGTCGCGAGACCCGGTTGCTTTCAGTGTTGCTGCGTTGGATAACGTCACACTGGAGGTGCGGTGGGACGTTCACGCGGTCCTGTTAGCCAGCGGCTTCCTGGTGGAGTGGTGTGTGGCGGCCGAGTCGTCACCCTGCAGGCCTCACTGGCAGAAACTGGGACCAAACTGCGCCGGTGTAAACATCACTGGTGAGCGTGCTCGTCACCGGCGGGTTCGGCCTACATGCTTTCACGCCTTCAACGGAAAATGTTGCATTGTTCTAGAGCAGCGGTGTCCAGTCTTATCCGAACAGGGCTGGCGTGGATGCAGGTTTCTGTTTTGGCCCAGCACCAAGACACCTGATTGTACTTATCAAGTTCTTGATTGAAGGCCATGATTGCTTAGTTGAATCAGGTGTCGTAGTGTTGGGCTAAAAACAAAAACCTGCTCCCACACTGGCCCTTTTCGGATAAGATTGGTCGCCGCTGTTCTAGAATGATCCAGATGCAGGAGAAACCCATTGTCAGGACCCCGCCCACAGCAACGGTATGTTGTCAGTCAACCTAACGTGCATCACTGGGTTGTGCCACAAATTTGGGCAGGGAAATGTTGGCAGCTTTTGCCTACCAGATATCTTGAATACAGAAAATACGGTGTATAAACAAACCCATTCTGCATTTGGAACAGCACAAATTAATGGCTGCTTGTCTGCCTTTTGGTTAAAATCAAGTGTTAAACAGTATTAATTAAAGGACTGTGGTGGATTATATTTATAGCGGTCTCATTTTCTGTTATCACTAGAAGGTCACGGATGTACACTGCCCTCCACTATTATTGGCACCCCTGGTAAAGATGAGTAAAAAGGGTTATAAAAAATTCACCGTTTAGTGAATTAGCTTAAAGCACAGCTGAAGTTTGGTAGAACTTTGGGTTGTGTACTTATCTGGCCATGATATGAGTCCAAATAGTGGCAAAATATGTTTGTTACATGCTCTGTGCTCCAGCTACATTAAGCTGTAAATTACACGGGAATAGTATGGAACACATGGTTGGCTAAATGGCTGTAAGTCAACAAGGGTCTGAGGTATCAAACAAGCCTTAAACCATTACTCTGCTGCCAGAAATACAGTAGATATGGATGGATAACTTGAAGGGTTTCTTCTCCTGACTTATTTTTCCATAGAGTTCAATAGGAAGATTTGTCAGGAGAAACAACCCTTCAAGTGATCCATCCATATCTACTGCATATCTGGCAGCAGAGTGATGGTTTGAGGCTCATTTGATACCTCAGACCCTTGTTGACTTACAGCCATTTAGCCAACCATGGGTTCCATACTATTCCCGTGTAATTTACAGCTTAATCTAGTCCCACCCCCCAATTCCCATAGAGATCCATTCAAATGCAGAGAAGTTATAGTATTGCTTCTAAGAGTACCTGGAAATAAGATATCAGGAGTCTTTGCTTCTGTGGAAATTTGGACCAATGAGTGGTTTCTGACGCATCGGCGGATTAACGCTGTTTCTGGCACAAGAACATAGCATACCTACCGGATCTACGTTCCAAATAAAATACGAAAAAGCAAGACAAGGGCCATTGAATTTTAAAAAAAATACGTAGGAGGACTGGTTATTGTTTGTATTGACAGAATCCACTTCTTTCGCGGTCGTATACGTGCTAGAAGTGTCATTTTGAGACCGTTTTAGCTGCCCCATAGAAGTGAATGGAGAGCGACAAATACCCTATTCTGGATTATCACCCCTGGGGAGCACAGAGCAACTAATGAACATATTTCGCCACTATCTGGACTCATATCATGGCCAGGTAACTACACAATCCAAAGTTCTACCAAACTTCAGTTGTGCTTTAATCTCACACTGAAAAAATTCAACCTTTAATTGAAGTGAATTTATTATGAGAAAAAAAATCCCTCATCAAGAAATAATAATTTTTTAACAAAACCAAACTCCTGACAAATGTTTCTCCTGACAAATGTTCTTATTGAACTCTATGGAAAAATAAGTCAGGAGAAGAAACCCTTCAAGTTATCCATCCATATCTACTTTATTTCTGGCAGCAGAGTGATGGTTTAAGGCTTGTTTGATACGTCAGACCCTTGATGACTTAGCCATTTAGCCAACCATGTGTTCCATACTGTTCCAGTGTAATTTACAGCTAAATCTAGTCCCACCCCCCAATTCCCATAGAGATCCATTCAAATGCAGAGACGTTGTAGTATGTCTTGTAAGAGTACCAGAAAATAAGATATCAAGACTCTTTTGATGTTGTTGGGTCACAGACATCAGGAAGTCATGGCATGCAAAGGATATGCGACCAAATATTAAAAATGATTACTTTATTCTATATATAAATGCAGGGGTGCCAATAATTGTGGCACACGTGGCTTTGTTAAAAATAATTATTTCTTGATGAGGGATTTTTTTTTCTCAGAATAAATTTACTTAAATTAAAGGTTGGATTTTTCTAATTTTTTCAGTGTGAGATTAAGCTAATTCACCAAACGGTGAATTTTTTATAACCCTTTTTACTCACCTTTACCAGGGTGCCAATAATAGTGGAGGGCACTGTATGTGTAATAATTACTGAATATCAGTGACTCTCTCGTGGCATCTGTAAAGTGAAATGTGCGTAGTTTTGTGGTTTTCAATTTCGTAAACGGCGTAGTCATAGCAATGGCATTATCATAAAAATAGATCCCATGGCACTGTCCCTGAAGAAGTGGGTATGACGGTGATATTTAATTAAAGGGTGATTGACTTTGGTGGCAAAAAATATATAATATATTTATTCAGAGAACTTTTGACAAAGAATCTTTGCGTCTTTGTTTTGGCACAGTCTTCATCTATTCAATTGTCAAAATTTGATTTCACGCCAAAAGTACACTCATCAGTCTCATCAGGAAGGGAAAAGGTTTTTCAATCATGGCTTTGATAACAGAAAAAAAAGGTTTTCCTAGTGGGTTTATTCATGTATTTCTAAATGAACTACACCTGGATAAGCCACTGAAGATTTTTGTTCTCAGTGGTCTGTAGTTTTCTCTCTGTCTCTCTCTCTCTCTCTCTTGATTCTCTTGATTAAAAGTATTTGATAAGTATTTAACCCAGGTCTGGAGCTCATTGTCATTCTATAGGAATAAGTGGGCGTGAGGCTGAGGCTGTCTCCCTATCTGTGTCTCAGAGGGGGTGTGTCCAAAGGTGTGCTACAACGTGTCTGTGAGGGCGGAGTTTGGTGCGGAGGCGGGGCCAGAACAGTCAGTACTGGCATACACCAGGCAAGGAGGTGAGAGCCCCATTTTTCCCGTCACCATTCTCACCTGCTTCAGCATCTTCTCCTCTTTCCAGCTCCAAGAATTGTGACTGGCTTCATTTTAGGACAGGGTGCACAATAAAGTCTGGTGAATTTCAGGATTAATTATTTAACTAGCCCAATCGCAAGCGTATTTACTTGATCTGACATTTTAAAAAAATTCAAACTATGAGCTACAGCTGCTGAACGGGACACGTGTCCTTGCTGAAAATGTCTTACTGTGCCTCGTAGAGGACTGAACAAGATGGTGTACGCAGCTGTTTGCAGAATTAAACCAGAATAATTGGTTGGATCATAAAGCAGACTACACACACCAGCTCTCCAGGACTAGAGGCGTGTGTCTTGGCTCTGTGTATTCACTTCATTGAATGTGACAAGTGTGGGTACCTTAATGCGTGAAATATATGGCCACCTACATACTTTAAGTGGCCTTTTTAAAAATAAAATAAAAATATTAAGAGAGATTAGATATCCAAAAACATCAGGAAAAATCAAAACCTTTTTCAGTTGAATGCTTTAATAGTTCGCAGGCATTGCTGGAATGAATGTATTCTGTTTCTGCCAAACTCAAAACGAGCTTTGAATGTCTGGTTACCCACAAAAAAGTAACTGCCAGCAATATTTAACTGATTGATCAAAGTTTGCTCAATCAAGCCAAATATTTCCCCTATCCATTATATAAATGTGTGTGTGTGTGTGTGTGTGTGTGCGTGCGTGCGTGCGGACATGCATATGTAGGTGTGTGTGCACACAAATGTTTGTGCATACATATATGTATGACTATGAATGTGTGTGGGTGCATATGTGTTTGAGCCACCGTAGTGTAAGTCTCATCTGCTCTTCAGTGCCCTCTGCTGGCCCAAGGCTGCATGTGACAGAGCTGGGCAGCAGAAGCCTGTCTCTTCAGTGGGATCCTATACCTCTGGAGCGAAGGCATGGTTTTGTTCATAACTACACCCTCTACTACAAGAGCATCAACCACAACACCACATGTGAGTGCACCTCCTAGCCAACAAGCTCATTGCAGTAATGCACTATGTATTTACCAGTATTGTGCGTTTGCTCATTTTTGGGGGTACAACTGCCTCCTTCAGCACTTCACTAAGTGTTCAGTGACCTCAATGTTGAAAGATGTGCTGAGGTATCATGCAGTAACTTTACTGCTGTAAGGCTGAGCTGAGAAGTCAATGTCGGACACTAGGTCCCACGATGAGCTGGGCTCAAAGAATACAGACCAGTGTGGGGCCAGAGCAGGGTCAATACTGCATGGGGCTACTCATTTGTATTTAACTATGCAATGGGATTTCCTATCAATGCCCCACACATCAGTCTTTTTTTCCTACTTGTGCATGTGTGCGTGTGTGTGTGTGTGTGCACGTGTCCACGTGCATGCGTTTGTGCGTTCATGCGTGCACGTGTGTGTGCTGTGGACCAGGGCTTGTAGTATCAGGAAACCTACGGCAGTATCGGCTGAGTGGTCTCTCTGGGCAGTACCGGATCTACATGACGGCCAGCACTGAAGCAGGACAGGGGGCTGCTGGACCTACTCTAACTGTGGTTGTCGAAGGTAAGAACTGGCAGTCGCCTCCTCACTCCTCACAACTATGATTCATGCACCATTCCCACACCATACAGTATACCATTCATTGCCAGACCGTATTAGATATACCGAATACCGTACCCGAGGCCCTGAAACGCCCGATTCAACTAATGAAGCAATCGTGGTGTTCAGTTAAGAGCTTGATTAGCTGAATCAGATGTTTTAGTGCAGGCAGCACCACCTCTGTCCTTCTCAAAAGTGTGGGAACCCTGAGATAAACAATATAAACTCCCTTGTGAAAATAGTTAGAAAATACAGTTATTGACCTTATCCATGGTGTGTGTGGTATGTGTGTATGCATGTATGTATGTGTGCGTGTGTGTGCCTGTGTGTGTGTGTGTGTGTGTGTATTCCAGGATACACCCCTTCAGTGCTGACTGTTCTACGATGCGGTGTTCCTCCCCTCCTGGCTTTGTTAATCCTCTTTTCATGTCTGAGGTGGAGACAGAGGTGAGGCACCCAGCATAAGGCACTCTGAACGCTGGACGCTGTTCATCACACTCTTACACAAAACTGACTCGCTCACCGCACTTTTACACAAAACTGACTCGCTCACCGCACTTTTACACAAAACTGACTCGCTCATCGCACTTTTACACAAAACTGACGCACTCATTGCATTTTCAAACAAAACTGACTCACTCGTGTTTTTTGGGATGATGTCAAACAGCAGGTCGAGGTGTGCGTGTTATCGTTGCTCAGTATTTTTACACGGTTTCCCCCGTCCCGCTGCAAGAGAACCATTTTAGATGTGTCAGCCACCCCACTTTGCTGTAGCCTAATGTATAGGTGTAGTGTTTTGACTATATAAAACTGTGGCATTAATGATGGACCTGAATTGAGAATGAGAGATAAATCACATAATGATGTCATATGAAAACCTGAGGATGTGATTGGTTGCCTGCTGGGCCAAGTTGCTGCCCTGATGCATTGTGGGCGGCACAATGCTCTAAAGCCATACGGTTCGGCAAGGTCACTGTGTAAAACTCTATTAGCGGTCGAGTGAGTTCTGAATAAAGCACGTGCTGTTTATCTCTGTGATCCTGTGTCATTGCTGACCTTAACATGTCACAAGTGTTCTCGCACCTTCCACTCAAGCCAGGTATACACAGCACTTGGTCTCTGGTCTACCGCAGCAGGATTGTTTCTCAAATAAACATGACCCGTGTTGCGTGTTTTGTTTTGTTTCTTTTGGGACATAACAGTAGGCTTCCATTGTGTGTTTGGGTCTAAAAGCCTTTTATGAACATTATTATAAATATGTGAACATCTTTGAAAATACAGTACTGTGCAAATGTCTTAGGCACCCTAGATTTTTTATGTAGATTTTTTCTTAGATGTTTATTTTTTGTCTTCTGCATTAGTGTGTCAGTAGAAAAGAGCAAATTGTAGATTTCCAAACATTGATTTTCCAAAAACTTAATTGAACTTTCGTCAGAGAAAAGAAGAACAAGGAGTTCTGCAACAGATGGTATGGTCTCCACAGAGGCCTGTTCTCAACATCACCGAGGCTGTCTGGGATTACCTGGACAGACAGAAGCAAGCGAGACAGCCAAATTCTGCAGAAGAACAGTGGCAAGTTCTCCAAAATGCTTGGAACAATCTACCAGCTGATTTTCTTATAAAACTGAACAACAGTGTACCCAGGGGTGTAGGATTATGGGGGGACACGGGGGACGTGTCCCCCCCCAATGTTTGGAAAGAGTCGAATTGTCCCCCCCAACCATAACTGATCCCTCTCCCATGTAGAGCTTACCGTCAATAAAGGCTGCAACAACGGTAAAAAATGACTTGAATTTATGCGGAAAGATATGTAACGCCCGTAAACGTAGGATGAATTATCGACCCACCCCCTCGCTACTTCAAACGGTAGCAATGGTTTATCTCATGGCCACGACAAGTTCGAGTTTATGAAAGCACAAATGGGATATGTAGTCAACAATTAAAGGCGATTGCTCAGGCCGATAATACTATGGACTTCAATTCCCATAACCCAGTGTTTTAGCCAGTGTTTTGTGTAACGTTATGGATATGTTATAATCAGGTTGTTTGAAGCCTAATGGAGAAGTCAGACCGCAAAAAAAGACGAGAAACTTCACGGAGTATGAAATCGAGACGCTCGTTATGGGGGTAGAGCGGATGGTTTGTTTGGTGTATAGGCGGCCTTTGCTACGTTTCATTCATTTCACCTGAAATGGTCCTCTCAACTGAAAATCAAATCAAAATCCCCACAGTGAATAAAAGAACCGCCGACCCAGAAGTTTCCCCATTGAGGTAGGCTAGGCTACTGTAGGTGCTGTTCCTAACCTAACTACTCCTTATTTTTCTACAGTTTATGCCTTGGTTCCTTAAAATGGTTATTTTATTGCCCTGCAGTGCAACATGAGAGGCTGATGTATTCGCAAGTGGCGACACTAAGAATCCTGCATCGGAATTATGAGGCTTCTCTTAAAGTTGTAGCCTAATTTAGAAGTTCAGAGAAATGTGAATACCATAATTGGGATGTCGACGACTACCACTAAAGGCAGTGGTTCTTAAACTCAGTCCTGGGGCCCCCTGCATATGCTGGTTTTTGTTCGAACCACAATTGCAATCCCAGAATGTGAACAAGGTGTTGATTTTTCTTAATTAAGTGTTTTTCATATTTAGAGGGATTATTTCCCTTCTGAAGCCACATTATGTTAGCAATAGCTATGCATGTCATGAAGAATAAAAGTCAAATATTCACATTGTGCTATATTGCAAACAATTACAAAAAGAGAGGTAAAAATGTTTTAACTGATCAAATTAAACAAATTAAAGACTGAGGTGAATCAATAGGCTCCTAATTGGTGAAATTGTGGTCACATTGGCAACTAAAACTAGAGACTTGGTAAATAATGAACAATTCAAAAGACAAAGCAAATGATAATGAGCCAAACCTGCATTGTGTTAATAAGTTTAAGGAAAAAATGAAGGAACTTAAAACACAAGTGTTCAACTACTGAATTAGGAGCCTATTGATTCACCTCAGTCTTTAAATTGATCAGTTAAAAAAAAAAATTACCTTGTATTATTGTTTGCAAGATAGCACTGTAAGCACAATGTGAACATGGGATAGTCTTCATGGTATGCATAACTATTTCTGACATAATTTGTCTTAAGAGGGTAAATAATCCATCTAAACATGAAAAACACCTAATTAAGAAAAATGAACAGCTTGTCAAAATTTTGAGATTGCAATTGTGGTTGGAACGGAAACCAGCATACACAGGGGGCCCCCAGGACCGAGTTTGAGAACCACAGAGTTTAAAATGTTATAAACTTATCTTATCCACTAATGTACTGATTAGCCTACCGTGGCTTTAGATTTGTATGAAAGCATCTCAAATCTCGCCTAGTGCTTTGGAGAAAAAAAAAAAAAAAAACTTCTCCAAAATGTTCATAAATAAAACATTTTATTTTAGAAAATGCCCTGTGTGAGGTGTAGAAATGCAGAAAATGAGTTTTAAAAGGCTCAAATTTTTCTGGGGGAGGACCCCCAGACCCCCCATATTATTATTGCTTTGCTAACGGGAATGGTTGAGGGCCTCGGTCCAATAGTCATGGTTCACTACTGTTGGATGGTATATTATTAGTGTCCCCCTCCATTATCATCACAAAGAAAGTTTACTGTTTGTGGTCCCCCCCAATGTTCAAATGAAACCTACGCCCCTGAGTGTACTGAAGAGAGTTGATGCTGTTTTAAAGGGAAAGGGTGGTCACACCAAATATTGATTTGATTCTGTTTTTTATTGTTTACTGTTCTTTGTAGTGAATTGTTGGATATTTAGAAACTTTTAATTTAATTATTTTTGAAAGGATATTCGCCTTAAGGATTTTCTTTACATGTGCCTAAGACTTTTGCACAGTACTGTATAATGGCAAATGTATTCCAGAGAAGTGTAATATATACAGTATCAATATTATTATTTGAAAGCAACAAGAATTTCTGTATTTATATATTGTGACATGCATTATGTCTTGATAATATTTCAATATATAATTTCAATATATTTTCTGAATATTCTATTTATAAAAGTGTGTGTCCTGCAGGATAAAGCACACTTTCTGTAAGGGGGATGTGTGTGTGTGTCTTCTACAGGATAAAGCACACTGTATGTGTGTGTGTGTGTCCTGCAGGATAAAGCATATTTCTGTAAGGAGGATGTGTGTGTGTCTTCTACAGGATAAAGCACACTGTCTGTATGTGTGTGTGTGTGTGTGTCCTGCAGAATAAAGCACGCTTTCTGGCCGTGGGTGCCAGACCCCTCTCAGAGCAGCCTCTCTCTCTGGATGACTGGTAAGGTACCAGTGCATAAGGCAGAGATGAAGGTAAGAGTTGGGCTCTCGATGAAATGCTTATCCCAGTGTATTTCCTTGTATGGAAGGTTATTATTATTATTATTTGTAATAGTAATAATATTATTATGATTATTAGTTGTAACAGTAGTAGTTGTTGTTGTTGTAGTAGAGTAGTGGTAGTATATATGACAATATATTTCTCTCTCTCGTAATCTCTGTCTTTCTCTGTATCTGCCCTATTTCTTAGTTGTATGTATTTTGGTAATAAAACATATATTCTTATTTCTTTAAATATGTGTGCAATCTTGATATCTTTCTCCAACCAGGATTCAAAAGATACAAATGATCAGAGATCCACCAATAAAGACCTACTGTCCTTTATTCCTGACGTCAACCTCAGTGCTTTAGACTCTGCCCTGGGGTTTCCCATCATCCTTTGCAACAGTTGTGACCCCCCGTGGACTAAGGAAGGCCAATCAAAAACCAGGAATGTTGAAGCCTTCCCTCTGCTCAGTCAGTATGTCAGGCACAGGTTCGAGCAGGGTGAGGACTGGCCCTCTTCCCCTCTGTTCCCAGCAGGCAGCCAATATTGCCTTTTGGTTACCACAGAAACCCAGGAACAGGGAATTGGATGTTCTTAAGAGCACAGGCTACTCAACAGCTTACAAGACAGAAGCTATCTGTGTAGTGTCTTAACCATTATGAAAAAGGAATAGACTGAAATTTTATTTAACTATATTGTTAATATATAGATAGATGCATACTGTATATATTGCAGAAATACTTATTTTTTGCCCATATTTTTTGATGTGATGTAATGTTTTGGATCATATATTTTATTTCAGTACATTTTCAGTAAAGTTCCATCAGGGAACCTACAGAGTTCCATTTACTGCACCATTGTATGCCAATGTGTTGTAATGAAAATGTTCTCTTCTCAGTGTATTGCAGTAGCCATGTACAGCCAGGTTTTGCTAACCAGATATGGAGCAGGTTATTCAGTAAGTCACAGTGAGTCATAGATATGCCACCCACTCCTATATTTTGTGTAAAAAATGTAAAATATATTTATGCTTTATTAGGGCACATGTAGGTTACGACAGTGTTTTCAGACACATGTAAATATGTTCATTCATTCATTTTCTACAGTTGTCAATATTGTTTTACAAATAATGAATTAATTGAATATTTATTTTATAAATTTTCTTGTTATTGAAGTCTGTGCTTTTTATTATTTTCGTTTTGAAAAATAAAGTATGCTGTCGATTCTGATGCTTTGAAACGGATGGGCAGCTTTTCTCTGAAAAAAAATTTAACAAAATTGAATTGAACTGAATGATATTATGTTCTAAAAATGAATGAACATATAGGAACTGCCCTTCTCAAGTGTAGCCAGTAGAGTGCGCCATTGGGTCTGTCAAAAATACTGACCTGTATAATGCAACTATAGGTGGAGAATGCTCCAAATACATCCATGCAAATTAATTGAATCTCTGAGGCTGATTTTGTTATTGTTTTCATTTGATGAGTTTCTATGTCCACCATTTCTTCTTATATTTTTCTTGAATCATAGAAATCTCCCCAAAAAAAATCTCTGGGCATTTTTTTCCAGTGATTTCTGTGGAATTTGCCTTCAGGTGGTTGGATTAAGCCATATTGCAGCAATCCAATAAATATGGCTTAATCCAATAGATTAACGCACAATAGATTCGGACTTGCGAATGACATTCAGATGTTTACATTTATTAAATACTTATAAAACCCAGTGGAGTGGGGTTAGGGCCATAGCCCGTTTTTGTGGTATTAACCGGAATTGTCCGGTGTTGGATTCTCAGGCCCTGTGGGGTCAGAGTTCACTGCGGCTGGGCTATCTTTCTTGTGGTTGGAATGCCTGACAAAGGCCAGTTTTGTCTCAACAGAGACAGGCTGTGGAGTGTCACAGCAATCCTGTGCTCACTCCTCCGTTTAAAAAAAAAACACTGAAGAGAGACTGGCCAAGTGCCAAGGATGAGCACACAGCAATGGCTGGGGTCACAGTTGACACAAAACATTATCAGAACGTTGGGTGAAGATTTTGGTTAGATTCCCATTTGGTTGTGAGATGACCATATGGTGAGAATGTTTCCCCAGACAGTCAAAGGATATTTTTGCTTGTTCCAAGCAAGTCCAGTCAAAGTCATAGAAATAAAATGTTCCAGGCTTGTTGCATGTAAACCTATTGTCAACATCCCCAGATGGTTATCATTCACTGGTAATAAAAAAAAAGAAAACCGAGGATATGTGTCAAATAATTTTAAAGAATATTCTGAATTAAAGTATTGAAATTGCAGATTTGATTAACTTTGCCAACATTCCTGATAAAATTAACATGACTAACCACCCACATTTTACCTTTTTTTTTTAAACTTGATTTGAAAAACGGGGTGGACAACCGCAGAAAATTCCCAGTTGACATTCGAGCTATTTCTGATTCTAAAAAAATTCCCTGAACATCAGGAACATCTGGATTCCCAGCACAAACATTTATCCAGTTTGTACTGGGAATCCATATTTTCCTAATGTTTCGAGAATGTTCTGAGAATCAAAAATAGTTCGCTGGATTGTCAACTGGGAATTTTGTCTCAACTATTACCTCACTTCTTACACTTCTTAAATCTGGGGTGACTAGTATCCTATCACCCCCGCCCCTTGTCACATTTTCTAGCCAAAACTTGAGGAGTTGTGTTGAGAAAATTTCAAAAGCTCATTTCCTCTAATTCTGGTGCCACGAGGGAACATCTGGGTGACTTTATTTACTTTACTTTACTGTCATTTAGCAGCATTTACCGTACTGGCAAGGGGAAATACACGCTAGAGGGGGAAAGTGTACTTCCAATTGAGACGGCATGTGCAAGAGGTGCAGACTCAATTATCAACTTGTCAACTACTCTGTTGAACATGATTGTTATCCAACAAGAACAGCAGTAGCCTACACTAATGAGCATTAGAGTACACTAAAAGAACCACAGTAAAGAACCACTGAGAGAAGTAACACTGAATCAGGCGCTGGGGCTAGAGTGCTGGTAGAGAGGTTGGGTGCGGCGGGGCGGGGCGGGGCGGGGCCCAGGTGCGGAGTTGTGCTTAAGGCCCATAGGCTGACTGTGGATTATTTTAATCCTAAATTAGTTTTTTTATTGTCAAGCTTTTCACCTGGTTTCTAAACACTGAGATAATAACTGAGCACGAAGCAAGCGTTTCATTTTTCAGCAGGATTCTCATTGTCTTTAAGTCACAATACATCTATCTGCAGAAATAAAACAGGGTTTTGTATTTCTCCATTCAGTCTAATGAAAAGCTCATATTGGTAGAGTATAGCCAGCTTTAGCTGGAGGTGTGTCAACAGGATGAGGGTTGAATTCTCAATTTACAGGATGTGATCAATCAAGTGCTTGACCAATATCATACATTTTTATTTATTTATTTATTTCATTTTTTTTAACTTACAATTTAATATTAACAGGACATGTCAGGCAAAACGCTGCTTTATGTAGGTGATGCAGATGTATTTTTTATTTTTCTTTGTCTTAAAAGATCCTGTTGAGTACACAGGATTTACTGAGATGTAGATTGCCACAAATATAACAAACATAACATTTAGTTTAAGTTTCAGGGGCTGCACAATGTTTCCAGTATGGTCAGAATGTCAGAGAGGGGCGTAATTTATTTCAGAGTTTGGTATTGTTAAGAGGAAATATGTGTGCTCTGAGGATTTTATTAACATGCTGAGAACCAATTTCAGTTGAATACAGTTACAGCTGGCAGATTTTCTTTAGTCTTTGTTTTTTTTAACCAGATTTATCATCATTTGGAAAGTAAAATATCCTAAATTCAGTAGGAGTATTTTGAGTTAAAGCAATCAAAGACTGAGGATCATTAGCCAAACAATGATAATGCGGAACTCTACAATTAACTTCAGACTTACTAGCAAAGTAACGTAGGCCTACTAAAAATTTTAAAAAAGAACATTCAGCTTCGAGGCCCCACACTGGCTCATGGCCATGTTAATTCAATACTCCCAGCAGACTTTTTAAGGTCTTTTTGGTTTCGAAACAGTTGGGAGTTATTTTATTGGTATGTTTTAGTTTAAAACTTGTGGTAGGGTACTAAGCATGGGTCTACCTCATCTGTGAGACCTTTCCTAAGAATTTATTTGATTAATGCCCACAATTAATGTCATATTTAGATCCATAGTACTGTATAGTGTAATATCAACCAGCCAACCGGCGTTATAAGTGATTCAGCATCCCTAGGGCTCGTGACTAATGCCAGGGCGCCAAGGAGAAGTGCAGAAAGCAGCAAGTTTAAACCTTGTGCTTTACTTCACCTAAGAGCGCAGTATATGGATGTGATTTTTTCACAAATCAAACGGCTCCACGAAAGACACAACTCCGTACGGACCAGGATTTTATTTTTTCAGATGCTAAAATGTGGCTGCTGTTTTGGGGTTAGCCTATCCGTGTTTGATGTTGTCCTTGACGTGTGCCAAAGAACAGCCGGAGAGTTCGGAATTTAGTTACAGAGAACCCTTTAATAATTAGTTTCAAATAGGCGCCACAAAAACCTAGTAGTCAGAGAAAAGTCAAGCGTCCGCTCTAATAGCCTACTTAAAAAATGTTCAAATAGCTAATCTACCAATAGTCTAACTCTTTATATTTACAGCTTTATAGATTGTCATTTATAATTGTTCTCGTTTAGGCTATAGTAGCCAATTCTAACCCCAATTCTGGAAAATCGCCTCTTTATAGAAAGGGTTTATCAATCTGTTCCCCAATTACAAAATGCTCCGCACATTCCTCGTGCATGTCCCTGACAGGCACGTTTCTCGTTAATCATGCTTTATAATAAGATACAATAGGCTACTCCTGGTTATAGGCTAGGCTACTTGTGATGGGTAGGCTAATTCTTCACTTTCTCTCTTGGCACATGAAACGACTTTGACGTCACCTTTGGGAGTGGGGACTGCTCTGGGACTGCTAGGAAGACGGGAATGAATCGCTAGCTGGCGTGGTTTACGGAAAGAAGCGTTTTTTTCTCTCTCTTATACACAGCTCGTTTGCTATAAAACATTTTTTCTCCACGTAGCGTGGACAGGATATTATGCGCACAACTGGATACGGTGAATAATCTCCGAACATTGTTTGTCAGTTTGTCACTGCACGCACACCTACAGAGCGTCTTCACACCGCGTTGGGCAGGTAGGGAAGTGGAGCCGGAACAACTTGCAATTCAATTTGCATAATGATTTATTAAAGGCATAACTGTTTACAGTTCCCCCCTCAAGTATACACACTTCTACAAGTGCACAGGGAAAAAAGTTTAAAACTCTGAATATCGAAAAGAAGAAAACCATGACGGAACTGAGGAAAAAGAAGATTTTCGTCATAGTGGACGTGCTGTGCGTGGTGGTAGGTGAGTAAAATTAAAAAGCCAACAAATAGGCCTACTGTTAATTCTCGTTTGATGTATTGGTAATGCGTTCAGAATCCATGATATGACAGCAGACTACTTCGTTCTTTTAATTTGAGAGTTTAGAGGCTAACGATGTAGGCTACGTTCATACTAGTATTGGATTTAAAAGCATTTAACCCTAAGACCCCCTCAAATAAATAAATCCCCAGGGGTATATACCGAATGCTACACGACACGCATCACTAAATCCAGACTTTTCATGTTATCCATGTGCTATCACTGCGAAAGTGCAACCCATCTGGACACATTGTCTTTTTGTAGATACAGTATTTTTAAAGATTTTTTGAAGGATAAAGAAAGCAATCCTCTCAAAGGTATAATTCAGTTTAATCGAGTTCCATTCCATTCAAGTTGAATTCAGTTCAGACTATTTTTCTACAGTCTTCAGACGCACATACGAAGAACCTATTTGCGTTGTACGAGGGATATCCGTTCAAGATCCGTTGTGACTTTTGGACCTGTAAACACGTGTATGTACACCGGTAACAGCAAGTTATGAAGTTAACCTGGGAGCAATAAAATGATCTGCGGTCTATTAGTTTTTGAATCTGACTTTTAAAAACTTTGCGTTTAGAAAATAAACTCACTGCAGTTTATTTTCAGTGCAACCGTTAACAAAGGTTTAAGACTGATCACAAAATAAAATAAGTTATTTTGTTGATGTACTATTTAAAATTATGATTATGTGACCTTTTACTGCAGCATGTCTAACATAAAACACATGCTTGCGCCATCTACTATGTATCTTGATGTATGTGGGAATCGTACTCTAGCACTTGAGTTTGAAAGGATACAATGACAGTGGGGTTGAAGTGCAGACTGGTAGCTTTAATTTGAGGGTATTTTCATCCATATCGGATGAACCGTTTAGAAATTCTAGAACCTTTTGTACATAGTCCCCCCCCCCACATTTTTGGGCATCAAAAAATATTGGACAGTTTACCATAATGTAGAATAAAGTAATCATTTTAAATATTTGGTGGCATATCCTTTGCATGCCATGACTTCCTGGTGTCTGTGGTATCCAACAATATCAAAAGACTCTTGAGATCTTATTTTCTGGTACTCCTACAAGCGATACTATAACCTGTCTGCATTTGAATGGATCTCTATGGAAATTGGGTGGTGGAACTAGATTTAGCTGTAATATACATTGGAACAATATGGAAACACATGGTTGGCTAACGGCTCTAAGTCATCTGACGTATCAAACAAGCCTTAAATCGTCACTCTGCTGCCAGATATGCAGTAGATATAGATGGATAACTTGAAGGGTATCTTCTCCTGACTTATTTTTCCATAGAGTTCAGTAGGAAAATTTGTCAGGAGAAACAACCCTTAAAGTGATCCGTCCATATCTACGGCATACCTGGCAGCAGAGACAGAAACCAGTTCAGCGTAAGCTCTGCCGATGTAATGAAATCTCACAGCTCATGACAGCTGTGAAAATGTCATGGCAATCTAATTGAAATTCAGGCGTCATCTCATGAGCAATTTATGAAATCCAGCTTTGGTTCCAGTTTCAGTTTGAGTTTTAGCGGCTGGCCTGGGTCCACCTTGGCCAGGAGGAGCAGTGCTAATATGCGCCTGCACTTCACAGTCTTGCTTTTTTTTGTTGTTGTTGTGCTTATTCTGCCCTGTGGCTTGTGCATTATTGCGTTGTTGTGAGGAGAATAGACGCAGCCCGGGGCAAGTCCCAACAGGCTGTATCCCTGCTCTCGATACCGCTGCAGCCATGGATTTACAAACAGGCAGCATACAAGTCTGCCCTCCACAACTTACGATACGATACATAGGCTATTTGTCCCCGAGGGGGGGACTTGTTTTGCACTCTCTGCCGTTCTACAGTGATTACACATATAGCACATTAAAATAGAAAAACCTGACTTGTGATATTGTACATAGATCAGTGTCCAAGTCCATTGTCATTGTCAGGCATGAAAAATGTATCCCTGTACATAGTAATTTTATTGGTGTCAACAAAACAAAAACGGACACACAAGACAGTCAACGAATAAATTGTCAGTACAAAAATATATGGGGCCTAATTGTAATAAATTAATATGTCAGTGGAATTATTGGCCTCTATTGGTGGTCAATCTAATCTTTATGTAGTATTGGGACACAATGGTGTGTAAATTAATATATGCACGTCAGAGTATCTCTTTGTGCATTACTGGACTTTCTTTGACCTATGTTGTGTTGGGATGTAGAATTTACTAAGGGATGAAATTGGATCTGAATACCTGGACACACTACTTTGACATGTAAAACTGACAGTAATCAAATAAGGAGTTTTTCATTTCCATAGAATTCCCCCCCCCATCTCTTCAAAGCAAAAACCTCCCAGAAAAGCAAGTATCCAAATACTTTTCAGGTAGAGAGTGAGTATCCAATTTCCGACGTACTAATTGTTTACATCCCTAATACCTCTGTACGCATATCTGCAAGCGTTCCACTAGGCAACTGCTGGCCTCAAAGTGTTTGGTTAAGGTAGTTTTGTTCTTTGGGTGTGGTTTACTGAATTTGGATAGCCACAATATGTATGTTCTCTTCCCTGGAAAGATAGACACCAGACAGATTTCAGAAAGACTTGGTGGTTTTGAACTGCAAATCGAAACAATTACAGACACCCGCAACCGTTGAAAGTGGTAACTGTGGATGGATGTTGTACAGCCCTTAATCTCTTGCACACAGAGGAATGCCTTGTTAAATTCAGCCTGCGATCACAGCCCCTGGTCTCTTATCCTGGAAAGTGTGTTTTTTGGAAAACACAGTACAGAGGGTCCAGGGTTGTAGCATTGTGCAGAAGTATTGGAGGGGGAGGCTGGTGGGAATCTCAGGGGTTTACAATACAGGTGTAGTGATGCCAGCGTTCCATTTAGCGGGTACATAAATTCCCCCATTCGAAAAACCCCGTTATCCAGTGTAAGTGCAAAGCATGTGCCTGCCTACACACTCATTGAATCGCACCAGAGGTTTACAGCATGTCACTGGACAATATTACTCTTGATAAAGCAGTGTACTGGAGTACCTGTGGTGCGTTGTGGGAAAGCCTGGCTGACTCATTGAAAATGGCCTGAAAGGACACACTGTGCATGTAAGCTGACTGAAGGCGACTCTGGCATGGAAATGATTTTTTATTCACCGTTTGACACCCCCCAGCCCCCCTTCCTTAAAAGAGGGCAGTATTAAGCCTTGGAATAAAATGGCGTTTTGGTTGTTGCATGGAGGCCTTCGCTGCTAGGCAACAGCAACACATTCTTATCTGTGTCCCTCCGGGCCCTACAACCTAAAGCCGCAGCTCACTGCTGACCCGGGTTCTGTTTATTAGCAGGGCCTCTTTCTCTTGTAGCCTAAAAGCCAGGGGCCTGTATCACAAAGCAGGATTACTGAGTTAAACTGAATAAAACCGGAACCCTCCCAAATCTGGAAACATTGACTGATGTAAAAATAGCTGTTCCGGGTTTTACTCAGTCCAGTTATCCAGCCAACTCAGTAATCCTGCTTTGTGATACAGGACCCAGGCCTGTGTTATGTTGGCATAGATAAGTACCTGTAGGATCTAGTAAGGCCATAATTATTTTGCTCTGAACCTTTAGTCATTGCTAACATTGTGGCTATTGGCTATCGTTGGCTATTGGCATTGTTGGCTATTTCTCTTTTGCAGCTGTGTCTGTAAACTGTAATATCAGGCCTCTGGGGGCTAAACTTACTGATACTACAAGACTGAGTTGGATGGTGTTCTGGCTAAATAGGCAGTAGTGTGGTTAGGGAACAGGGCTTGTGACCTAAAGGTAACAGGTTCGATTCTATTGTTCGATTCGGTACTGCTGTACCCTTGGGCATGGTTCTTAACCTGAATTGCTTCAGTAAAAATATCCAGCTGTATAAATGGATACTATGTAAAAAGTCACTCTGGATAAGTAATATACTGTAATGTAAAAAGGCAGTTTTTGTTTAACACATTGTGTTAATGTGCTTTAGAGTGCATGTTGTGTTCATGTGCTTTAGAGTGCATGTTGTGTTCATGTGCTTTAGAGTGCATGTTATGTTCATGTGCTTTAGAGTGCATGTTGTGTTCATGTGCTTTAGAGTGCATGTTGTGTTCATGTGCTTTAGAGTGCATGTTGTGTTCATGTGCTTTAGAGTGCATGTTGTGTTCATGTGCTTTAGAGTGCATGTTATGTTCATGTGCTTTAGAGTGCATGTTGTGTTCATGTGCTTTAGAGTGCATGTTGTGTTCATGTGCTTTAGAGTGCATGTTGTGTTCATGTGCTTTAGAGTGCATGTTGTGTTCATGTGCTTTAGAGTGCATGTTGTGTTCATGTGCTTTAGAGTGCATGTTGTTTTCATGTGCTTTAGAGTGCATGTTGTGTTCATGTGCTGTGTGCAGAGCCACGTGTGAATTATGCTGCCAAATAGCAAAGTGGATGATGGAATTAGCACATGCTTTCTTGGGAATATGTTGAAAATCTTTTTACTAAATTTTGTTTCTTCTTACCCTCAAGATATTGTAGCCAGCAGAAAAATTCTAATCAGATGAGGGTTTTTATCAGATGTAATTTCAACACACACCATATACTCACACGCACACACGCACGCACACACGCACACACGCACGCGCACACAACACAGTGTGAATAACCCCCAGTACACTCCAGTGTTCTCACACAGGATATGGGGAACTGGTCAACAGTTGTTGGGGGTCTGTTTTTATGCCTTAATGAATAAATCTTTTTCCTCTATAAACATCCCTTTGTTTTTCAAGCAAAAAAAAAAAACTCCTAAGAATTGCAGAAAGAAGCATGTGAACAGGAAGTACTGGTTTATCTGAGAAGGAAGTCAGCTACTCATTGATGTACTATATGGAATAACAAGTGACGGACAGGAATGTTGATTTCTTTGCCTCTCTCCTTTCCTTTAACCATCTAGCCACTGGTGTTTTTGTAGCCAGAGTGGGCAGGGCCTGCTTTTGGCTTAGTCTGTGGGAGAGGTTGGGTCAGGGAGGTTTTGATGTGTTTTAGATCTTGGACCTCTCTAATAAGGTTGCCGTTTTGTAGCTTCCCACAAAAACATAGTTTATACCTCTTGGGAGACCCGATTCCCACTCCATTTGTTTGGGAAATATCTCTGGCATGCGTCTCAAATGGCTCCCGTTTCTGGAATGTGATAATGGTGATACCTTCTTGTTTCTCCACTGCCCCCTCTCTTCACATCACATCCAATGTAATCATAACAGAGTAGACCCATATTAGAAAGTTCAACCAAGACACTTTTGTTCAACTTTAGAGGAAATCTATCCCATTTGCCCCAACAGATTCATGTATAGTCATCATTAACCCGTTGAAGTGCGTCACAATCAAGACCTTAATGAAATTTAAATAGCTGAAAGATTGTTGCCATTGTTAAGACTTATTTTGCTTCTTTTTTTTTCATAATCTCCTTCACCCAGCAGGGCCGGATCTAGGGGGGGGCCAGAGGGGCCGTGCCCCCCCAAATGTTTGCTGTGCCCCCCCAAAACTTTGACCATTGACTTAAAATAATCAATTGCTTTGATCGATCCCTAGAAAAAATCCAAGTTATTATTATTTTTTTTTAACCAATATTTTGCATTCTTTCTCAGTTCAGGAGACTAAGCCCATCATAATGTTCTATTCAAAATATCAGAAAACAACAACTTGGCAATGTATTTCTGATTGGTTGTTTTTGGCAGTTTAAAACTGGGAGACGGACCGATCTGCTGTCCACTCTCTACATTTGTCGGTGTTTGTCTGTCACTTGAAGAGGTTAACGTTTGCCCACAGCAAAAATAAATAAAAATAATATAGGTCTAAAAGTTATTCTGTTTATAATTAAGCCTGTGTATTTTGTGTCTTGTCTTGTTGTTTCATTTTAGTGGTTTAGTGTTATTACTGTCTGATGGGGCTTAGTGGTGGTGGTTTTACGCAACGCTAGCTAGCTAGCTACAGTACTAGTTTACGTTAGACTAGCTAATCTAGCTAGGTAACGTTAACTGTTAGCTAGCTAATTGTCACCGTTATAGCTAAAGCTAACTAACGGTTAGGTCGCTAATGTGTTTTTTCTTTCTTTTCTTATTCTCTGTGCTCCACGGTTCTTCTTTCCTTTTGGTGACAGTTACCCTACTTGCTTATATCATTATGCATTGATTTTTGATTACTAAACCAAAGCACAGTAATGTTAACACAAATGCAGCTTTAGTTGTACATCCCGGTAGTTCAGAATCTTCATGCTCAGTATCGGATCCTGTGCCCGGTTCCAGTTCGGAAGAAAAGGCAGTCGGGGGTGCTTCCGTGGATCTCGGCCATGATTTAAATGATAACACACCATCTCAGCCAGTTCTTAAAGTATTTTCCCAAACGGGAGTTTGGCAAAAAGGCTCGTTCTTTCACCCAAGCTGGTATCAGTCACGATCATGGCTAGAATATTCAGTGAAACTAGATGCATGTTTCTGCTTCCCCTGTCGCAAGTTTTCAAGCACAAATGACAGAGATCTAGTTTTTACAAAGACGGGGTTCATTAACTGGAAAACGGCATTAGAAAAGGACAGGGGATTATACAGGCATGTATCTAGCCATAGCCATTTGAATGCTGCACGATCATGGACAGAACTGAACACGAGAGTGGAAACTGGTGACACTATATCATGTCTCTTGGGAAAAACACAGGTTGAGAAAAACCGATACTACATCAGAAGCATAGGGGAAGTGGTGCAGTTTCTGGCTGTGAACGAACTAGCTTTTCGTGGAAGCACTGAAAGTCAGTCCGAAATAAACGATGACAGTGATATCTCTGCTGGGCTGTTCCTGAAATTGTTTGAGTACACTCTGGCTAAGGATTCCAAACTTGCTGAAATAGCAAAAAACATCCCTCAGAATGCAAAGTACACATCAAAAGGCATTCAAAATGAGATAATTAACACTCTAGCCAGTATGGTGTTGCATGAGGTGAAAAGAAAATATGATAATGCAGATACAGTAGGGTTCTGCATCAAATGTGATGGAACCAGAGACAGGTGCAATGTTGAGAATCTTTCACTTGTGATTCGGTTTGTCTGTAATTCGGTTCCTGAGGGAGCATTTGATTGGTTTACTGGGACTTGAGTGGGTTGGATGCAGAATATATAACAACAGAAATGCTCAAACACCTGTCCAGTTAAGGTTACAGTGCTGATAATATAATCAGCCAATGTTACGATGGTGCATCAGTCATGAGTGGGATCAGGGGTGGGGTTCAAGCATTGTTGCAACAGAAACTTGGCAGGCTCATTCCTTATGTACATTGCTACAACCATCAGCTGCGCCTAGCAGTGGTGCATGCCATTCATGCGCCAAAACATTCTTTGAACTCTCCGGCTCACTACATTCCTTCGTTCGCCATCATTATGTAGCCCAGAACTATAATGCACCCTCTCTTAAAAGGTTACTCGAGATACGGTGGACCATTATGATGTAACAAAATGTCTGGTAGACAATGAGAAATGCCATCTTGAACATTTTGTCAGCGATTTCTGAAGATAGTGTGGCAGCAATGGCTTTATGCACAGAGGCATCAGGGCTCCTAGTACAACTCAGGAAGCATCATTTTTTTGAAATTGGTAAATTCCTCATCAAAATTTTGGTGTCTTGAAGCCAGCAAATTCTATTCTGCAGGCTAAGGCTGTGGATCTTTGCAGTGCTGGGGAGGTTATCAGTGCCTCACTGCAAGCTTTTAAAAGATATCCGAGAAGATGATTCATGGGATAATTTCGAGATATTAGACAGCCCCACTGCTACAAAAAGGAGAACAATGAGCAAACAGCTCATAGACAGTTTTGTTCTCTCACCGTTGGTCACACTGAGTCCGTTTCCTCCAACACTCCCAGCCAGTCTTTGAGAAGAGCCCCTCCTAAACATCTTGGACAGAGCTATTGCAGAGATTGAGGACAGGTTTTCGAGGAGAAATATTGACCTGATGAGGGCAGTAAGCTGTCTTGTTCCCCAGTCTACGTCTTTTCTAGAGTTGGCCCTATTGAAACCGCTGGCAGCTACTTGCCGGTACTGATGCAACAACCAATAGTCTGAAAAATGAAATTGATGTGGCAAAATCCATGTTGCTCAAGAAGTTCTCCACTGACGCGGACTTGTCAACAGTGTGTCGACATATACAGGGCTATAAGGAAACCTTTCCAGAGCTACATGCAGTGTATGCAACTGCACTGGTGATTGGAGTATCCTCAGCATCATGTGAGAGGTTCTTTCTCCACTCTGACACGTGTCCTAACACCCTTCCGCCGCACAATGCTGCATGAGAGAAAAAGGAATTTGGTGATTCTGGCACATGAAAAATTAATAACCAAGAGTATTGATTTGGATGAGTTTGTTAGGGCTTTTATGAAAACAAACAGAAGACTCATGCTTTGAGGCAATTACTTTGTGTTTTGCAGTGGGAATAGCTAGGCCTTCTTTTTTCTTTAACCATATTGTTAGAAATCTCCAACAGTTTTAAGAGAAACCATAGCCTACAAATCTTTTTTTTTTTTTGACATTACCTTTGTTTGTAAAGTGCTTGCTGCTTTATTTCTTGAAAACAGTCCTGAGATTCGGTGTAGTGGTAGTTCAGCGTAATCACTGAATGGGTGGTGTAGGCAACTGTAAGCTCCATGTTTGGGACAAAGACTTTTTTTTTTCTTGATTTAGCTAAAGAGCACACTCAGCTTTTATTTAAAGGGATAACCTTATTTCACTTTGGTACAACATAATTAATTTTGTGGAGCTTACCCCATTTTATTTGCATAAAGCAGCTGTCAGTTGCCAGGGTGGTATACAATAGTTAGCTCTGCTGTTAGCCTTCTACCTTTGCATAACATGTAAGACTGTTGTTATACTTCAAATATTATGTTAGGCTATTATAGAAAAGTGAGTTAAATAATTTAATATTCCAACAATAGGAATGTCAGTGCCAAAAAACAGTATTGTCTGCCAAGATTCCTTCTTTTTTTGTTGCAGAGCTGTAAACTGCTAACTTCATTTTTATCTGAATACAAACACGCATAATTAGGCCTCAAGAAATACAAATAGTGGCCTCTGAACACCCCTACACACATAACATAACATAACAAGGAAAGACGAGAACAGGCCATTCAGCCCAACAATGCTTGCCTATTCTTACCTCTAAACTGTACTAATTGTGTCTAACAATGAATCAAGCCGGGCCTTGAACACCCCCAGTGTTTCTGCCTCCACCACATGTTCAGGCAAGCTATTCCACGTATTGACCACTCTGTGTGAAAAAATATTTCCTAGTGTCTGTGAGAAATGTATTCTTTGCCAGTTTCCATTTATGCCCCCTCGCTCTGCTAACCGAGCTCAACTTGAATAATTTCCTGTAGTTCACTTTGTTGATCCCTTTAATAAATTTAAACGCCTCAATCAAATCCCCCCTAAGTCTCCTTTTACTAAGCTTGAAAAGTCCTAGCATCCTGTTAGCTTTTTTTTACCGCTACAGCACATTGACCAGACCCTGATAGGCTTTGATTGACTATTACTCCCAAGTCTTTTTCTGCATGTGCACATTCTAGTTTTGTACCCCGCATAAAGTAATCCTACCCTATGTTTTTATTCCCCACATGTAGAACTTTACATATAGTTATATTGAATTTCATTTGCCAGGTTTCTGCCCACTTCTGGAATTTGTTTAAATCTTCTTGGATTACCTTAGTAGCTTCCAGACAGTTGGCTAAACCTCCCAGTTTTGTATCATCCGCAAATTTAACTAATGTACTTTCAATATCCGCATCTAGGTCATTTATGTAAATTAGGAAGAGCAGTGGACCCAGAACCGAACCCTGTGGAACTCCACTTCCCACTTTACCCTGCTCAGATAAGATCCCTCCTACTACTACCCTTTGTGTTCTATCCCGTAACCAGTTCCGAACCCACTCTGAAATGCTTTTGGAAGTCTAAGTATATAATATCATAGGCCTTGCTCCCATCTAGACACACGTGCGTGTGGTTGCAAGGATACACACACACACACACACACACACACACACAAATATATGCAAACGAGGGGAAAAAGCCTGGGAACTGTCCCCTGGCACACACAGTCCCCTAAATAAAAAGGTGCCCCCCCTAAATTTCCCCCCCAATCACAGCAGTCTAGAACCGGGGCTGTCACCCAGTGACAACTTTTTCTCTTTCTCAATATACACTGCCTGGCCAAAAAAAAAAGTCGGACACTCTAATATTTCGTTGGACCGCCTTTAGCTTTGATTACGGCGCGCATTCGTTGTGGCATTGTTTCGACAACCTTATGCAACATCACAACATTTATTTCTGTCCAGAGTTGCATTCATTTTTGGCCGAGATCTTGTATTGATGACGGGAGAATCGAACCACTCCATAAAGTCTTCTCCAGCACATCCCAAAGACTTTCAATGGGGTTAAGGTCAGGACTCTGGTGGCCAATTCATGTCTGCGTCTGTTGGGCGGGTTGCACATTAGGAGGAATTTAGCGTTTCAACTCCACCTACATATCATTTCAGGAGTGCTCACTTAAGGCCGCACTTAACATTTGCTCTATAGCAGAAGCACTAATGTCCTGTTTTATCATAAAGACATTTGTTACAGTGTTGGTTTAACCCTCTCTATAGTGCAGCCCTACCAATATGGCAGCAACCTTTCAATGATCACTGCTGAAAGTGGCGTATGAAATGAAAGGGGGTGGACTTAAGAAGCAAATTTCTCAGTCGGTTCATTGAGTTTCTTAACCTATGAGGTCAAAACCTGTGAGACCACTGCTCTTTCAAATTAGCGACTTAACATCTTAACAAATAACAGTCGTGGAGTCTTGAAAATGTCTTAAACAATTTACTGTATGCACAAAAGGCTGTAAAGAGAGGAAAACATTGTTTATTGTGTTCATTTATATTTTTTATGTTACATTCTCACTTGTGCATAATTAATGGGCTACAGTATTATGTATTCTGCCCTGAAATTCTCTTTATCGCACAAATAAATGTTTTTGATAGTTATTTTAATATAAAATATGTACCCTCTTCCATTCATATGGCTTTATCACCGTACATGTTCTAAATGTAACTGCCGGGCTTGTTAAGCAGCTCAAAAACGTAAGACCACTGGAGAAAAAAAAACTGCCCAGACCTCAGATTAAACAGGAGTCGATCTGCACCGCTTGGTGCTTGGAATGCATAAATAGCGGGATAAATAGCAGGATAAAGAGGGGGATGACAAGAAAGAAAGAGTGAGGGAGACAGATGGATATAAAGAAAAGGGGGCGATAGAAACAGCGGAAAAGAGTTCCTGCATGAATTGGGATTCCAGATCCAACAGTTTGTAAGCTCAGCAAATACCTTCCGCATTACATAGCCGAGTGTGTTGAACTAGAGTGCGGGCTAAGAGTTCGAACCCTGGCTTCAGCTCACAGCTCCCGCGCACAGGGAGTACTGCACGGGTTCAGGAGACGCGTGTGACCTCCCGGGTCGAAGCACGCTAGTCCAAGGTTGGCGTAAAGAACTTTGCGTTCCAAATGACCGGCTATTTTGTTTTTCGCACATTATTTCAGCCGTAACCCTGTCAGTGACCCCCCCCCCCCGCCACCCACCAAAAATGCAAAAATACGTAGCTCAACTCATGACTTGGGAGCAACAAATTTGCCTGCAGTTGGAGTTCATTAAGCTGTTGAAGCTTGCTCAAAGCTCAAACCTTGTGATCACTTATTGCCTGATGGAGTACATTACCCAGTTAGTGTGAGAAGGAAAGATTGGGGGGTTTAACTGAATAGATTACCATGCCTTTAAACTTGGAACTGGTGCTTTGGCAGCTCAAGTGTTCTGCCAGTTGTGTTTTCCTGCACCATAGTCTCTCTTCCCAGAATTTTGTGGTTTCTTTTGTGTTTCTTCCTTCCGTCACTTAAAAAACCTAAGCCAACATTTACCTGATTCTTCATGTTGGAGGTTCTGCTAGTGCGTCTTTTGGGAATTAACTGAACGGTGCCAACAAATCGCATCATTTCCCTCCATAGTAGGCATAGTAGGTGTTGACAGCTTTAATGGGATAGAGGGATTCTGGGGTTTTTTGATATCGCACAGTTGTTGTATGTGAAGAAGGATATTTTAGGCATTTACAGATGATTCTGAAGACCAAAGCATCTGGGATAAAAAACATCCACTAGAAATTAAACGATATCAAAAAAACTATTTTTACATTCCGGGCCTTGGTGTCACAAGCAAACTGTCGGCTGTAGTTTTACCTTTTGCGTGTAATAGAATCCCACACTAGAAAATAGCTTGGGCTCAGACAAACAGCCCCAGATGCGTACAGCAAGCCGAGCGTTATAGGGGAGACATTCATAAATGTAGTCGAAGGTGGGGTTGGGGGAGCGAGATCATATGAGCCAGTGTTGCTCACTTTTGAATTGTGCATGAGGATGAGATGAAGGAGGTCACTGTTCCCGAGCCACTAATGCAAATGAAGCAGATAATGAAATGAGCGGGGTGGACGTGCTCTCCCGGGCCCTGATCTACTGCTCTCCCGGGCCCTGATCTACTGCTCTCCCGGGCCCTGATCTACTGCTCTCCCGGGCCCTGATCTACTGCTCTCCCGGCCCTGATCTACTGCTCTCCCGGGCCTGATCTACTGCTCTCCCGGGCCTGATCTACTGCTCTCCCGGGCCCTGATCTACTGCTCTCCCGGGCCCTGATCTACTGCTCTCCCGGCCCTGATCTACTGCTCTCCCGGGCCCTGATCTACTGCTCTCCTGGGCCCTGATCTACTGCTCTCCCGGGACCTGATCTACTGCTCTCCCGGGCCCTGATCTACTGCTCTCCCGGGCCCTGATCTACTGCTCTCCCGGGCCCTGATCTACTGCTCTCCCGGGCCCTGATCTACTGCTCTCCCGGCCCTGATCTACTGCTCTCCCGGGCCCTGATCTACTGCTCTCCCGGGCCCTGATCTACTGCTCTCCCCAGAGAAGGGACTCTCTCTCAGGGGGGCCGGCTCCACCCCTGACTCAACGAGGGGGGGGGGGGGGGGGTTATGGAGAACATCCCGCTCACTCCTGTGTAGAAAAGCAGATATCCCTTCAACCTTATGTAACCTATTTGTGGAGCGTGAGAGAGGGATGAGCTGAGGGAGGAGATGGACCAATGGATGAGAGGGCAGCAGTGTAATATAATGGATACGCAACTGGGCTCGTAACCCAAAGGTTGCAGGTTCGATTCACAGGTAGGACACTGCCGTTGTACCCTTGAGCAATGCACTTAACCTGTATTGCTTCAGTAGATATTATTCATATTTACTGGATACTAAGTGTCTGCTAAATGGCAATAATGTAATGAACGAGTGAGAGGGTGGAGGGGAAGATTTAGAAGGTAGGGGCAGAAAAGAGATAGGAGCAAGCAAATGGGACACCGCATCAACGCCCGAGCCCAGGGAACTGAGGATGCTGCTTTGTGAAGCACTGCTGAAGCTCTGCTCAGGTGGTGTTTACCTCTGGAACGCCTCCATCTTTATCCTATTCCACTTCCTTTCTAAGTGTCCCATAGTCCCAACCCACTCCTTTCTGCTTTCTGTGGTTACAGTGTAATTAAATAAAACTATGAATTGGGGGGGAAAAACGCTTGATACTATGCACTGAAACTGAGGTCCCTTAACCTTTCGCCGAAAAAAGAACGTATTGAATATCCACGCACATTAATAATTTTTATTCTGAATTCATATGTGCAAAATAAAGATGGCAACGTGTGGTTTAGCAGAAAAAAAGGCAGTGTTTAAAGCCTTGGCTGCGTCAATTCGTTTTGAAGCAAGGAGGTGAAACTGCATTTTTCTTCATTATGCATACATGACTGTTGAATAAGAACGGCTGGTTGATGAGTGTAGATGTTAAATATGTTAAACATATAGATATTTTCTCTCTTTTGATTACAGAGACCTACTCAATACGAGTATACTACAGGTAAAAAGTTTTAGTATACTTTACTTGCATTTTAGTACTCTTTTTTTGTTTTGTGTAATTTAAGCAGTTTAATTAAATAACCTCAAATGGTCAAAGTAAGAAGTTAATAGTCAGAAGTTAAAACAAATCTTTTACTTTACAGGATAATGACTTAAATTTTGGAGTTCATAAAAAAAGCTATATTTGGCTGAATAAACAGGTGAACAACTTTCCATTTTCCAACAAGAGAAGTAAAATCAAGGTAGTTTCGGATTCATTTGCAGAAAGCGAGGGGGAAGCGACCCACAAGTGCAGCACGTCTTTGGGAACTTCTACAGCAGTGTTTGTGTGAACTTTCAGAACCATATGACTGACCTTGTAGAAACAAGACTAGGCAAGCCTAGCTCAGCCTGGACGCCTTATGCAGCCAGTGAGGAGCAGGTGAGAAGGCATGACGGATATAGAGAGAAAAAAAATAGTATGCAGTAAAAAAGTTTTCTCTGAGGAGTTGTGGTAGAATAGTAGAATATAATGTTCTTATATTTTGAGCATGAAATATAGCGCATTATCTGCGTTGTTTATATTAAGCAGTCTTTCTTGGACATCTTTATCAAGGGTGTGTATATTTTTGGCCATAACTGTATGGCAAGAGTGGCAAGGAAAAACTCCCTGAGTGGGGAAAACGTCCTGGGCTAGAGAAAAGGGAAGAAAAAATAAACTTATAAATAAACTAATGCTAAACCCCTGTGCATGCGTTATGTTGTCCAGTGTTACCATCCAGCATTGTCATATGATGGGGAAAAAAATGAATATGTTAGTTCAATGGAACAACAGCTATTAGCTCGGTTTGTTGTACGAGGGTGATCTGACAATTTAATTCATTAAATGAATAGGAGATTTAAAAGTATCACCCCTTCCGCTGGTGAAACAATAAGCCTATTCACTGGGCGCTAACGCCTAGCTACGAGAAAGATTATACATTTCAGCCAGTTGACCTCTATTTTTCTATACACTCGAGACAATTGGTTCATGATGACGCCTTATTGGCTGATGCCGCTCGATGGCCTAATTGTCACCACCCGATGTAGCCGTTTGAATCCTTTGTGATGTTGGTGTTTCCTGTTTGTTTTGTTTGTTCTGATGAAGGCCCCTTGGGTCGAAATGTAAACTAATATAAAGCTTTATTTTTGTAACGCAGTGCTGCGTGGAGTTCTTTAACATTATAATATAAAAATCACAAAGATTACACAATAGAGTGCTACAGTCCTCTGTAAAAAATAGTCTTTAAGTGAAGACAGCATGTTTCTCAATGGAAATTATTCACTGGAATCATACATGTCAATATAGTGATAACTTCCATTTCGCCAATAAATACATTTCATACCTTTTAAATTAAATTCCTTCAAAGTCTTCACTACATATATTTTATGAGTCTGGACAGACATGGATGTAAACTGCAACTTAACTTGTTGGCGGAGGCATACAACCGCAAGGCGGTTATTTCTAGTTCATCATGAAATGCTTTTGTAGCGGCCAACATACTGATACTGAATGATAAACATATACGATTAAAAGTCAAAATGTTACGGTTGTAGTTAGCTGTTTTAGCTATGTTTGCTAGCAAAGCTAAAACTTTCCTGCAAAGGGTGTCCATGGCACCAAGTCCCCAGTTGTGCAGCTCGAACACCGCGTTTACCACCTCTGATATGCAACCTCCCACCATAAACTCAAGCAGGGTTAGACAGCAAACCTTTTACCGTAATTACTTGAAATTTTACGCATGCACTTTTCAACTTTTTACAGCAAAATTAGAATTTTGCACAAGTGCTTTTCACCACTCGCAATTCGCGCATGCGCTTTTCAACAATGGGGAACAGGCAGCCACGTAGCCACTCAGCCAGTCAGTTACCTGCATTCAGGCGTTTAGGCCCACCCGCTCTGCGTCCGGGCAAAAATGGCACGAATATGCTAAGCAGTTATTACTGCCAAAGGTGGCTATTTTGATAATTGTTAAGATTTACATAATAAAATTTTTTTTTTTTAAATAAAAGGTGTTTATTTATTTTTTTGTCTCTGATTTCTTGAAATTGTGGGTGTACTAAAACATTTGACCGGTAGTGTAAATAGAGGATTGTACATAGTCACCTTTAACACTTCTATTCCTCCCTCACTGCTCTCTTGATCTTTTGTTGTGGTAAATTCAAACTCTCCTTCCTGTAACTTCAAAAATGATTAGACAAAGCTCAAAATGATTGATTCAGTATGATAAGCATAGTGGTTCTGTTACTGACGGAAAGTAGGCGGAGACTGAGGTTTAGATGAGTTCTGGGTGTTGAGTCACAGATCCCTGTGGGGCAGATCACTCTTCCTGAGATCACTGTTTAATGCTTTTATGTGGGTTGTGGTATTGTGCCCTGCTGTGACCCCCCTGCAGTTGGTAGTGGTTTCATGTGGGTTTTGCCTGGTATCCAGCATTCCAGTACCCTTCTTCAGTGTGCAGTGGTTTCATTTGGCCAGTGCAGTGGAAATGTATGTGTAGCTGTGCAGCTGACACACTGGGGATTCAGTGCTTCATAACTGTCAATGTGTGCCTTGGGATCTTTGTGGTAATGTGCGTTCTTAACTTCTTTATTATTAAGCCTCTTTTTCTGTATGGGTGTGATTTGATTTTGTGTGTGTGTGTGTGAGTGTGAGGCTGGCAGTATGGGTTTGTGTCTTTGTAGTGTAAGTGCTTCTGTGTTGACTGAATCATGAAGTACAGGGTTTCTGCAGCCTTTGGATCCTGTTGGTTTATATTGTTACCCAGCACTTAAATTGATCAATTAAGCAGATGATCACCTTGGGTAACTCGCCTCCTCCTGGTTTCTTGGGTTTGAATCGGTTGTTGATTTTAAGGTGAAAACCAAAGACAGCACACTCTCTACTCTACCGAGTTGCAGGGTCACAGGCCCTTGGTGTAGACCTACCTACACGCTGCAGTCTCCACTCATCTACGCATTACAATCCCTCCCCTACCCTAGCTCATTTTTCCCTAAAATCATCCCCTCTTCTCTTCACACCCATTTCCTTCCACAGGTGTCTGTACCTTTAATGAGAATATTAATTTCAGTTGCAGTTTCTCTGCATTCCTCTTGATAATAATAATCATTTTCATATTACGGGACACAGTAGGGCAAATCAGCATCATTGTTTAGCTGCATCCCGGTTTTAAAAAATACAGAGTACTGTAGTGCATTGTACAAATGCTGTCTCTAGACATTATTTTACTGAATATGTTTTTCAAGAGAGTTTTCATTTTACTGGAGAGCAACGTAGCCTAGACCATGGCAAAGGGTTTATATTTTTGGCAAAATACCAAGTGCAACTTTGCTGCTGGTGCTAATGAGCTAATTACTCAGAAGGGTCGTTTCTAATGTTATTTGTGTTCGCCTCTTTAACGGCACCATTAGCATATTTTCTAGACTGAAAAATGTGGATTATTGTAAAAGGTGCCTGTTAAAAACATAAGGATTACTGCGGCACAAATTACAGGTTTCCTAAAGACAGATGTTTATACCGTAGATGTGCATAGATCCGGAGCTCTGCATCCTTTTCCCACTGAATATGGTAATCTCAGGCCTACACATTAATCTGGCCACCGAGTTTATTGCAGTCATGTAGTGTCGTATTAATAAAATTCAATACATGATTTTACATTTTTACCTTGTATTGTGTTGGCATGTGATTCACATAAAGATTGTGATAATTTGATTGGCTCTGTTTTGCGTAAGGGTTTTACATAGCATGCACTCTACCGTGCTTTTTTATGGAATCACATTCAGTTCAATTTCTCAACGCTGGATTTGATTGTGCGTTCAGCGCTCCGGGACACCTTGCCGTGTTAAGTGCACAGTATAAAAATAAAATTGCTTGAGTGGGATTGAGTGCAACATTAATGTAAATGTCTCCCGACATTAATGTGCTCGTTTGTTGACGCTGGGCCTGACGGAGGAAGCGGGTTGGTTATTGTGAGGAAGCATCTTGGCTATTGTGGTTGTTGCGGTTGTGGAAAAGGAAGTTTGCCGTGCGCGTATTTTTTTCCCTCCACCCCTTTGTCTCCGTCCCGCTTCTTCCACCGGCTTGTTCCAGCGATGCGTCTTGAACAGGAAAGTGAGACTGGCGTTTCGACATGAAGTTTAGCTCATCCCAGTAGGAGGCAGGATGTTGGGCACTCAAGTGTCATAAAAGTAACGAAGACCCGCTGGGTTTGTGAATGCAACAGGATGTTGAAAGGTTTGTGTAGCTTTATGTTCTTACCTAACAGGATGGTATTTAAAGGCCCGGAGGAGCGGGGATTGGGGGAGGGGGGCATTGGATTTACATGCTTATTGTGCAGCTTTCAAAACCATTTCCATATGGTGATGCAGCAGTCGGTTGCCAGTGGTGTGTGTGATTGGGTACCCATCAGCGCACGTTCACACAGAGATTGGTACTGATACTGAAATTACAGTATTCCTACACGCCAATGTGAGTTGCTGCCTATCTTGAAATACACAGCCAGAGTGACACTGCCCTTCTTCTTACAGCACTTCCTGTCTGCCTGTGCAGGTAACCTGCCTGTGAGTTTCTGCCTTCGCATGCTTGCATGTACAGTACATGCAAATGCTTTGCTCTGGAATTTTATCAGCCATCTTATTCTGTGGTTTTGTAGCTCCTCAAATGTGTCACAAGGTTTAGCTCGTGTAACACACACACGCACACACAAACAAACACATACTGTATATATAGTATATGTATGAGTGCATATGTATACATATCTATGATATTACACCAATCACTCCATGATGATTGGTACTACTAAATGCAAGGAAGAGGTCATAGGTGGAGTTTTTTCACTGTAACCTGTTGTTGTATATTGTGTTTATGTTTGCTTTGCCTTCTAGAAGTGCCTTCTTGTATAAGGTTGCATAATTCTGCTAACGGTACTCACCCTATCAGCTATTGTGCAGTCTTTCTTTAACACAAAGACCCCCTTTGCTTGTCACGCTTGCTTTCTCTGTTCATAAGGATTTATGAATGCCACACTGTGGCCTGCAAGCCATTGCAGATAAAAGGAACTGAAAGACGAGTGACAACTCCTTATTCATATAGAAGAGACACAATATTAATGTGTTATATTATAAACCTCAGGATATGTGTCATCTATGGTGGATACTGCAAGCGTTTCATGTGCGATTGCATGCCCTCTCAAATTGACTACATTTGTGACTGAGATTTCTAATTGGTGAGCAGTAATAATTGGAGAAAGAGGCTTAATTAAACCAAAAAACGGACAGGGAAACCATACACTAACAGTAATTTTAACCAATCACTGTTTGCTTTGATGTATAAAGCCTCTATTGGTTCAAATAAGGCACTGATTGCAGTGCAACCCATCCTGAGGTTCATGAAACTAGTGAATGGGAAGTTGTCGCTTTCATTTTCCATAGCTCTTCAACCAGTGAGCCAATAAGAGAGCGAGATTGTGTGTGTGTGTGTGTGTGTGTGTGTGTGTGTGTGTGTGTGTGTGTGTGTGTGTGTGTGTGTGTGTGTGTGTGTGTGTGTGTGTGTGTGTGTGTGTGTGTGTGTGTGTGTGTGTGCGTGCAGCTAACGGTAAGAGCTACCTAGCCACATAAGTGCTAGTCAGCTGGCCACCGCATGGCTAATTTAGTGGCGGGCTCTGCTTTTATCTTCACAATGCTGTGATGCTAGCTAGTTAACACATGTGATTGTTATATGTGGCTGTGCAGTGTGTCTTTATGTGAAGATGCCCTGCAGCTGGCTGGGTGGCAGTGCAGTATTATAGTGGTTAGACAACTGGGGTTTATGTGGTGTCTCAGTGGTGTAGCCTGTAAGAGCACTGTCCACATGGTCATTGCGAGCCGCGATGTTGCCGTTTGGAATCCGGCTGTGCGACGGGGTTTGATTCAGAGATCACAGGTCCATATCCGGGGTGGGTGGCTCGATGTACCCTTGAACATTATACCTGGCATGAATGATTCAGTAGATCTATAAATGGACTGTATCCACAAAAAAAATAAAAAAACAAGTCACTCAGTGTCTGCTACAGTGTCGTACATACTCTTTAGAATGTATTTATGTTTTTATTTTTATATTGGGTAATTACCTGGAAATATGACCACACAGGACATGTTATTGGCAGGCATCACATTCAGGCTTAGTCATTGCTGTTTGCTTATTAAAGTCCAGCTGCACCCACGACTTCATCTACTTCTTGTACGTGCTGTATGTAGGCACGGCCTCTGTCACTCTGCCAGAACCACAGAAAGTGAGCGCGCTGATGCTAGCGCTTTCGCCTCAGCCGGTGTTGTACCCGTTGTGAGGGGTGCTACGTGGCTGGGGGCGAAAGGCCCAGGGGATTGTAGGGCTTGAAAACCGCAGGAAACGAAAAAACAGCTGTGAATACAGTCACAGGAGGGTTAGAGTCCTCAGTATATTAATATGAGACTGTAGTGTGTGATACGCTAAGGTTACACAAACTGCTGATGGAAATGAGGAGCGGGTGCTGTATAAAGCTCTTTAGTAACATGAATCTTAATGGATTGCATTTATATAAGACTTTTCATCTTATGAACTCAAAGCTCTTCACTGTGAAGTTGGCCTCAACCACCACCAATGTGTTGCACCCACCTGGGTGATGCATGGCAGCCATTTTGTGCCAGAGCACTCACCACACATTAATGTAGGTGGAGAGTGGGCAAAGTATAGAGTCAATTACACCAGAGGATGATTAAGGTCGCCAGGTTAATGCTGCATTCAAGACAACTCTGAACTTCGATATTTCAAATGGGAAATTTCCAACTTGTGACGTCATTGTGTTCACACTGTTTTCTTGGGGATGAGGGGGGGTCAACATGGACGCCCGCATGAAACTCCACTGTATTTTGTTAGTGAAGGAATATATTAATTATATGCAGCAGCATTAGCTTCTTGCTGAACTTTTTGAATATGATATCACTGTCAGATGGCTCATTATTTCATCTGCAGCATTTTTGAGCAAGCTAATATTAGCTAAGCTGGCTAGTGAAAAAAGTGGCTGATAGATATTGTAACTGTTAAATTCCACATATTGATATAATGAATGTGAAACATAAATGATATGAGTGCATATTGCATAATTACACACCCAAATAAGCAATAAAATATGCTTTTCCTTCCACAAACTTTGAATGCCACCATTTTTGTTCTACTTTTTCTTGCTGTAATGTCACCTGTGCTTGGGTTGGATGGACCGGAGCTCTGAACCGAATTTCCAATCTGTAATTCTGAGTTCGACGACCATTCAATAAGTTTTTTCACAAGTCGGATCAAATTTTTTTTTACTAGTTCCGTGGCAACATCAGAAAGCCTGTTTGGGAATTTTTCAGGACACTGGGGAATGCCCCCTACTCTTTGTGATAAATGACCAAAACATCCCCCAGGCCCTTTAATTCTCCTCTCATCACAAGCCTCCCCTTTAATTCTCCTCTCATCACAAGCCTCCCCTTTAATTCTCTCATCTCAAGCCTCCCCTTTAATTATCCTCTCATCACAAGCCTCCCCTTTAATTCTCCTCTCATCACAAGCCTCCCCTTTAATTCTGATCTCAGGCCTCCCCTTTAATTCTCATCTCAATCCTCCCCTTTAATTGTCCTCTCAAGCCTCCCCTTTAATTCTCCTCATCTCAATTCTCCTCTTTAATTCTCCATCTCAGGCCTCTCCTTTAATTCTCCTCTCACCCCACCCACCCCATTAATTCTCATCACAAGCCTCCCCTTTAATTCTCCTTTCATCTCAAGTCTCCCCTTTAATTCTCCTCATCTCAGGCCTCTCCTTTAATTCTTCTCTCATCTCAATCCTCCCCTTTAATTCTCCTCTCAAGCCTCCCCTTTAATTCTCCTCTCAAGCCTCCCCTTTAATTCTCCTCAAGCCTCCCCTTTAATTCTCCTCAAGCCTCCCCTTTAATTCTCATCTCATGCCTCCCCTTTAATTCTCATGTCAGGCCTCGCCTTTAATTCTCCTCAAGCCTCCCCTTTAATTCTCCTCAAGCCTCCCCTTTAATTCTCCTCAAGCCTCCCCTTTAATTCTCCTCAAGCCTCCCCTTTAATTCTCATCTCATGCCTCCCCTTTAATTCTCATGTCAGGCCTCGCCTTTAATTCTCCTCTCAAGCCTTCCCTTTAATTCTCCTCTCAAGCCTTCCCTTTAATTCTGATCTCAGGCCTCCCCTTTAATTCTCATCATCTCAGGCCTCCCCTTTAATTCTCCTCTCAAGCCTCCCTTTTAATTCTCCTCATCTCAAGCCACCCCATTAATTCTCATCTCAGGGCTCCCCTTTCATTTTCATCTCAAACCTCCTCTTTAATTCTCCTCAAGCCTCACCTTTAATTCTCCTCTCATCTCAAGCCTCCCCTTTAATTCATATCTCATGCCTCCCTTTTAATTTTCATCTCAATCCTCTTCCCATCTCAAGCCTTCCCTTTAATTCTCATCTTAATCCTCCCTTTTAATTCTCCTCATCTCAGGGCTCCCCTTTCATTTTCATCTCAATCCTCCCCTTTAATTCTCTCATCTCAGGCCTCCCCTTTAATTTTCATCTCAATCCTCTTTAATTCTCATCTCAAGCCTCCCCTTTAATTCTCCTCTCATATCAGGCCTCCCCTTTAATTCTGATCTCAAGCCTCCCCTTTAATTCTCCTCTCATATCAGGCCTCCCCTTTAATTCTGATCTCAAGCCTCCCCTTTAATTCTAATCTCAGGCCTCCCCTTTAATTCTCCTCTCATCGCAAGCCTCCCCTTTAATTCTCCTCATATCAGGCCTCTCCTTTAATTCTCATATCAGGCCTCCCCTTTATTTCTCCTCTCAGGCCTCCCCTTTAATGCAGCTCTTTAACTTCCAGTTTATGTGTTTTAATTTGTTCCAAGAGAGGAGTTTGATTATTGGCTCTCTTTATGTCAAACTGTCTGGGAAACAGCCTAGGTTTATGTCATAAAAGTACATTGTGAAAGTTAAAAAAAATAAAAAATTGATTCTTTTAGAACCAAATATTTTTTTGGTGCTTTTTTAATTTTCAATCCCACTGAAAGCCATTTCAATTAGTGACAGCTAACTTTGGGAAATACAGACCAGCAAAGTAGTAAGGCTGAGGAAGGGATTCTATTGGTGTCTAAAGACTTAAAGTATTTCAATGAATTACTTTACCCAGGTCTGAGTGAGAGAGAGACACGCACGCGCACACACACAGACACACACACAAACACAAACAGCTTGGGATAACAGGAAAACAATTAAGTAATATGATTAATAATCCTATTGCATGAAACATTTAATGTACTTAAAATCCCACAAAACAGGTTTGAGGTTCCCCATGTTTAAGAATATCTCAGAAGTTCTCTATTAGTAAATGTGTTATTGAGCATGCTGGTGCATATAACCACCTCACTCATTGTTAAAGGTGATGAGGCTGTAATTTCATAATGCAGTGTGTGTGCAATGAATTTGAATTAGCTTTTCATCTTAAATAAGTGTACCACATACAGATCTTACTGTGTAACTAACTGGTTTTAGGGTCCCATGGTTTTTTGTTGTAAATCTTTAAAATCTTCCATACTGGCCAAAAGACATTAGGAGACCTTGATGTAATTTACTAGTTTCCAGATTAAAAAAGTGATGTAATGTCTGTCTTTCTGCAAAGACAAAAATACCTGGTTTGTTATTTTGGTGATTAAAAAAGATTGCTTTCGTGTGCCATTCATCATTCATTCATCAAGTGTTCTGTGTGAAAGTTTAAGAACACCGCTCACCAGGAATGGAAATTCCATCACCATTTTGGATGGGGATAATCAGATGTACACCTGCATAACAAAGACATTTATAGAGCAATATAAGCACAGAGAATTTCAAGATGCACAGTTCAGCCCAGCATGAATGCAATGTTGTGACAAAGGCAACTGTAATTGCCAAGGCAAAAGCACTCAATTTCTTCTTCTGCCCACCACATTAATGGCTCTTAAAATTATTCCACAAACACATATTTGAATTTATCCTTAGACACTCATGTGTGACTGTGTAACAGCTTGCAAGGATTACAGGCCATTGACCACACTTTCAAGCAAACATGACAGATTTTTAGGCTGCTCATGGATACCAAGAATACCAGAATGCAAAACTCCTGTGTTTGTTTTTTATCCGCATTTGTGTGGGAGTAAGATGCAGGTCCTTAATCCACAATCACTATTTCTAGATCATCTAGAAAGAAAATGTACTGTTCATGGGACTGGTTTCCTGAAATCTGATTTGGTTTTCACACGTTTTCTCTTGCATTATGTTACAGATGAGCGGTTAAGGCTTGAATCACCACCTCCAATTGGATCCCCCACCTAAACAAGATCATGACTTGTCAGAATAAGTAACTGAGCAAAGCACATCCCAGAACTTAACTCTCATCAGTGTCAAACTGGCTGGGCTCTTCATACTGTAAAGCTATGAGCCTGGCGAATGAGACACGACGAGGTCCTAAAGCCACAGGTTGCACATTAAGCAGAACCTGTTCTGCAGCGCCCCCTGTGGATGTGCTGGTAGCTAATGGATCCAGTGCCACAGTGTAATTCAGTGTAGGCTTCAAACAGCATCCGTCTCCACGGTAACGCCTCACCCCCACTCACTTAGGTGTCCGACTGTGTAATGGTTCCCAGGTCTGGGAATGAGGTTGCAGAAGTTTCCTGTTACTGAATACCCTTTCTCTTTTGGGGGTTTTGGGGGCTGTGGTTGCGCTGTGGTTGCGCTCTTGAGACTCCCCGGGGAAAGGTGGAGATCCGCTTGCCAGATCTTATATCTGGTTACTCATTGACCTGCACTGCTCTGTAAAAGAATGTCTTAAGAAAATATGTTGTAATGCCCCTCCGCTGACATAATGATTACATGAGGACTTGGGGGTGTCGGTCAGACTCAATGCTAAACCACGCTATTTCTCATTCCTTTAGTACTAGGTTCCCCGAAACGCACAATACTATTGTCCTTCGCAACAATTGAAGGAACTCTTCTACAATGAAGAGTTTTGGTCCTATTGTTTCAGGACTGGGGGGCTCTGAATAGGAATCCAGGTTGCCCTTTGGTGCTGAAAAGCTGAAGTGCGGAATGACCTGTCCGTTGTCAGGCCAACCTTAGCCGTGGTGGTCGTTAGTGGTGCATGTGTCATGCAGCTCCCCTGGCAACTCAAAGGACTCGTCATGTATGACCTGCTTTTACCTCAAATCAGCTCCTGAGAACAGGCCTTTCGATTAACACTCATCCCCGCCCTCACTCCCTCTGTGGTTGACACCCATTGTAAAGAATTGTACGAAACTATTCTTTCTGCTGTGGAGGATTAGGATTAGGATTTTCTGCCACCCTGAGCAGCCCCCACGTAAGGGAAGGTGTATAAATAAACCAAATAATAAATAGTTATTCCATTTAGTGGCCGCTCTGTAATGGAAGCAATGTGAATTGCCATAAAGGGGAAAAGTAATATGTTTGTGTGCCCTGGCCCAGCATTTGTAAATTTACTGTGGTATACAGGCATTCAAAATGCATTCAAAAATGCTGTAAGCATGCACTCTTGGCAAAGGGCAACAAGGAATCGCTTGTAAGATTAGCGCTGTGTAAACTTCTCTGGCCTTGCACATCTTGCGTCTCCAGAGTTTTTTTTTTTTTCCACATGACTGTGGTGTCTGTGGGAATGTTCCGTGCGTGCTGGTAGGAGGTGCGTCTCGGGCCTGTGCTAAAAGCTGTCCAAAACACGACTCTGAAGCAATGACTGCTCCAAAATTGATGGCTTTTTTAATGCAGCCGCACCTGCTGGAGAGTGAGAGCTCATTTATTTTATTTATTTATTTTTTCAATCATAAATTTAGCTCCCAACGTGGCGCTGAACATATCCAATTCCCGCCCCAATTTGGAAGGGCCAATCGTCTGCAACCGCAGCTGCTTACATTTACCCGAACCCCACTGCCGATTCGGTAGAGTGTAGACATCCACGGCTGAGAGCTAATTTAACCACTAAATATGCGAACGTGGACGCTTTGAGCTACGAGAACAGTTTTTTTTTTTTGCCATGACATTTGTGAAAGACAAAATGCACAGATCGAACAAGAAAGTTGTTTACTGTTGTTGGCTGCTATAGTGTGCCTCGCTGCAATGCTCTGGCTTGTCTTTCACAAATATCATGGCAAAAGAAAAACTGTTCGCGTAGCTCGAAGCGTCCACGATCACGTATTTGCGTGAGGTATGTTTCGGGCCTAACGTAGCACCATCTCTAATGCATTATGGGATCACAGCAAGAAACAGTAGAACAGTAAGGGCCAGATTCAGAGTTGAGATAAGCACGGGCAAATGGAACTTACTCTCGAAATTCCACGTAGCTTAAGTTATTTGTGATTCAGACATTTGACTTATCCGCTTTAAGCGTAAGTCAGCTCGCGTTAAATCCGCGCAGGAGAGGCACTTAAGCGCATGACTTAAGTTGGCCATCTCTGTCTGAATCCGGCAACATGTAGTAAAGCACAAAGGTAGACTGTAAAAAGTTTTTTTGGCTGGCTGTAAAAGTAATCTCCACTCTTCGTGTTGTCTAACTCCCTACAACCGCAGACTAATCTCACGGCACTGTTTTCCCTATCTCTTCCTATAGCCGCACTGCCATTTGTGATCATGACCATAGTGTTCCGGCCCTACCAGCGGGGAATTTACTGCGATGATGAGAGCATCAAATACCCCTACAAACCGGACACCATCACACACGGCCTGCTGGCTGCCGTCACCATCTCCTGCACTGTCATCATTGTGAGTGTCCCTCTCTCACCCGTCCTCACTGACACCGGCGGAGTCATGTGCGCACACACATGCACAGACACAAGCACGCACGTGCGCGCACACACACGGCCTGCTGACTGCCATCACCATCTCCTGCATTGTCATCATTGTGAGTGTCCCTCTCTCACCCGTCCTCACTGACACCGGCGGAGTCATGTGTGCACGCGCACACACACACACACACACACACACACACACACACACACACACACACACACACACACACACACACACACACATGCACTACACCCAGGCACACTCTCATGCATACACACACACATGCGTACATACATGCACAAATGAATGCACACACACACACACCAGCTTCCATCACCAAGTGGACCATTTACAACACTTAAATCCTTTGCTTTTTCTAATGTCAGCAACTCACAATGGAAGCTAAGCATTAATATTCAGAAGCAATATGAAGGTGAGATGCCAGCTATCAAGCTATTAAGAAGTGGTAGTTGATGCTTCTCTCAGGAATTTTGACTTTCAGATTGTGTCTGATTCATATCAGCCTGCCAAATGTAGCTGTTGCCCTACGGCTATGTTTGAGGAAGTGAAGCAGGCTGGAATGTTAAGTAAGCACCATTTTACAGAGGCACCATAAGAGAAAATGACATTAGGTCATGTAGTGGGGAGGTCTTGTACAGAATGGCAGGCACATGAAAATAATCTGTACGCGTAGGGGGTGGGGGTGAGGTGTGTTAAACTAACAAAAACAAAACCTCAGGTAAAGGAACTAAGGGCTAAACCCTTCACCCCTTCTCACTGCTGCACTATCACCGCTTATTTTATATTAAGCGAAGCATGAAGCATAAAACAACGCACAGTTTTACGTAATGAAAGTACAGCGTTAAGTAATTCATGCTATCTTTTAAATGGAATGCAGATTTGACATGAACGTACGCTGATAATCCGGCAGATTCTGTTTGACATAAAAGGGTTCACTTAATACAGACTTGTAAGCACAAATAAAAAATAAAAAAACTTTTCTTTATTCAACTGTTTTTGAATTGTTATGAAATGTTCAGAATCTAAATAATGCCTTGCATTTATATAGCGCCTTTCTCACCAACCGGTGGCTTAAAGCGCTTTGCAATGATGAGGGGGAAACTCGCCTCTACCACCACCAATGTGTAGCACCCACCTGGGTGATGCAACGGCAGCCATTTTGCGCCAGAACGCTCACCACACATCAGCTGAGGTGGAGAGGGAGAGAATGATTTCAGCCAATTAAACTGGGGGATGATTAAGTGGCAGATTGAAAGAGCCAGGTTGGGAATTTAGCCAGGACACCGGGGAAACCCCTGCTCTTTACGATAAGTGTCATGGGATCTTTAATGACCACAGTGAGTCAGGACCTCGGTTTAACGTCTCATCCGAAAGACGGCATCTCCTACAGCACAGTGTCCCCATCACTGCACTGGGGCATTGGGGTTTTATTTGACCAGAGGGAAGATTGCCCCCTACTGGTCCACCAACACCACTTCCAGCAGCAACTTAGTTTTCCCAGGATATTTACCCGGATATACTGGGAATTGCATTATGGGCTTAGGCTCAAGATGACTAGGTGAAAGGCAGCTTTCTTCATGTCTGTAAGGGCTATTGGTGAAACTTGTTTTTATCACAGGTGGTTGCAGCAAACATGTCAATGTCAGTCTGTTCAAACCACGGTATATGTTGCATCATTGCCAGAAGCACCCTGGCACAATTCATTTGAAAAGATCTGGTCTCAGTTACACTGACTAGTGTTCCTTTTCTGATGTTTCGAGGCATTAAGTGGATAGAAGGTTTTTCAGTTACCCACCACTTTTTGTACCTTGACATATATTCACGATTGTAATGATGTGTTTACAGATTAACATTATGTTGACGCAACTGTACATCCTGGACACTGTAGCAAGTGATTAGTTACAGTGAGCAGTATTTGGCTGGGATGTGTATTCTGTGTAAAGTTATTTTCAGGTGTTTTACACCACCTTTGTACCTTCCAGAATCCATTGTTTGGGAACCACTGATATAGAACCTTAAATCAGTGGTGCCCAACCCTGTTCCTGGAGATCTAACGTCCTGTAGCTTTTCATTTCAACCCTGATTTGGCACGCCTGATTCTTCTAATTAGCACCTCAATGAGATCGCTAGCTGTTGAATGAGGTGTGCTTTGTTAGGGTTTGAGTGAAAACCTACAGGACGGTAGGTCTCTAGCTGTTCAATGAGGTGTGCTTTGTTAGGGTTGGAGTGAAAGCCTACAGGACGGTAGATCTCTAGGAAGAGGGTTGGTGCCACTGCCTTAAATTATAATAAGATCCTCTGATATTAAATCTCTCCTGTTGGAATTTCAGTTAGTCTGACTCTCTTTCCCTCAGATATCCTCTGGGGAGGCCTACCTGGTCTACAGCAAGAAGATCCACTCCAATTCCAACTTCAACCAATATGTGGCGGCCCTCTACAAGGTGGTGGGCACCTTCATGTTTGGCGCAGCCGTCAGCCAGTCCCTAACGGACCTGGCCAAGTTCACCATCGGACGCCCGCGCCCCAACTTCATGGCGGTCTGCGCCCCCAAAGTCTGCAAGGGCTACATGCTGCATATCAACTGCACCGGCACCCCACGGGCCGTTGCTGAGTCCAGGTACTGAGGCCAGAACAAACGTTACATTACATCTAACGCTATGTACAAAAGTACAAAATAAAGGATTAGGCGAAGGCCGGAGATACGGTCACGTGACAGCCGATATGACTTAATGCACGTAACCACGTAACACTAACCACGTAACACTGAAAACCTGGAGTTTTAGTGCTGGGGTCTCAAACTCCAGTCCTGGAGGGCCGCAGTGTCTGCTGGTTTTTGGTGTGTTTCAGGACTTAAGACATTAATTGGCTAAAGGGTCCAGACACGTTGTTTCCAAGGCCTAAATTGGAAGCCGATTGAAAGGAAACCACAAAAGCCTGCAGGCATTGCAGCCCTGAGGGACTTGGGCTTGAGATGGCTGATATAGTGCTTTAAGCATTAAGTGGGTTTGAGGGTATGGGAGGAAGTGTAGCGTAAGTGGGGATTTTTCAGTGAGCTCAGGGTTCAGTTGAAGGGCAGAACCCCACCCCAGCTGCTGCACCAGAACAGCACTCCCCCCCACCCTGTGCCTGCATCTATTGGACGTAACGTGTGTGATGTCACAAATGCTTATGATGCTCTCTCTGAACTCCAGGTTGTCCTTCTACTCGGGACACTCCTCCTTTGGGATGTACTGCATGCTGTTTCTTGCGGTGAGTATCCAACGGATGCTTTGCGTTGTCACCCAGACAACCCACAGGCACAGCCTTTCACTTATAATAGCTGAAACAAATCAGCTAATATTTTGGTACCGTACTTACCAAGAATATGAGGGCAGGCTAGCAATAGCATTGAAACTGAGGAGTCTCAGTTCTTCCATCGGCTAAAGGAATCGGTCAATAATCAACCAATCAATCTTTATAGTGGTATTGTGCTGTTTGCAAACAGCTTGTCATAGAGCACTTCACAATGGATATTTTCAGTAAATTAAATAAGGGGGAAAAAACTGTGAAAAACCTAATTGGTTGGAATGCATTTGGAATGCACCCAAGCCAAACTCCTGGAAAGTGTCTCGAAGAAAATATAATGATAATAAAATCTAGGCTATTATCTGTGTCTACAAGCTTAGTACTTACACGCCTGACTGTTGAAGTAATGTAACTCGTCTCGACACGTTTCAAAATTGGCAATGTTGGATTACGCAAACAGTTTGAACAGAGCTACAGATATTCTCAGTCCTTCAAATACTGTCTGCGGCGCATGCTAACATCTTCCAATGTCCTCGGGAAAGGGAGAATTGAGCCTGTGTTACAGGCGTGCTAACTCCGAAGATGTGTAGAAGAAGCTGTGTCACAGAAATTGCATTCAGATTGAGTGGCGGCGACGGCTGTGTTTGTTCTCATGAACAGTACGAGTTAAAATTTCACAGCTGGGCATTACCTTGGGATCCCGAGGACAGCTGTGAGATTTACACGCGCACACACACTCTGGGCTGAATAGTCCTACCCTAGTAGGTAGGCTTTAAATGCATTTAATGGGGAGTGTGTATTTGCACAAATAAGGACAAAGCAGAGGTCCTGCTAAAGTTAGAAATAATGTAGACCGTTTTCCCAGAGTCCTGTGAGGTTGTAATTTTCCAGAGAACCAGCCAGAGCTCGTATTCTCTGTCCTGTTCTTCGGCACAGCAGTGCTGAGCTAGTCTGTCTGAAGGGGGGTGGCTAGCCATCGTAACCAGTGTGAATAAAAAAGGGTCTGGCCTCCAATGCCAACCTAAGCATTTAGTAATTTCAGCTGCTATGTTTTCCCCGGGGTTGCCTTTGATATCTTTAGACATTATTAATTTTGTCACGCAGAGAAGGCCATGGAGGGCATGGATTTTGTCTGCCTCGTCTGTTCTGCCTGTCTGTCTGTCTCAGGGGGGTATTCCAGTTCACACTGTACCCCTACACAGGCTCAGAGCCACACGGTGCGTCTGGATTTGTACATGCCAGTGTCTCACAGCTTCGCTACAGAACTCCACACCTGGCAGGCATTCAGTCAACAGCGCTGTATAGCTTAGTACGACTTGGTGTTTGGCACATTTTACAGGTTATGCTGTTCAGCTATGAGAAGAAGGCAACAATGAGTTTGACACCTTTTACAGTTCATGTGATGGAAGATGCTTTGTATTGCTTGACATGAACCAGTAAACATAACTAACGAGTAAAACATATAGACCGGTATATGACTTAGGTATTGAACTAATTTCATTTTCTCTTCCATCAAACACAATTTGCTTTGTTAAATACTATAAGGCAGGGATCTAACAGTCAAACTGTGGAGTGGAGTTTTAGACCCCTGCTATAAGGGGAAAACTGCTCTCTTTTTCACTCTGTACTTTCCACATGGCCATAGTCGAAATGGAAAATGTTGGTCAAAATCAACAGCAGCTAGATTTGCCCTCTAAAAAGGCTTCAGTTTTGCCTTTCAGACTAAATGAAGCCATTCAATGCTCCCAAAGCCACAAGCTGACATTAAGCAACAGTAATAGTTTATAATGCGTGGACACACACTCAAAAACACACACGGTAAACACCTGCTTCCCTTTGTTTCCGCCCAGCTCTACGTCCAGGCAAGGCTGGTGGCGAAATGGGCCCGGCTGCTCCGGCCCACGATACAGTTCTTCCTGGTGGCGTTCGCCGTGTACGTGGGCTACACCCGCGTCTCCGACTACAAGCACCACTGGAGCGACGTCCTGGTGGGGCTCCTGCAGGGGGCGCTCATTGCAATCCTCAACGTAAGTGCCAACGGGTCCACGGTATGGGTGGTTCCTCTTTTCACTGGGAGACTTTCCTGTTTTGATTGAACGCCTCACAGGGAGTCTCTCGGAAGAGTTAGCAGCTGAATTTGAGTGAGTCACACACTGGAAAGCAAAACATGGATTTAAATTTCTGTCTGCTGTACACAGGTGGGGGACTCATCTAGGTGTGAAATCTGATTACTTCTTAATTCAGAGTCCTGATTATTTGACCTGGGTCAAAAATATATTTGGAACATTTTCACTCTTTAGATGCTGGTACAACTTGCAAACTTGACTGCAGATCATTGAGAATGACTTACCAAAATGTTACGTACAATTGTATGACATTTAAAATATAATATATGAATATATGAATATTGTTCTGAAGGTAAAGTTTTCTCATAAAATTGTCAGGGACCTCTGCAGTTTCACTGGTGTCAAAAGGTTAATAAAAGCAATAAAACATTGTGCTCTTTTCTTTTATGCGCAGGAGTTGCCTGATAACCCTGCCCCCTTTTGAGCTACCATACCTCAAAGCAAAGAGAGAGATAACATTTCTGAGCTTGTACTCGTAAAGCTTTGCAGAGTATGAGTGCTGATCAACAATCAGTTTGACCTTTTAACTCATAATGGATAAGTTAGGGCGTGGACAGAGGAAAAGTTATCCTAGATCAGCAGTCCTGAGACACCGGGTAAGAGGGCTGATCTCGGGTCAATTTTATATTTTAGATCGTAATGTTATAAAATTCTCATGAGGTTATAATATGGACAGGAGAAACCTGATCCTGCATCAGCACTCCTGCTCTGAGATGCTTTATGAATGTTATCATCAAAGCAACCGTTCCTACTTATAATACAGCCAATCTCAAGCACTGGGGCCTTACTCATAAAGTGTCTCAGGGTAGGATTGCAGACCTAGGGTCAGTGTTACCTTTTAGCTCATAATGGTTAAGGTATGGACAGGAGAAACCTGATCCTGGATCTGCACTCGTACTCTCGCATGCTTTACGAATACGGGCCCCATACCTGTCCCTCCCGCAGGTGTGCTACGTGTCGGACTTCTTCAAGCAGAGGCCCCCGCGCTGCTCGAACCCGGAGACGGTCGAGGGGGACGAGATGGAGGGGAAGCCCAGCCTACAGATCGGAGACAGCGATCATAACAACCATTACAGCTACCCGGGGGCAGTGTGAGAGGGATATTCCTGCCACCTGGTGACTCACTCTTACTCACCCCCCCCGCCCTCCACCCCCACAACCACTGGACTGACCGAGGGAACGCACACACTCCTGGCTCTTACCCCCACCCCCCGCCCTCCACCCCTACAACCACTGGACTGACCGAGGGAACGCACACACTCCTGTGTGTGCCCTCCAACAGAGAGACTGATCACACCACCCGTCTGTGTTTTTGTGTGTGCACTTCGTGTGCGTGTGTGTGTGTGCGTGCAAACCTGTGTACGTGTGCATGCATGATTGCTTTTATAGGTGTTGTTGTTTTTGCGTTATCATTACAAATGATGTTTGTTTTGGTATTTTTAAAACATTTTTGAAAAAAGTCACCATTTTATAATTGGAAATATTGTTAATGCTTATGCTTTTGTATAATGACGGACAGAAGAACTGAAAGAATATGATGAAAACAAATGCAAAGAAAGACAAAAAAAGATAAATGACCAAAGAGGAAAAGAAAAGTAAAGGAAGTAAAAATATCCAATCGTGTATTAAAGCTGGGCTCTCAAACTTCACTACTGGAGGGCTGCAGTCTCAGCTGGTTTTTGTGATTTTCCTTTCGATCAGCAGCCATTTTAGGCCTTGGAAACAAGGTATGCAGACTCTTACGTCAGTCAATGACTTAAATTAAGCACTTAAGTGCAGGAACACATCAAAAAACCAACAGACACAACGGCCCTCCGGGATTTCAGTTTGAGATCCCTGCAGTAAAGAGCTAGCATGGGCTGAAAGGAAGCTAGCGGTTGGTTCAGTGTATTTCATACTATTGAAAGTGCAGCAAAGTACAGTGCTGGTCACTACAGCGACACCCAGAAGACACTTTTAACGTGTTTATTCAGTCTTCCTGGTCTGATATTTAATGGATCATGATGGATCAGCCCGTTTCTCTCTTTTCACTCAGTTGCAATGATTTATGACTCCAAGCGTAGATGAAGTGAAGTGTAAACATACCTAAGGCTGAATCCCAAAGTGAGCCCGCACTCGCATAAAAAGGCTGGTGGGGGGCACGAAAAGTCCACCTAAGAGCACTTGACAAAAACGTCAGCCCTAAGAACTTGACAAGAACGCGCCTTTTAGTCTGCGATTCCAGAGAATGGGATTCAGCCTGAATGTATGTGGTATTTAGGATGAGAAAATTGAATACTTTTGGAGGTGGTGTTTTAGCATAAATGATATGGCGACTTCTGTCATGGTGGTGACACTTGTCTCACTCTGTCGAGTGTGATTTCAGTTTCTCTTATGCTCATTAGATGAATAAGGAGAGGTGATACTGAGAAAGATTTAATGGTCCCTTTTAAACTGTGTAATGCTAAAGAATGCAATACCACTATGTCAAGCACAATCACTATACAATTAGGCATGTACAATATGTCATTACAGCTGCATAGCTGTTTTTAATTTTAGGTGAGGCTTTTGACATTGTAGCCTAAATCATTAGTGAACATTGAGGGCCAATATGTTTCAGGATTTGATGCCAGCTTCTGATCTTAATAGTCCAAACATTATTCTGCTTGATGTTTTAATACGAAGAATAAGAAGAAGAAAAACACTGATGCTCCAGGAATACTCACCCCTGATAAATGATTGCATGGGACCTCTCCTTCCAAATTATTTTCTATTAGTGATTAAAAATAGAAAGACCTCTGACCTCAGGCCTATTGAAGAAGTGTGGCTTGAGTAAAGACTGGAGGACATGCCTCATACTTTATTTTTATTCTACTTTTTTTTGGACCCCAGCCCATTGTTTTTAATTGACTTAATTGTGGTATAGCTGGAGACTTATTTAGTTATGTTTTGTTTGTTTCTTTGTTTGATTTGGTCAGAACTGTGCATGAATTATGCTATCACAATCATCAGCTCTCCACTGTGAGATGTCGCATGCTAACCTTAGTCACTTTGCTAAGTTTAGCATGCAGAATAGCATGAGCATGCTAATGTTAGTCATTTTCTAAGGTTAGCCTGCGGCATAAAATGCGCATGCTAATATTAGTCACTTTGCATTGATGTACAGTATGGGCGTATGTGTTTTTGTGCTACTTTCAAATATGCATTTTCTCCAGAGGACTTATAATGAGCAGAGATACTGAGCAACAGCAGATGACAGGAACCAGCTAACATACCCAAGATTGATACCACTGGGAAGCCACTGATAGTAACATGAAGTACAAGTGCTATTGATATCAGCTGAACCATGAGGAGAAACAAATTTGGTTGTGGTACAGTTGGACAGGTTCTTTGTCTCAGCCCAACACACCAAAGACTGATATCTGTGACTTGGACATTTTTCATACTTTGTCATGATTGGGACTGGTTTATTCACAGACTCCTTTGGACAATGCTGTATGTGCCTCTTCTGTGTGTGTTAGCTCATAATGAACAAGGTCCCTTCTGCTAGCACAATATTAATCTTGTAGGCCTGAAATCTTGGGAATAGGCCAGTTCTGTTTGCCTAAAGCCAGTGTGATAAAGGTTCCTCAAGTTGCGACACTACTTAACAGTTCTATTTTGTTGCATGCAATGGTGGGACAGTACCTGTTGCGCAAGTTCATGTGTTTTTGTTTGTGAGGTTTTTGAAGGCCAACCAGCTCTGGGTTGGCTAATTTCATATATCTGGGATAAAATGGAATCTGCAGGCAATTTTAGAATTCCTTGAAATGCGAAACCACTGTAGTGAAACATATAATTAGTCTCACTGGTATTAGCACAGGAAGGCGGCTCTATTTGATCAAAAAGAAAAAACCACGAAGGTGCAGTGAAATATTAGCCTTTGTGTTCTCCCTGCCCTAATGCTCTGAAATCTGATCTGTTGGTTCCTTTTTGTTTTACATTATGTTTCATGCAGCTTACCCAGGTCCAGCAACGTGGTGCCTTGGATTTTACACACCGCAAAAGTGGTCCTTGAAATGAATTGGTTCATAGCCCCCTGCTGTGCTCAAATTTAGGATCAGCCAAAGCTATAGTGTATAAGCTAATTTTAGAAAAATAATATCTAAGAGCATAGTTTACACAGAATGTGCATAAAATCTCATTTTAAATCGTAATTGGCCACATTTTGCTTTTTTTCGTAATAGTAGGAAGTGGCCAGGTATTGACTGGACCTAGTTTTCTGGCCTTTATGTGGACTTTCCACCATTTTGTGAATGACCAGTGACCAGTGAAATCTGATGGGAAGTAGGCTGAATATTTACTTACATTTCAAGACATTACAAATTCACATTAGCAGTCTTCCTGAGAATGTGGTCAGAGGATAAGGAAAGGACTGTTTTATATTAGTGCTGCAGGGGACATCATACTCGCATCCAAACATTTTTACCCTTAACTTTAACCATGCTTGATTAGAGCTTTAGTTTTTTTAAATATAATTAAAATATAATTAAGATCCAGATTTAAGAATTAACCAATTTTTCATGAGATATTTTCTTTAAAAAAACAAATCATACATTACAACATTGGTGAACAAAAGGAAAACAAATACTGTAATGTTATTTCGCCTCAGAAAGTGAACTGACTTATGGTAGAATTGGAACAATCGTTATAATTTCAACTATGCTATATGATCATAGTGCCACGATAACAGAGAACAGTTTCATATTTTAACACTTGCTACATGCACTATAAATTTGTGTGATTTTTGCTTTTGCAAGCATTAATTCAGTGTATATGCATTTGTCATTTGTAAAATCAATTTGCATGCCCTACTAATTTCTTTTTTTTTAAATTTCAAGTGCCCAATCATATGTATTGGCTTGGCCCATAGCTGCAATGTCATCCAAAACAAGCATGGCTCCTTTAACCTTTAACCTCAGCTGTTGCTCTCAGTCTGCAGTCCACCAGCTGAGCAGCGCAGTCGTGTTGTCCGAGCCTGCAGCTGGTGCAGGCGGACTGCAGGCAGCCTAGTCTGATGCAGGATTAGCTCTTATGCGATAACCCAGCCATCTAAAACTCTCACTTCTCCCGACCTGGTTGACACTGTGGCCAATTGTACAAGAAGCCCCAGCCTTAAATTGCTCAGGCACGGTCATAAATTTATTCTGGACTAAAAAACGCATGACTGCAGTCAATGGCCAGTCACCTGAACACACACCAACCTTGGAGGCTTTTGTAGTTTGGGGTTTTTATATAAAAGTCTAACGTCTGTTTGCGTCTTCTGTTTTAACAGTCATCAGTTAGCTTTGGGCTGTCCTTATAAACACCTGTGTTGGCAAGGCAAGAAGAGGGACGAACATTATCTGATTTTGTTTCTGTTTCAGTTTTATTCTGTAAGCTATTGTGTCTGTAGATTTAACTACACTACTTTAAACACTTTAATACATTACAAAAATCAGCTTTTGCTCATGTTAAAAACTGGCAACTTAAAATGCTACGCAATGTTTAGTATACAGTCCTATTTTCTGTGCCATGCGAATTGTGTATTTCACAAATGTATTTTCAAATTTCAACTTGGCATTAACCATAGCACCTTGAAATTGCAAATGTGGCACCTTTACACAAATCCTATTTTATAGATGACGTATGCACATATTATACATTTCAGTTGGTCTGTTAATCCCGTCTTGTGCTGCACTTGTGACCAGGGAGAAGGTGTAAGTATATAGAATAACCCCAAAAATGTAACTAAATAAACTTGAGTGATTTATACCGAGGCCTGCCTGAAGAATTGGTGAGTCGTAAACTTGTTTACCTTCATACAAGCCTTGACAAAAAGTAACAGGGTTGTTCTGGCATGTTTGAGTGGTTTTTTTTTTGTAGAACACAAACAACACCTCCTTTTCTTACCATTTAAAGAATGACAAAACCCTCCCTCATATTCTGTGACAGGTGGAGGTATATTAGTGTGACATCCGTGAAAGAGTTTGTAAACATGGATTCATTCCTGCATTTGCATATTGACACACCTGATATTTCCTCGGAATAAGGAACTTGTTTTATTTTCAGTGGAAATCCTCCAAGCCTTTGATCTTGTCTCTTCTTGCCTGGTATGGTGTGGGGAAGGCATCCAATATGAGATAAAGAGTGATGCTCCATGTGTCTGTCTGGCAGGTGTGTCTGTCTGTCAGTAATCTCCTACTCCCTCTTTTTCAGCCAGTGTTACTTTTCCCCTGTCTGTGCTAAGGTGCAATTGCACTGAGCAGATGGAAGAGTGTGCTTTTCAAACATTTCACCTACTTGTGGACGATGCTCACACTTTTGTGAGCACACATCATGTCTGCTTCTTGTGGAGCTTACATCACTGTCAGAATTGTTCCACGTAGACACAATCCCAAATTGTTCACGCTTCAGAGCACAGTTGCATCACTTTTCTGATTTTCGGTCACCTTGTGTGGAATTGTGCTCCTGACATTATTTTATAGATTATCACAGGAAACCATATGATCGTGGATTGTCACCTTGGCCCTGTTTAACAGAAGGCTGGCTTAACCATAGGAAGCAAACAATATTTAAAACAATATTTAAAACAATATTTAATCCTGAAAGGTCTTACATTTAAAGAAAGTGGTGAAATATGCCACTAGCCTTGAAAAGTCAAAGATTGTCCAAATGAAAAAAATAACCTTGACAGCAAGCGGAACACATCTGTGCTACACAAGCTTGACGTCACTTTATAACTTTATAATAAAAGTCATACATGTTGCAATTGGTGTGCTGATAATACTAAATAGTTGGATAGCCAATTGGTTTGCACCTTAGTTCCACTACAAAAAAATGATCAGTCACTGGAAATTGAAGTGCGTGTCATTGCAGAAACCAAACATTTTTAAAATAATGAGCCTCTGTTCACTTAGCAAAAGTAGCCGAGACTATTGTCCCAAGAAATTGTCTATTATTTATCATTATATTATTGGCACCTGAAGTAATGAAGAAATTCAATCTGCAAACCCTGATCATAGTTTCTAATTTTTTCTAGATTTATTTTTATTTTTTATTTTTTTTGACTCTGATGAAGATGCCGTAGACGTCGGAACGTCAGTCCTATAAAGGTATTTTTGCTCTGAGCTCTCTGTGTGCTCCAGCCCTCCTTATTTCGGGTTAGTCCTAGCGAAGTGGTCCGGGTAAGGAATATTCTTCTAGTTCGCTGGTCCTGTTTGTTGAGCACCTAATAGTCCTCTTTTATATAGCCGGCCTGTAGCACGTTTGGGATTACCCTTCTTACATAGCTCTTAAATACATGCATAAACATAGCATACAGTGACAGAAATAAATATTAATAATACTAATAATAATAATAATAATAATAATGAAGAGCCACACAACATTGATACGGTACTTGGCCCCCTAATGACCAATTCAAACTTTCATTTCTTGAAGTGAAGCTGCAGGCCTGCAGAGGGCTGAAAGGAGCATGGACCAGGGCTGCTGAAACTGCAGTGTGCATCATGGGAACTGTGGCCACAGGCTACGGCTATGATTTACACTGCACTAACTTCATGACATGCTATCAGCAGCCTGATTTACAGCCCCAGACCCCATCCTGCATTACACATACAGTACAAAGCCCCCCCCCCCCCCCCCCCGATTTATCCCGGCTCTCCAACAAGACTTGTTTAACACAAAGTGCAGGAAGGGGGCAAAGCAGAGAAGGATTCATCCCTTGTGCAGGATTATAAATTGGGACATCTTTACTAAAGGAAGCATAGGTACTGTACCTGTTCAAATATTTGTACACTGATTGGCTACAAAAGGGCTATTTTGTAACCTAATTATTTTCAGCTGTGATGAAAGTCCTGTCACTCCACATTCAAATGCATTTTATTCACCGTATTAGTTTAAAAATATTGTTGATGTTACCCTTGGGGTTTCTTAACACTGAAACGTATCCAAGCAACCTAAGCCAGGAGAGCGCAAGTAAATATTAATATAGAGTCGACTGAATATGATATTAATGGGGCTCTTGCCAAGTTATACATACGGCTTAGCATATATTTTTAAAGACTCCTGCTTCCCCGGTCATTAAGTCTAGGTGAGTTTACCACACAACTCTCTAGCTCAGGCTCCCAGCCTCATGCGCTGTCGGGACAGGACCTCTAAAACTTCAAACCCCATTTGAAATAATACTCGTACTGTCTGTGACCTGACAGCCAGAAGCGGGCTCTTGAATGTTAAGAGATTCTTGTGCTGCATGAATGATCGTTCCCCAAGTGCGGTTCCTATCCGGGCAATGGGGTTTGGGGTGAGTTCCATTTCCATTTCAATTCAGCCTAATCAGGAAATGAATTGAAATTAGGGCCATGAATTCCCTTTAGAACAAAACATAACTCACCATAGTATTTTATAAGGACATCTCTTTTAATTCAGTCAGTCCAATTTCCTGGACTGACTGAATTACAATGGAAATGTCTCCTATCCAGCTGGGAGAACCCAGTCCATGTTTCACTATAGCAGGCTTCTCATTACAGTGTGTGGACTGTGTTTAAGGATGCCCGTGCTGTTTTAAGAGTGTTGCTCCAGGGTCAGACAGTGGCCAATGCGCTGATGTGATTCTACAGACCAAATTAGATCCACCACAAAATACATACTCCCCCCCCTAAGGAGAAGGGACATATCTACTGGTAGGGACTAGAGCAAGGCTATTCGATTGGTGGCCTGGGTGCAAATATGACCCACCATAAACATACACTTCTTTGCCCTTTGTTCATCGAAGTAAAAAAAAAAATGCTATGCCATTCAGATGTATACATAACAATTGTGATCACGTCCAGTGGAGCATTTTCACAGTGTCATCGTGCATTTTCTTTTGTTTGTTCTTTGTATTTGTTGTGTAAGACTTGCACGTTCTGGTCCGTAACATCCATTCAAATGTTCAGTTGACATTTCTGTCTGCCTTTTGGTGAAATTCTAACTCATGGCTTTGTAATAGCCATTTATTCATCTTGATTGTCTATTACTGTGACCACAACTCACATTGGTTCTGAACTGCCCAGTTATATGAAGCAATCAGCTTCGTGAACACATACATTTCACTCCTTGCAATAAACTCATTGGAGTAAATGTGTGCTCGTTCTAAGATGAACCCGTATTATGATACCTGGAAACTAAACAAAGAAGCAGGCCTAGCATGCACAAAGGAAATCATCATATACAGTATGTGTTACATTCTTTTGAAAATCACCCTCATAATCTCTTTAGTCCCAGTAAAAGGATACTCGGTGGGTAGCGGATTTAATTGGAGTGTTTAAAAATTTAAAAGGGACTAATAAAATTGATCACAGTACATAATTGTGTCTAATGTGGTGCCGTGGCAGTTGTGCTCTTGCCATTAAATAATTAGTACAGTAAAGAAATGCTTGTTGGAAGTGTAATCATGTAAATTTATAGCATGTAATAGCACGGGTGTGTGGCTTCCGCTGTGTGTGGCTCACCACTGGTACTTTCCACCTGACGGCGATGACAGGACACTTCTTTTGAGTGTGTGTGAAATTTCCAGCTTTGCATGACCCAAACTCAGTGGTCATTAACCTTGCACACATGCAAGGACAAGATGTTAAACTGCATGTTTGCCTGTTGCATGCTATGCTTTAGTAAACCCTACCCACAGAAAGCAGTGGGGGGAGAGGCAGGGGGGGGGGGGGGGGGGGGGGGGGCATGGCCTGCACTTGTGCTTCCTGGATAAAAGGCCGCCGAGCAGGCGAGAAAGGAAGAAGGCTCTATCGCGGATTCCGCTGCTGGCAGCGAAAACAATAGCGTGTCTGCACCCTCTCAGCTCCTGTCAGCAGGGAGGAGGTGTGAATGGTGAAGCTGAGCCCAGGCCTGCTCCTGCTCCTCCAGTCACCTCCTGTCAGCAGGGAGGAGGTGTGAATGGTGAAGCTGAGCCCAGGCCTGCTCCTGCTCCTCCAGTCACCCGGCTCTGTGCAGTTACCCTCGTACTGCGCGAGGCCCCCCTCAATTGCACGCGCAACGGAACCAGAGATCCGAAGGTTTTTCTGGTTTTCCTGTCAGCGGGGGTGCACTCCATTGCACCCATTCCCCGGTCTCTCCATCAAACGCCACCACATGCAATAACACCAGACAAGGACTTGGAGCTAAAGAACCCCCTAAGCAGGAGCCATTCCTCACATTCCTCTATCGCGAAACGGTATGATCATATTTCCCCTCCTTTCAATATCCCCTTCTTTGAAATATAGTATTCATCCGTAAAGCCTCTTCGCCCTCTTTTTCCTGCCGGATTATAGGTAGAGGAAACTACACAGCCCTACTGAGAGGCGATTTTAAAATCCATGGTCAGAATTAATATAGTTTATTCTCAAGGAAAGGGCTCGGTTTTTATTTTTTAACATTCCGGCCATTCTTGCAATGCACTGCCCAGTGTATGCACATTGGAGTTTGACAGAATGGAATGAATTTACTTTTAGTATGGAGTATTCTTTAACTCCTTATTGGGGGGTGTCTAAAATGTTCACTTTAGACACCCCGTATGCTGAGGGCCGGACCGGACAATGTTGTACTTCTTTCAGACTGGAGAGTGCTGGATGGCTGGCACACAGCCATCCCTGCCTCTTCCTCTGCCGACGGATTTATATATTTATTAATTTTTACAGGGCCACTGTTACTGCCGGTCTCTGCGGCTCCATGCACCATTATTTCACAGCGGGAATTCTGTGCCACGTCAACCATAAACCCATAAGGACAGGCTGTGATCATCCTCAAGGCCATAGCGAGTGACCAGATGCAGAACAGTTAAGCAGTGAAGTAGTTAAGCCACACTTCTGGACTGTGGGGCTCTCAGACCTGGTGGCAATGCACTTTCCATCTTTATTCACTCTGAGAATTTCACTATGGCATTTCATGAGGGTCAAGGCCTCAAACTTTGACTCAAAGGTGAAATGTGCTTGAGGTGGCTGTCAAATACACTTTAATCTGGACAAGCATGAGATGGAACATGCCATTAAGATACTGCTGCACAAATCTCGTACAAGTCATATTGACAATTTTAATAGTGCAAGGGCCAAAGGTAACTTCCAGAGTAAGATAGCCTATATTGCATAACCAACTCTAATTTTTTTATTTCATCATAAAGTTCTATGTATAAAGTTTGGTGTGCCAACTTTGAGCTACATTGCAATGTCCAAGCTGTCCAATGCAAATTAAATGTTGAGCATGCATTGTATTAAAACAGTAACAATTGACTTAAAGGGTTCTGAAAAAATATTGAGGTTAGCCCTTGTTAATCTCTGAGAGTAACAATAGTTTCCTTTTTTTGATGAATATTTTACCTAATCTATAATTTATTAACAAGCATAACTTCAAAATAACAATTAGTCAACGTTAGCGATATTAAATTCTTGGTACCTATCAATTCCCATCATCGATGTGGCTAACTAACTAGCAATGAACGTCAGCCAGCTAGCCGACTTAAGCCAACAGGCTTTAGTTTGCAAGCCTAGGTAAATTAGCTTGTTTAATAATTAATCCTTCATTTGATATTGGCCATAATTATCCTAGCACTCAACTGTTATCCATTGGCAATCATCAGATCTAATGTTAATGTTATTCCTAGATTTAATTTCATGTAAAATCTTCCTGACATTGATGGTTTTGTTATCAGATAACTATATTTCCCCCCCTAAGTAATGTAAGAACTTTATGAGCCGCTGCTCAATGCACCATCATGCTACTCTTGTTTAAAAAAAAAAAAAATAGGGAGTGTTTTTTCCAAATTTACCCCAAGCTCCCTCATCTGTATTCCTGGTATTTTGACTCTGTAACCATGCGTGCACCCGCATGTTAAGCTTCTCTAGGAAAACCCCTCCTGTATGGAGTGCAGTTACAGAGCAGGATGCACATCATTTGTGCTGGATTACACATTCTCACATACAGAAGGTTCTGTTCTTACATTTCCATGCTGTACTTGGTCAGTAGCAATCTCCCTTCTTCAAACACAGAACATTGTAAAATAGTAATAAGAACAATGACATTTGCATGCTGTGCACGGTCACTGTAGGCTATACTATGGGAGCATATAAGTGTACTACGATATGTTTACGCTTTGTACATTGTTGATGAGCGATGTTTTGTGTTTTTCTGTGAAATGTGAGAAAGAGACCCTTGAAAAGAGGATGCGGCGGCGATGGGTTTACACAGCATTGCTCTTTCTTCTCAGTCGCTTTATGAAAGTCCTCCTTTGTTGGCCTACCTTTAGTTTTATGGCGTTAGCTGCATTACTGACAAATCGATGGCATCTGAGACGTGGTGTGCTTTATATGGGCATCAGCGGCAGAAATAAATGATTTAATAAAGACACACGCAGAAGTACGAACACAGATAAATTGGGTAATTTACAGTGTTCTCGTTTCTCTCTCTTGCCTCAGGTTATTTGGCTAGTTGTGTAATGCGCTGCAGGTTGTACTAGCACTCATTTTGCTATTTGTGTTCTGAAATAGTTTCTTTTGCTCTGTAAAGATACCCAGGATAAAGCTATATGAAATTAATTTCTTCTTTTTCTTTGTCTATTTCTTGTTATTTTACTATGTTCTGAGTTTGAAGAAGGGAGATTACTACTATGGGGAATAAGGAATAATCGATGATGTTACAAGGGAAGCAGGGAATGATACCGTTAATATAAAACCACACAAATACCCATGTAGTCTACATATGGGTTGCAGACCTTATACAATTTCATAAATGACATTCCATGATGAGGTGCTCAAGCAGCACAACCTTTAATATGCTGTATGCCACTTTTCAGGGTGGGACCTCTTTTAAGCACCTCGTTTTTGCTGAAACTGGCTGTTTGCGTATATCATATGACCGGCCACCCAGTTACTCCCAGAATGCCTTGCTCTCTAGTGTCAAACTTAATAAATCATATTTTCAAAGACTGGGGAAAATTGGATAACACCCAGCACCTGATTGTACCTAGTTCCTGCAAAGATGTCAACAGCTCGTCCAACCAGGAGTTACGTTTAAGTTTTGCACAGTGTGAGCCTTGTTTCCCCTTCATTACTGATCCTATGACACCTGACCCATCAGCTGCATATCAGCGGGCCTTTTACCCCAGCAGGAAGGCCCACAGAAATAGCCGGAAGCAGGGAGAAGGAGAGTGCGAGAGTGCAAGAGTGCGAGAGAGAGAGAGATGGTCACACAGAGAGAGGGAGAGAAAGACAATGGGAGAGAGATAGAGAGAGAGATACAGAGAGAGATGGAGGGAGAGAGAGCAAGAGAGAGATCTTGGCTCCACAGCATAGTAGGGTTGGAAAATGTGACATCCTTCCACTGCCTCTGCCAAGAGTGCCCTCACCCCAGTGAAAAAGAGAAGCTGGAGATGGAGGGCTCCCAGCCCACTCTGCCTCCTGGACAGAACAGGAGAGGACAGAGACACTGAGAGGGAAAGAGTGCTATAGTGAAAAAATAAAAAAAGGGAGCGTGGAAGAGAAACAAAAAAGGAGAGTGAGGAGGTAAGAGGAAAAAGGAACAGTGAGATGCCATACTGGAGGGGTAGAGTTAGGTTGGCATGGTTACCCATTGTTCCATTAGCACTGAAGCAGTGGTGTTGTATACTGTCTAATATCTGGGAGTAGTCTGTGTCACTGTTGGTCACACAACTCGGGTGGATGCACTGAGGTTCTCTCGCATTGTTAAGCTGCTCGGGACATGAGTGTCTGCTAAATGAGCGCAGTGTACTGAAGCTGTGGGGGGGAGCTCAGACTGAATAGCAGCATATTTAAGAGAGAGCGAGTATGTGGAAACCGACACGGTGAAGCTGTGTGCTGTGTTCCTCTGGACCGGTGTGATGCAGCTATTTTAGCTGGTGTAATGGAAACGAAGAGAGTCTGGGCTGGTTTGTGATTCTACAGCAGCGAAATCCACACCAAAGAGAGCTTACTTGCCGTGCCTTCTGCCCAACGTCCTCACCATACAGGGCTTACTTACCGCGCTCTCTGACCAACATCCTGACCAAACAGCTCACAGCACACAGTGGTACCATCGGCAAGGGTCAGGGAGGGATCACTAAGCCTGGATTTGAGTTTAATCGCTCTCTAACGACCAAAGCCGGTCAATCGAGCACCAGCAGTCTGCTTGCTAAAGCTGCGCATGAAGTGTATTCCTCCGACTGATCTCTGCGCAAGTTTAGCCTGTGGGCTGCGGTGTGAAAAGAAGCAGCTGACGACACTGTTTGCCTACGCTCAAACGCATCAGCTGTGAGATAAACGCAACTGCATGATACATGACAATTCAAACAGACTGATAAAGCGTGTGGGAAAAAAGTAACTGACACACTATGTAGCTTCCAGAACACTTCCCTATCTTCCCCGTTGCCTTTTGGCTTAGAGAAGCTAAATTTGCAGAACTGCATAGTAACTTCACAGTTCATCTGAAGACACTGCAAACCCACAGATACACAACCCTTTTAAATGCCAAACACAACTATGCCACAATTACCAAGCCAAAATGACATAAAATAGTAATAATGGCATTTAATCTTTATGATGTTGGTTTCCTCTCAGCTGTACGGAAATTACTATTTGTGGAAAATATTCGTCAGGTTGGGGTTGTCAAGTATTGCTCTAGGTCCCGATCATTACTCAGATTTTGGACTGTTAGAGATGTGCACATCTGTTCTGAATTAGATTTCCCTTGCCTGTGTAACTCTCAGGACATATTACATCATGCTCTTGTCTCATTAAGCTCTGCGATATGACACTGATTTGATTGTTGACAGGCTAACATTATACATACAATTTTGTGCAAAGGCCTAGGTGACCCTAGAACTTGGGACACTTAATTGTGTCCAGAATAAGGATTGCAAAATCTATGACTGTGGTACTTTTATGCAGGTTATGTGGTCGATTGTATCCTATTTTTAAATGAAGTAATTATCATTGGCGGTATTTTAATGCACATGAGAGTGATTATTATGGCCTTCCGCAATAGATATGGCCCTTTGCAGCGATGATTTACTGACCCCTGCTGGAGAACTGATTTATCTCCACTGCTCACTCACTTTATTTGAAACTGGTCAGACACCGAAATAGCAAATCACAATGCTCAAAATGTCCACTGAATTCAACATTCCTCTCATGGGGTTTCCTTCACAAACGGTCACATGTTTGTTGCAGTTAAATATAATTATAATCATTTGCGGTTATCTGCAATGTGAAAAACGGCACACAATTCTGAATTTATAAGTCCTAAATCATGTAAGAAGGGAAACATTTTTATACAGTCTAAGGGAGAGACTTGCAAAGGAATCTGTGGAAGAAAGAGGTGTGTGTATGAGAGGTGGCGACAAGGATTCTAAAAGCAACAAAAACAACATGAAATTACATTTGGTGCAACTATTGTGGATCATAATCAACCATCACGGAATGACAGAAGTCCCTGGAGATTGTAGTGCCAACATTAGCAGTTGTATGACCCTGCAGTGGGGGCTGTATAATATAATTTTCTCAATGCATGTCAGAGAGGCAACTTAAGAGCAATTAATATTGATCTAAGCTATTTGTGTCTTTGTATCTACATTTCATAAGGCAAAAAATAAATATATATATATATATACAGTTGTGGTCAAAAGTTTACATACACTTAAGTTGAAGTCATTAAAACTGATTTTTAACCACTCCACAGACAGATTATTTCACTTTTAATTCACTATATCACAATTCCAGTGGGTCAGAAGTTTACATACACTAAGTTGACTGTGACTTTAATTTTTTTTGTATTTGGTCGCATATTCTTTGCATGCCATGACTTCCTGATGCCTGTGACCCAACAACATCAAAAAACTCGATATCTTATTTCCTGGTACTCTTACAAGCGATACTATAACGTCTCTGCATTTGAATGGATCTCTATGGGAATTGGGGGGTGGGACTTGATTGAGCTGCAAATTATGCTGGAACGGTATGGAATACATGGTTGGTAAAATAGCTGTAAGTCATCAAGGGTCTGAGGTATCAAACGAGCCTCAAACCATCACTCTGCTGCCAGATATGCAGTAGATATGGATGGATCACTTTAAGGGTTGTTTCTCCTGACAAATTTTCCTATTGAAAATAAGTCAGGAGAAGAAACCCTTCAAGTTATGCAAATGCAAACAATTTACACCAGTTGTAAGACGCCGTATACGTACGAAGCTTGCTTACAATATCACATATCACGAAGCACAGGAAAACTTAAATCAAGGTTCTACCGAGATTTGAACTCGGATCGCTGGATTCAAAGTCCAGAGTGCTAACCATTACACCATAGAACCAGTTGGTACCTATAATGAGAGAAAATTCGCATATAACTCAGCAGATATGTCCGTAGTACTGGTTCAATTATAATTAATATAAACACGTCTGTTAACACTTACAATTTTCACAGTCCATATCCAAATTTGCCCGCCTTGGAGTTGGCAGCTACAAAAGATGTTTTATCAGAAGACATAGCTAGTGTTAGCTAGCTAGCTGAGCACTCTTTGGGCGTCTAGCTAACGTTAGCTACTCTTGTCTTGGCTTGTTAGCTCCCGCTTCAAATCAGTTTTACTCGATCTAGTATTAGCAATCAAGCTAGCTGTCTGTGAAAAGCATATATCTGAGCTAACGTCATTCAACCATAGCGAACCATAAGTTAGCTGTATTTATTTTTTGTTCTCTTAGTTACATCGTGTAGATACTAGCTAGCTAAATATTTGTGGTGTTAGCCTTAGCTAGATAACGTTACATGCTCGCTAATTAACGTTAGCCACGGTAGCGGTAACTACAGTCCGTAATGCTACGACCAACGCATAACAACGTTTTAAATAGGTAGCTTGTCTGCCATAGGGTTACCTTAATACGCACACTGGCATTATTCGTTACATAAACGAGATGTATATTATTTTCGACAGCTCCACCTAACATAACAGCTATGTATGGACCTATCAGCAATACAAGGTAGTTTGCAGGTTTGTTTTCGGCTTGCTTTGCTTTGAAAGCTGTTCGGACGCACTATTCAGAATGACCACAGGGTGGCGATCCATGCTCAGTGGTGGCATGTATTTGAGTGTTAGAAATTATCTACTCCCAGGCATGCTAAACTGACTATTCGTTCATTTCGAAGGGAAATGAGTGTGCAACATAAGGACCTAATTAGGACTATAACTCGAGGCGTTTAAACAAACGAACACGGCCAAATTAAGAGATTTAAGAGAATTTCAACATTCAATTCAACTTCTACTCTTGACAGTTAATGGGAGTGTTTAATTATTCGGTGTCAATTTCCATGTTCTACAGGACATTTTGAGATGTTCCCTGAAGGAATTTATTTGACCCTTGCCTATTTGTTTGGATATACCAGTCCCTTATGTATCCACAGTTTTTCTTCTTAGGTCGACAAAACAGATATAACTTATAGTTATAGCAGTTATAGTGTTAACAGAACAGCAAAATATGTTAAACTGCAATTTGTTAACTTTCTGGTAATCCCTAATCTTTCCTTTCAGTAACAGCTGCAGATTAATTAGAATACAATAAGCATGGATTTGTTGTTATTATTATTTTTTAACTGCTAAAACACAGTGTCCCCTTTTCAGCGTCACATTTCTCTGAAGGCAAACTCGGAAAAAAACCCTGTCAACCCTATCCTCTAAGTCTGCAGAAGAATCTCAACATGAAATACAGCACATATTGTCTTTAATTTTGTCTTATACCAAAAAAAAAAAACAAGCACACAGAAAATGTGACAGAAAATGAAACAGGGGACCAACAAAACAGGCACATTGTTGTTCAGTCGTATTAACAAGTTTTTAATTCATTTGCCGTCACAAGTTTCGTCAACATTCCACAACAGCGGGTGTCCTCATTTGCAGTACACCACAGAGACCCGATGCATCTCCCTGCATAATGAAACAATCCCTGAGGTGATGTCATCGAACACATCACCAGAAAGGTGGCTTTGATCATAAGATGGTGGTTTTCACCATACTCAGGATTGGGGAATATTTGTGAAAGTCAATTAAGATAAACTGCCGGTGAGTTACAAACCACTCCTGAAGTACTGTTGAAGTACACGGTGGAGTGGAAGCGCACATTATCCCACATGGTGGCTTATAAGTTTTCAGTATAAGTCTAGACGAGGCGACATTCACAGGCACTATGGATGCACCACCCAGCTCCATATTCTTAACATTGAAAGTTCTGTTTCCCTTCCATTGACACTGGGACGTTCCAATTTGATAGATCTTCAGAAAATTCATTAAGACACATGGCCGTAAGTAGGTGACAGACAGTATTGTGGCGATGGATATTCAGAACTGTAATATGACACTGGAAACCCCCGTACCAACCGGAAAGTCCTGTAGTTAAGAAAAAGAAAAAAGGGACGTTGGATGGAACATAGGAGCTCAGTATCTTGTTTTTCTATAAAATCTGTGGTTACGATATGCTGATATACTGTAGTTCCAGAATGTCCAAAGTGTAGTGCGAAAATCAATCTCTGCTCACCAACTCTGCATTTGTTTAATGTTATATCACAGAATTTTCTTGGCTTTGTTTTATTCAGTTAAAGACAATGCTGTTTCAGGCTATATTATATGATTTATTGTACTTTTCAATGGTGTTAGACAGCTATACCACCACAGACATGGTGAGAGGGGCTATATGTGTGCAGTTTAATAATAGAAATTATTGTTCATAAGATGTGGTGTCTCAACAAAAAGGCTCAAAAGTACTTGATTTTATTGGCACAGTGACACAAACGAGTTTCGACATGGCTGATACCAAAATGAAATAAACTTTGGAGCCTTTTTGTTGAGAGTGGACACCAATCCTATGAATGTTATTTAGCATTTCCTGTCAACAGACGTAAAGCTTCCAATGAATTTAATAAAAGACTTTTGATGCAAAAATACAACCAACAGCTATCTATGTCAGTATATAAAAGTGGATTGGATTTAGGAGAATTGTGTGTCAGTCCAAAAAGAAGTAAACAGACTGAGCTACAGCTGAGCTATACCTACTAAAATTGACAAGCCTGTTAATCATGAAAACCAACCAATAAAGGGACAATTAGGAGTTTAAAAGTGGCAGAGCAAGCTCCCCCTGCTGGTTTCCATGAGTATAGCCAGTCATGATTGTGAACATGAATTTAACTCCACCTTGTATTGCTAAATAGTTATTACAGTTTTTCTCAATTGCTTAGACACATTTTCTGAAATTAAAACTCATTTCTCAAAATGATAAATACAAAACCCACACGGTCAACTCTGTCTGCAAAACTTCATATATCTCGTCAAAATCAAGCACTATTTTGAAAACC
>CM056377.1:27040676-27068775 GCA_029718625.1 Synaphobranchus kaupii
TGGAGGCACAAATGCACAAATACACGTATGCTCGGACTATCACTGTATCCTTCTGCTCCCGATCCCACGCGTGTCCACTGCACAGAAACAAAGTATTACCCGAAATTAAAGCGAAATTCATATTTTACAAAGCAAGCAACACATTCACCATGACATCACATTTTTTTATCTCGATTTGACATATTAAACATTTATAACGGAAAATGGGTCAGTCCTATTTGCACAAAGTCAGTAGCTGTTTACTGCCCATGTGGAAGGCCACCTTTGTGCATCCCTTTTATCTTTTCTTGTCACTGATTATCTCCGTGACAACAGATAGCCATGCTTTTAGAAGACTTATTACTTTTCAACAGTCCTTGCTCTATTGCAAAGAATACCAATTGGATCAGAAGTGCGGTACTCAGTGCAGTGTACGGACGGACTTTGTCGTGTGACTGCTCGCTCATCGGTCGCAGCTACATAGAAACATGTTTTACAGTCACAGACAGGGGGGACTGAACTGTCCTGGCAAGATAATGCAATCAAGATATCCTCTGCCCATTTTTTTTAAACATCACATTAGGCTTGGAACCAACTGTGAGGTAACGCGAGAGTGAATGTGTTTTGCGTGACTGTGCTAACACTCAGTTGCTCTGTATGATCTCTTCCCCCTATTTGCTCATGAAACAACCCCCCACCCCCCACCCCACCCCACCCCCCCATTCCCATACCTGCATGCTGGGGGTGGGTAGTTTACTGACTAGTAGGAGTGCAAAGAGATGCGACTGACCACATAGGGAAGAGGTGTCAAAGGGTGTCTCTGTCAAAATAAACAATGCTGAATAACAATGCAGTCGTAAGCTGCTGGTTCCATCCAGTTTCAGGTTTGCTACAACAAAACTCTTTTTTGTTTAATCTTTTTGGCTTTCCTGTAGACATGTATTTTGATATTGAACAGGCTTTGCTAATAATAATAATAATAATAATAATAATTAGTATTATTTAGTTCACTCACAGGCCTTTGTGAGTCGAGGGATGGAGGTATTTATGCTGATATATTATGTATGTTGACACAAGTAAATAAAACATTAAATGAACGCACCGCATAAAAACATGCATCACATTTTTTTCTGTTAAAATACTCTCACTGAATCATTATTAATAATAAATATATCTACATCTGGTAAAGCATTCTGCCGATTTGAAAGACGTCAGTGCAAGGATCTGATTTCCGTCCCTTTTGCTAAAAAGATTTAAAAAATAAAAAAAATAAAAAAGATCCTGCGTGCGATTCAAAATTACCATAACACAACTCCACCCCCCACTCAATTCTTTTCGCCCTCAAAGAGTTAAATCGTCTTCGGCTAACTCGGTATGCTTGATTGACGTGTGGAACACGGTGATGGCTGCTTTCTCCAATCAGAAGACGAATGTGTCACCCCACGTGGGGACCAGGCATACTCATTGGTTAGTAGCTACTGCTTGTGTTGATTGTAGATGTGTGAGCCCCACGTGGAGATTCCATTCATTCATTGATCAATTCCATCGCACCCTCACCCTCAATTGGAAAATTTACATGCATATAAAACCGACAGAGCTTGAGAGGGAGTTTTTGCAAAGGTAGAACGATGCGAACAGTATTCAGTAAATAACATTAGCAATTTAAGTGAAATGTGAAATATCCCTGGTAATAAATTACAATGTGTAACTATTTTGACTTTAAAAAATTTTTTTTTAATCATCCTAAAAATATTTTTGAAATATTTGTTGATTAACTTCCATGCATTTGACCAATTCTTTTCTGTCTATAAACTAATAAAATCGTTATAGGCTACGTAAATGAACACGATTTTATATGAGTGAGTAGTAGGCTACTTCAATAAATGATTTAATATGAAGTAAATTAGGCTACATGGTTGTTGCTTTTGTTTTTGGTCATTAAACCTAAACATTTAAAATTTTAGTCGAATTGCAGGCTGTTTGGTTACGGAATAGCGCGTGTAAATAATATTAGAAGTGGACCAGTTCAGAAAAACGGGAGAGAAAAAAATCACCTAGCTACTCCAGTTAAAGCAAAAGCTTGTTACCCTACACTCATTCACCTTGTGGTAATAACCGAACGTCTTTTCTTTCTCAAAGGAAAAAAACAACTCCCGTCTGCCCCATTGAAAACCAGGAGGGGATCAGAAAGGAAGGAGAGAGTGAGAAAGAGGGTAGAGAAGGAAGGAGTGTGTTATGAAAAGAGTGGGGCAACGAACAAGACAAAGGAGGTTGCGGCCGCGTTGAATATCTTGTCCGTCTCAGAGCCGAGTAGTAGGGCTATAGCTAGCTGCCTTTTTCTTGTTGGGCAGAATTGGTAGCTTACCGAGAACATACACTTGGGGTTGGAAGCATTTGGGCTTTTGGAGGAGCGAGGGAGAATCTCCTGCGCCAAAGTGCTGTGCAAAAAACGCTCTATCTAAACAGTTGGGCTTTCAGGAAATCGGGTGGATCTTTAGGTTATACGGAATAATTATTTTTCCGCGTCGGAGATAAACAGAACAAAGGAGTCTTCAGCAGGGAATGTGCGAGCCGAGACGAGCCTTCCAACCATCGCTTCTAAGGCCAGGCCTGATGCGATTCTAAAAGCAAAAATAAACACTATCCCATTGCTCTCGCAATCTTTTGTTAAACAATCGGAGACGAAGAATTAAGCTTGCGGACATCCAAAATGTTCCCACAGAATCGACCATCGGTACGTATAACGTTCTACATTTACAGTGCAACCTATAATTGTTGCTTAAATTGTCATTCATACATGCTAATTTTCCGAGTAACTATTATAAAGGACCCACTTTGTACGTTGAAGTTAGTTGACTTGTATTCGCAATATGAAAACTTATGTGAACAAGCCGGCGGGGTCATTCGCTGCTACGGTGATTGTTTTAACGATGACTTCAGATAAGTAGCCTAGTTATCGCTTGGTGGTTTTCCCCATCTGCTAGCTCTATCGTTTATGCTTAACTAGGCTACAGGTAAGTTGCCTTGGATATCAAATAATTAACTTATCACAATCTAATGTTTGGAGACAGTATGCGGGAGTGGACATAATTCGTAGCCTCCTAGTAATGCATTCATTTGATGTAACTCATCTGTCCATTGAGGTAAAACTAAGGTGATACGCAATAAGAAAATTTCTGTTTTTATTTGTGTGAATGAGAGAAATGGTGGGAAACCTACCAAAATATGGAGAGAATCCGATTCTGTAGTAAAGATTTAAAATGACTAATTCTGGGGCACCCCCCTCTCAAATCTATTCTAGACTGGACTAGTAAGAACTTGAGAAGGTGTTGTTTTCTAGCTGCATTCTATACTGTAGTTCTAGCGAGAGGAGTTGATGTCCCACTGTGGCCCAACTCTTTCCCATCTTGTGACCCGCTGTTGACACACTTACTTAATCATGGCGTATCCCAGTGAAGTGTTATTTCGGCAGGCTCTTTGATGTAGAGTAGACCGACAAGCCGTACTCCAGAATCCGGGCATCTCTGCAATAATAATCAGACCTGATCGAGAAAGCTTCACGAGGAAACGGGCTGCCTAAACATGCACTCGCGCTTGGGGAGGCTGTCACTATTCCTGTGTGTCAACTTTAAAAAAATAATTTAAAAAAGTTTGAAAAACCTAGCCTTTACGTTGCAAACGGGTGTGATCTGTTGGGTTCATGTAGATGTGAAATCTCCAAAATGCTCTAAAATTCCTTTTTGCTTCCAGTTGTGTTATCAGTAAGAAGCATCTTGCACACCCAGGGTTGCATAGCACTGGGCATGAATTCTAAATCGCTATCCCTGTACTGAAGCTGTGCATTTTGCATCTTCTAAAAGCTCACCAGGAATTAAGACCAATTACTAATAATGATTTGCATTATTCCTACAAGCATAGCCCCTGGAAAAAAAAACATTTGAGTATATCTGAATTCAAAGAGCCAAAAAATACATCCATACTTTATACACCTAAACCCTTTGGGAAAGCCCTGTGCATAAAAAGACAGACTAGCCTATATCGACTGTCTCACACACATACACACCCCAATCACCTTTCTGCAACATATATAAGAATATATATGAATTACTGGCACAATTTGTTTTTGTTAATTATCACCCTCATCACTAATGTTTTCCTCACATAAAGATGATTTTCCACAGAGCTCACTGCTATTTGACACTGATCCCATAATCGCTGGAAACTAGCTTTAAACCAGGTGTGTATGGCTTCACAAAGCAGGGGCAGGTGTATCATGGGTGGGTACAGGACCAGCACCTCATCTCCACTCCTGGGGCTTGCCAGACTGCCCTGATCTGAACTACAGGGAGGGTGCTGGTGGTGGTTATGCCTCTTAACCGAATTTCACTCTCCCAGGCGCTCCTCGCTACCTCTTCAAGAGAACAGCTTACCGCTCTTTAAACCTGGGTCCTGCCAGTTAATCTCCGCATCTACAAGAGCTGCTTTGGCTGTGGTTCAGGAGAGCCATTGAGGGAAAGTAAAAAAAAATAAATAAAGGCTTTTGTTTTTTTTACATTGTTTTTCATTCAGGTTGTGGCTGTGTAGTGCTGAACAGTTTGTTGTGTCATAAGCCCTGTCCCAGATGGCATTTGATAACTGTTAAGCACATTTCAAATGTGTTTTGAACTGGGTTAGTGACATCTTTGCATAAGGTTCACAAATTTGTCCAGCAACCCGGTTTTTGAACCTCCATTGTGTCGTGAACTATGTGCCATAGGCAACTGTCATATCTGAACAATCCAATGGATGTTGTGCTCACGTTCTGGAAAGTCTGAGCGCAGTTGTGTGCAGAGGAAAGGGTTTCGGAAAGTGTTCTCCATTTCCAGTCAGTTTAATACAATCCTGCTTGCCGGACGGCTGTTGTTGAGCATATCCCTGCCATTTTGGCTCCTGAAATGAGATGGAAGGTGAAACGAACAAACAGTACAGAGACTGGAAGGAACCCCTGCCCCCCCCCCCCCCCCCCCAAATCCAGGGAACTTCCAACCGTTATCTGGCGCGTAAATGAAAGTTATGCAAGCAATGACTTGATCTGATCTCACTCTATGGGCCTGACCTGTTTCCCTGCTTTGAAAACCCATACAGTGTAAGCCAGGGCTGTGAAACTCAAATCCTGGAGGGCCGCTGTGTCTGCCGGGTTTTTTGATGTGCTCCAGCTCTTAAGTGCTTAATTTAAGTCATTGATTGGCTAAAGAGTCTGCTGCACACCTTGTTTCCAAGGCTTAAATTGGCTGCTGATCGAATGGAAATCACGAAAACCGAGAGAGACCGCAGCCCCCCAGGACTGGAGTTTGTGTCCCCTGATGTAAGCTGACCTGGAGAACAGTATTTGCGGGCAGTATAGTAATATGAAAGCTGTACAGGTGCAGTGGTGGGGTTGTTGTTGCAGACAGACAGCTGGCTCCTCTTGCAGTGGTCTGGCTCCAGCTGTAATGTATCCGGCCTGGCTTTTCCCTGGAGGTTTTTTTTTTTTTTTTTTTGCAGGTAAAAATGTTTCATTTTTAACTTTTGCTGGTTGTACAGTATTGCTTCTGCTCCCACTTTCTTTACCTCATGGGGAGAGGGAGGTCTGTAGGCTTTTAGAAATGAGTGTGTGTGCTTGTGTGTGTGTGTTTAAAAATTGTGTGTGTGTGTGTGTGTGTGTGTGTGTGTGTGTGTGTGTGTGTGTGTGTACACGTGCTAAAGAGTCAGAAACGTATTTTGTTCAGATGGACACAGTCAAGCCCCTGCCCTTAGTTTAGGGCACAGTGTGCAGGTTTAATCCTCTAAAGAAATAAACAGAGCTTGGTGATTTGTAGCGCAGGTGCTCATCTTAAACCAGCGCTTTGTCATTTAGGCCAGATAATCTTGGCCTGCCAGGCAGTCCATGTGATGTTTCTGGCTGCTGAAGAGCCTAATGGGTCTTCAAGGGCTCCACGATGTGTCATGCAAGCCACTAAATATAGCGTCGATGAAGCCGGGAAGTTATGTTTACCAATTTCGTAATTACTGTACCGACTAACCGTCAGCTACAGCCGCGTGCGTTATTGACAGGGCTTATGCGAAGACGGTGGTGACCTGCTGTCTCAGAGCAGCTCTAGGAATCCGGGTCCGCGGACCGTGTGAAGTTTTGGGACTGGGTTCCTGTAACGGAACACACGCGAATAATTTCGCCCCGACTTCAAGAGCTTTTCCGTCCCGCCTCCTGAGTCACCTCCGCCAGGCTTGGAGTCTTGTCAGGACATCCTGTTCATCTGTCTGTCTGTCTGTCTGGCTGGGCCAGCCAGTGCTATTGACGCCCAGCGCTAGCTGCTGCCTCAGTTTGCACAGCGTTTGCAGTGTTGTCTTTGGGAATAGCCTTTGAGGGGGGTGGGGTGGGGTGGGGGGGGGGGGTAGGTAGTGTCTGCTCCAGGTTTACACAAGTTGTGAGCGCGTGTGGCTGAAATCTCCCCCATGGAAAGTCCACGGGATAGCTAATAAAAGGAGGTGCCTACGCTAATTAACCGAGCTGACAGGCAGGCTCTTCTCAGGTACTAATGTGTCTGGACAGCAGGGAAATTTGAATAACGAGCTACTCAAATAAACGTTAAAAAGGACGCACAGCGCTAATGAAACGGGTGCCTGGCAGTGCTGCGCTCACCGGTAAGGGGGGGGGGGGGGGGGGTGGTGGTGTGTGCTCTCGAGCGCGTAGTGTGGGATCAGCGCGGTTGGGGCAGTGTGCCTGAGCGTGGCTTCGGTCTTGGGGGCGAAAAAATGCGTTAAAAAATGCAAAGAAGTGGTTGGTGTAGAAAACGTATTTGAATGCGGTTCGTATAAGAGGCTTGGACTTCAAAGGCTGAATGGAGGGGAGCCTTGATGCCTGGTTTCACGGATTTAAAACCGACCAGACTTATGGGCCTACCTTGTGATGAGGGGGAGAGAGGCTGCTGCCATGGCCCTCAAGTCATGGGGAGGGGGAATTTTGAGCCGCTGATTCCACACACTCCGCTGGGTTCCTTCCCACTCCTCCCAAAGCCCCTCTGGATCGGGCGCGCGTGAGCGCGCGCGCTAATGATTCTCTTCCTGGGAAAGCACCGCGCGCGCGATTAGCAGGCACAGATTCCTGGGACATTAATCAGCCAAGCCGCTGCAAAGGTTGGGCTGGAGTCCATCAGGGCCGTTACCAGTGGGGGCTGTCCCCCTAGCCTCTGCCACCGGCCCATAAACTAGCCGAGTTATGGCTCCGTCCGCACTGCGGATGGGCTCCTCTGTCCTCCGCTCCGGAGGAAGGCACCGTAATTATATATAGTTTTATACGTAATAAATATACATTATTGCTGAGCTGTTCCAGACTGCAGAGTTTGGCTGCGGAACCAAAGGCTTCTTATCCGCAGAGCCGTTTCAGGGGGACATGGAGTAGGTGGCGCAGTCACAACCTAAATGATTTATTTATTTTTTTTAAATTCAAAAATACACACCTCTTTATAAAATATGCATAGCTCTGTATTTATTGTCCTCCATTTTACTTTCTTAATGTGCTTGAATGTTTTAGGGCCGCTCTCACCGAAACTATAACCAGTGGTAATGGTAGCTGACAAGATGGTACAGTTATGCGTGTGAATTATGTGTAGTGACAGTGTGTTTATGAAAAGCTGGATTTGAAAAAGCTGTAAAAAAGAAAAAAGAAAAAAAAGAAAAGTGCCCTCTAGGGAGGGGGTTAAATGTAGGCTGAAGGGGGGGGGAGGGGGGTGGGGGGGTGTGAGAGCTCTGTGGGAAACCATCTTTATGGGAGGAAAACACTGGTGATAAGGGTGATGATTACAAAAAAAATTGTCTGTTTTTTTCTTAGTATCATCTTATGTATGTTGCAGAAAGGTGACTGGGGTGTGTGTGTGTATGTGCGTGTATGCGTGCGTGTGTGCGTGAGACTGAGTTGATAATCTTTTTTTTTTTTGGCACGGGGCTTTCCCAAAGGGTTTAGGTGCATAAAGTGTGGATATATTTTTTGGCTGTTTAAACACAGAGATACTCAAATTATTTTTTTAATGAAAGGAAGTGTGAAATCTTTGAGTGCGTTGCCTATACTGTACTCCCCTGAGTGTGTGAGTGTGTGAGTGTGTGAGTGTGTGTGTGTGTGTGTGTGTGTGTGTGTGTGTGTGTGTGTGTGTGTGTGTGTGTGTGTGCGTGTGTGTGTGTGTGTGTGTGTGTGTGTGTGTGTGTGTGTGTGTGAGGGACTAAAATGAAAAAGAACAGTAGTCTGGAGCACTGATGTGCACAGCAGGATTCTGCAAAGTGTGCGTGCGTGCGTGCGTGCGTGCGTGCGTGCGTGCGTGCGTGCGTGCTGTGAGAGAGGGAGAAAAGCAGAAAGGGAGGGAGTGAGTGAATGAGTGAGCAAGACGATAATGAAAGGGAATTGCACTGAGATTGGGACCACCATTACCATTTTGTGTGCGTGTGTGTGTGTGTGTGTGTGTGTGTGTGTGTGTGTGTGTGTGTGTGTGTGTGTGTGTGTGTGTGTGTGTGTGTGTGTGTGTGTGTGTGTGTGTGTGTGTGTGTGTGTGTGTGTGTGTGTGTGTGTGTGGATGGTTTTGAGGCCATTTTGATCTGGTGGTGGTCTGATTTTTTTTCTGAGGGAGAGAAAAATTAAAATGACTGCAGGCTGGGAATGACAAAGTACTGGTCTCAGAGGCCGTTCGCGTGAGCGTGTGCATGTGTGTGTGCGCACCCATGTGTGTGTCTATGTATGTATTTGTGTGTGTGCACGTGTGTGTGTGCGCACACATCACCTCAGACACTTTAGCAGCCAGGTTATATGAAGCAGCAGGTTCACCCTGATAATCAGGGGAAGGCCCAGTCAGTCTCTCCCTATGTAAAGGCCTATTGGAGTGAATTTAGCCCTGATTAGAGTCATTACTCTCCTAGCCTCCTGCCCCCCCCCACTCTGCCTAACACCTCCCTGCCTGGCACGAGCGCTGGGTCAGATGGGTCTCTGAGATTTCATCCCTCCTGCGCAGATTAGCGTCCCGCTGACGGGAGGCAGCCCAAGTGTGGGGCTGGGTTCATGCCCCAGGTAGCCCTGTGTCCCGTACATCACATTGGAACATCCTCACAGTGCACTGTGCACCACAGCCACGGTCAGGAGCTTGAGGAGTCACGCCCTGAAGAGGACGTGGCGCCGTCTTTCCTACTACCGGCTGACGGGATTGTGTAGCGGCGATTCTCTAGCGCTTGCTACACGGGGGGAATTGAATTACATAGGGTCCAATTGGCTACCAAATTGGGAAAAAAAGGGAAAAAAATAAAATTATTAAAAATCTGAAAAATCCCCAGATGATATACATACTTCCGGGTTTTCGCTGATAATAGTATGGAGGATATTATTTGCATACTGCATGTTACATGCTAAACAGTAAACAGTACACAGTCTGCTAGTACATAGTACACAGGACACCGTAGCTATGGCTCTTATTCAGACATGGGCTGTGTCCAAATCGGAGCCCTGAGTCATGTACTGTGTACTAGCATACGGTGTACTGCTTACCGTTTAGTGACATGCAGTATGCAGAACATATCCTGCATACTATTATCAGCGAAAATCTGAAAATAAGCATATCATCCGGGGATATTAATAACACTCAATGTTCAGAATTGTTGTGTACTTAACAGCTTTTTTAAAAATTATACTCAACTGGTATTCTCAATAGTGCGTTGATTCGGACACGGCCACAGCCATTGACATCCGGGGCAGAGGGGCGCAACAACACTGAAGTACTCATTAATTCATTAATTAATACTCATCTCATTAATTTGGAACATGCGAAAAAACATGCCAACAGGTGCATCCACAGGAAATGAGCATATGCCCTTTACCTCCTTTACTATGGTAACACACTCTGTTAACTGTATTCTCGACCAGTAGTATATATACACCGTATATGCTAAAATGATGTTGCCTATTTTCACCGGAACAACTGCTGCGCATACTTTAGCTGCAGCATCAGAGTCCTTCTCCAGGGACTCGAACCCTTGACCCTCAGAAACGGCCTTCCTCTGGCGCTCAGATCTGAACGCTTAGCGTCAAGGAATATGATTGTCACTTTAGCGCTTTTAATGAATTTTGTAATGGTCCTTGAGAGACTGCACAAATGGCAAGCGTCAGTGGGGTGCTGATGATGATGGCGCAGAAGCGAGAGAAATTGGTGCCGGCTCGCTTTAAACGCCCCGTTTACGTTTCCGGAAGAGCCACCACAGCGGCTTGGAAAGCTCATACGTCCATGGTGACGACGGGAGATGTAGAGGTCACACACGGCATTCCAGTTCAAGTCTATTCTAACACTTCAGTATGAGGAAAAAAAAAAAGTGTAAAAAAGTTTGTTTGGTTGACATGGGCCGGCCTAAATGCTGTCCGTTTGCTGCCATCAGAATAAAGTGATTTAGTTATCGTATTGATCTAGAATTCCCAGTAAATGTGCTTTAGTCAGAATGGCCTGGTTCCTACCAGGACGTTCGTTGAGAAATGGACCTGCTGGGCTGTCACATTAGGCCCAGTGATCACAAACGCAGAGGAGTTTGAAGGCTTGCTGTATAAAGTCTAATTGATAGTCGCCAGAAAAAGTATGTACGTCCGCACGGACCCTAAATGACATCATAGCAGACCCAAAACGGACCCAGAGTCCGCGGTGTTAGTGATGCACTCAGATCTGCTGCGGCTTTCTGCTGTACTGTCGGTGTCCCTCCCTCTCTGTTTCCAGGTTGTTGTTGTTTTTTATCGCACTGTTTTGCATAGTATTTTATGCTTGTATGTGTAACCTCTTGGCCAGGGTTCTATCGAAAATATGTGTATATGAGTGTGTATGTGCTGTGCTAGCAGTGTGTGTGCAAGTGTGTCTCTGTGTGTGTATGAATGTGAGCAAGTGTGTGTGTGTGTGTGTGTGTATATGAGTATGTATGTGCTGTGCTAGCAGTTTGTGTGTGTGTGTGTGTGTGTGTGTGTGTGTGTGTGTGTGTGTGTGTGTGTGTGTGTATGAGTGTGTATGTGCTGTGCTAGCAATGTGCGTGGGTGTGTGTGTGTGTGTGTGTGCGTGTATATGAGTGTGTATGTGCTGTGCTAGCAGTGTGTGTATGAGTGTGTATGTGCTGTGCTAGCAGTGTGTGTTTGTGTGTGTGTGTGTGTGTGTGTGTATGAGTGTGTATGTGCTGTGCTAGCAATGTGCGTGGGTGTGTGTGTGTGCGTGTATATGAGTGTGTATGTGCTGTGCTAGCAGTGTGTGTATGAGTGTGTATGTGCTGTGCTAGCAGTGTGTGTGTGTGTGTGTGTGCGCGCAAGCATGCTGGAGCTGCTCGAGTCACAGCAGGAAGCCTTTCCCTCAGCCTCCATAAATCTGTCCATCTTCTCTCCTCCGCTTCATTGAAATGGCAGTCCTTGGTCTCGGGGCCGTCGCACACTCCCTCTTCTCCCCTCTGTGTTTTTTCACGCCTCTCTTTAGGAAGTGTAGCGCACTTTTTCCGAAGGACAGGTTTGAGGGTGAGGCTGCGCGGTGACTGAAACGGAAAGGAAAGATTGCGATGAAAGGAGGAGGAGGAGGAGGAGGAGGTGTGAAAGAGAGAGGCGTCTTTTTGGCAGTGACCCCTCTAAAGCCACCAGAGAGCAGTTAGAGTGCACCAGCCCCCTGCCAGCTGCAGGAGAGCAGAGCTCAGTAGCACTGGGAGGGGAGAGGAGTACATCCTCTTCTGCACCCTTTTGCCTTCTAGGACCCCCCCCATTCAACAAACCTTCCATTTCCTCTCTCCCTCTCTCCCTGTCTCTCCCTCTCTATGCTGCTCACCCCTACTCTCTCCCTCTCTCTGCTGCTCTCCCCTACTCTCCCTCTCTCCCTGTCTCCCTCTCTATGCTGCTCTCCCCTACTCTCTCCCTCTCTCCCTGTCTCCCTCTCTATGCTGCTCTCCCCTACTCTCTCCCTCTCTCCCTGTCTCTCCCTCTCTATGCTGCTCTCCCCTACTCTCTCCCTCTCTCCCTGTCTCTCCCTCTCTATGCTGCTCTCTCCTACTCTCTCCCTCTCTCCCTCTCTCTGCTGCTCTCCCCTACTCTCTCCCTCTCTCCCTGTCTCTCCCTCTATGCTGCTCTCCCCTACTCTCTCCCTCTCTATGCTGCTCTCCCCTACTCTCTCCCTCTCTCCCTGTCTCTCCCTCTCTATGCTGCTCTCCCCTACTCTCTCCCTCTCTCCCTGTCTCTCCCTCTCTATGCTGCTCTCCCCTACTCTCTCCCTCTCTCCCTGTCTCTCCCTCTCTATGCTGCTCTCCCCTTCTCTCTCCCTCTCTATGCTGCTCTCCCCTACTCTCCTGCACTCATTTTCTTACACACACACACACACACACACAAATAAATGCACACGCGCGCGCACATACACACCCCATATTTGTGGCTGTTTCTTTGATTGCGGAATATGGCCCAGGCTTAGGAGGAACGCCTCTGTAATCTGGGAAATGTTCCCCGGTTCCCCAGAAAATTACCCAAGAAATTTTGGGTTCCCTAGAAATATTACTCATTTGACCAAGAGGTGTGTTTCCATAGGCGTTGCTTGAATATAAATCCCTTTTAAATGAATGCTACTTGATTGGTGTTATGTTATTTTTGAAATAGTGGTGCTGTGCTAGTTCATAGGGCCGGAGACCTAGTATATGCACCTTTATAGTTTATGAACCTTTCAGTAAATGGAGTCCTGCAGCATGTTTTCTTTTGCCTTGTCAAATGAGAGTTTGTGAGTCGTAACACGGGCTGGGATAGGGGACGCTGAAAGTTTGGGGTGGGTGGGTGGGGGTTGTGTGGCCCGGGACTGTGTGTGTCCTGACAGAGACACGCACAGACTGAGAGAGAGAGTGCCGCCTCCGTGCGCAGAGGGGGGTCTTTGTATGGCCGTCCTGCTTCATTATCCCAGGATCCTAATTGCACGGGGCCCTCAGCTGGGAAGGGCCAGGCTATTGGGGGTGCCGACCTGGTGGAGTCCCTCTTTTAATCCTAAATTTAACAAGCTTCTCTATTCATTTAAACCCCATTCTCCTACCTCCCTCCCTCCCTCCGTCCCTCCTTCCCTCCTTCCCTCTCTCCTTCAACCATCTCTCACACTTTTCTCTTTCTTCCCCTCCCAGTAGTCCCTGTTCTCCCTCACATCTCCACGCCCCCCACTCATCTCTCTCTCATCTCTCTCTTGCTCTGTCTCCCCCTCACTTGTCTTTCATCTCTGTCCTTTGGCTATGCTGCTCGCTTCGCTTTGAACGGGGCGTACGCGTCGCCGTATCGCAGTTCGCCAGTTTCGCTGCAGCGTTTCGCGTTACTTATTCGTAGCGCTCCCTCACGAAATGCACATTTGTCGCGCCACCTTAAAAATGTTAATTTACATTTCATTGCTGTCTTTTGTCTACTTCTGACCAATACTGTGATCTTTTCCATGTAGGGATATGTCTTACACTAAGCAGGTTGATTAATCTGGAAAAAGGTGAACATGTATGTCTGTGAATTGTAACCGAGGCCTTTACTCTCCTATAAACTCTCTTTCGGAGGGTTTTTCTCATTTTTGCTCTTTCTCCTTAGGCACCTCTTCAGCCTCCTCCCGGGTCCTCGGCCTCAGCGGCGGCGGCTGCAGCAGCGGCGGCGGCAGCAGCGTCGGGGACCCCCCAGTCTCTGAAGCTCACGTACCCCGAAACCCTGGACCGCATTAAAGAGGAGTTCCAGTTCCTGCAGACGCAGTACCACAGGTAGGCCTGTAGATCACTGCTAGGCCCATAGTTCACTGCTGGGCCTTTAGACCACTGCTAGGCAGGCCCGTAGACCTCTGCTGGGCCCGTAGACCTCTGCTGGGCCCAACATAATGAGAAGGAGAACCTTCAATGTCTCCGGAGCTATTAGTGTTTGGCTTTAACACTGAATATTCTCTCCTGCTATTAGGTGTCTATGAGTGCAATATACTTGGGTGGTATAGATGTCAGAGAAGTGTGTGTGTATGTGTGTACGCACATATTACTAACATAATATGTGTGTTTTTGATTGACAGCCATCCCCCTGCTTCTGAACCTGCTGTGTATTTGTAGCTGGGGTTCTGGGAGCTGGATGGGGGCGGGGGGGGTAGAGAGATGCCAGAGGCATTGATGCCGATCCAAGGCACAGCCATACCCATGAGATGTAAACACGGATCTGAGCACGCGTGTGCCCATGTGATGTAAACACGGATCTGAGCATGCGTGTGCCCATGTGCCGTAAACATGGATCTGAGTGTGCATGTGCGTGCGTGCGTGCATGTTTCATATCATATTCGTGCGTATTTGATATTCCTCTCAGTGGACAGGAATGCAGCGGGACTAGTCAGGCTGCCTCCAATGCTGGCCTCTCGCTGGCATTCCCTGTTTTTGTTGTTTTTTTCCCCTCCTCTTCCCCTCCTCCCCTCTTGGCACACCTTCACACGAGTCGGCTTTGATTCCGAACGCCAGAATCTGGGAAATCCACCCTCTCCCAGCCCCTATTGTAAGACCCGGCTCCCCCACCCCCGCCCCCACGAGCCAAACCCTCCACTCCCCCCTCCCCTCTGTTCCCAGTACAAACAAGACCCCTCCTTTCAACAGCATCGCTGATTCCACACATTCCTCCAGAAGGCCCCCCCCCTCTCCGGCCTTCAGTCTTCGTCTCAAAAGCCCTCCTCTTCCTCGGTCTGCGGTAGTCCTCTCACCTTCAGTCCACACTGCTCCTGCATTTTCTTAACATCAAAAAGAAAAGAATCGTTAATAAATATCGATGTTAAAAAAAATAAAAAAAGCCTTGTTTGATCAGCCGGGGTTTAATTAGGCTAGCAGCTGAGCACGCTACTCTGTCAGGTCTTCATCATTTTCAGAGAGAGAGAGATAGAGAGAGAGAGAGAGAGGCGCGTTGTGCGCAGCGTGGAGCGAGGCGGTAGTGGGACATATGAGGCGTTGATACAATACGGCAGAGGACCAGAGCAGGAGACGTGACCGGGAACCCAAGCAGGGACACAGCCGGGCCGTGGAGAGCCACGTTTTTTCCCGTAGCCTCCTCCAGCTAATCCCCCTGCTCTGGTTTTTAGCTCACAGCAGCGGCGCGCCGCCGACACGTATGCGCTCCGTATCTCACGGGTATGCGCCCCGTCGCCCACACGTATGCGCCCCCGAACCGACACGTATGCGCCCTGTAGGCAGGCCTGAGGGAGCGCTGTTCTGAAAGCCGGCGCAGGGCAGGGGGGAATGAGGTGCTTATCGGCACCGGGCTTCAGACCCGAGCGCTGGCACTGGGGGCTCTGAGGCCCCCGACGGCCTTCCTCTCTCGGGCCTTTCCTCTGCACTGGGGGCCCGTTCTGTCCCCTCGTGTAATTTTGGAGCTAACCAAGCCCTAGAGGAACATGACCCACCCCCCTTGCACACCAGCTACACAAACTACACTCTCTAACTCCTAAATCTGTGCTGTAAATGGAAAGGCTTAATTTTTTTCCCCCATAGTATCGATCGTAGCCGCTGCTTGATTGCAGATGCTGAGGAGAATTATAGAGCAGGGAAGAGACAGCGGTAAAGGGATTAGCAGAGATGAGTTTTCGATGTGTGTGTGTGTGTGTGTGTTAACATCTGTGCTTGCGTGTTTGTGTGAAAATGTGTGTGTGCGCATGCCTGTGTGTGTGTGTTTGTCTGTGCCTGTGTGCATGTTGTTGACATCTGTGTTTGCGTGCGTGCGTGCGTGCGTGCGTGCGTGCGTGCGTGCGTGCGTGCAAGCGAGCGAGCGAGAGAGAGTTGGGCTGGGCCAACAGCTGCTCTTTCATAACTTTGAACACCCAGACAGGATGGAGGCAAAGAGGAACTGTTGTCAGGAGGCTTTCATTATAAACGCACACACATACACACAAGCGCACGCGCATACTCACACACATACACATACACACAAGCGCGCGCGCATACACACACACACACACATACACACAAGCGCACGCGCATACACACACAGACACGAACGCACACACACACACACACACACACACACACAAGCGCGCACGCATACACACACAGACACGAACGCACACACACGCAAAGACAGACATATATATATACACACACACACACACACACACACACACACACACACACACGCGCGCACACACACGCCTCTTGAGAGTCCCCCGTGGTCAAATGGGCAAACAAGGCCCTCAGTAGGCGTGGTTGGCACATGTGCATATTTGTCCTTGTCGCGGTGGCTGTGTGCAGAGGACGTTGGGGGTGCACTCAGAACGAAACGCATATCCACTCAGTGTGCTTAAGGGCAGCCACACGCACTCACTCATTCACACACACATACACACACACACTCGCACGCGCACGCGCACACACACACACACACACACACACACACACACACACACACACACACTCGCACGCGCGCACGCACGCACACACACACACACACACACACTCGCACGCGCGCACACACACACACACACACACACACACACACACACACACACACACACACACACACACACACACACACACACACACACACACACACACACACACACACACACACACACACACAAGGGCAACCACTCCAGTGTTTCCCTGGTACTCTTAAGAGTGAAACCACCCTTAACGAAACTGCCGCAGCCTCAGCTGAAGTCCAATCTGTGGCTTTTAAACTTTAAAACCTTAATCTCAGCGCCCCCCCTCCCTCCCCTCGTTTAAATGCGCGCTGAATGCGTGCTCTAGCTGCATTTCCATTAAAATGGAGAGGGGAAAAATTAACTTTGCAGCACTAAAAACAATCGCTTCTGATTGTGTGCAATACACCACCGGGGCAGGTGCTCCCGGAATGCTTTGTCAGGGAAAAGTGGAGTCACATGACTTCAGCCAGTCCCACAACTCGTGGCTAGCAATGAATCATTTGTCTGAGAGAGTGGTGGCTTTATTTATTTATTTACTTACTTATATGCTTATTTTTTTTGCATAAATAAAGCAGTAAGTTGTGTGTGAACTGCAGCTGTTTCTGTGCACCCTAATGCATATTTAAACCAGTTATTCTCATTCTTCAACTGTCAAATGAGTAAAAATGCGAAGTATTTTTTAATTAATCTAAATGGCAATACTTTTAATTTCCATAATGCCTTAGAGTACAAGAGGACTACACGGTACAATAACAAGAACAACAATAATAATAAGCAAAATTATATAAAGAACCTGGATGTTCAATATTGGGAAAACTGGATATGAGTCATTGGAATGATTTGTATGGAAATGCAAATGTGGGGAAAATGTGGGGCTTGTCTTGAGTTGCATGGATAAACTGTGAGTTTGTCTGATTTGTCATGCTTGGTTGCACTTCTGAATTGACAGAACTTGCAGCAAGGAGCAGCAATTCAATGCAACTGAGTGTTGAAAGCTTAGAAAATAGAGGTGAAATTAGAAGGATTGTACAGTGAGAGAGAGAGAGAGAGAGGATATCTTCAGCATGAGGCAGTACCACTGTGATGTGCTTTTTAGGTATGAGGCTTGTAATCCGAATGCCAGAGCAACAGGAGCGATGTGATTGTGTGTGGGCTGGTTGGGTGGTAACCTGGGTTGCTGAAATTTGGCTAATTATTGTTTGTCTGTGATTTTAGAGCATCCTATGAAAAGGGTGTTATAGTAAGCTAAATGTGAGGCAATCGAAATAAGTATGGCCTGTTTGTTTCCCCTTTGGCAGAAGACGGGATTGAATACCGGAGATGTTTCTGAGGTGAAAGAGATTTCAGTGATGTTATTGTTATGTGATTCAGAGGGGTGTTTGGAACCTAACACTGCTCTCAGATTGTTTACAGATGTAAGGGCTGTGATTACATGGCTGTCAAAGGTAAGACTGCAATCACTAGCTGGGGGGAACACTTAGTCTCATTCAAAGAGACAGGATGACAGAGCAGTAATGGCTAGATTGTGTCTAGTACACTTTTGGAAACAGAACTGTGAATTAGTTGGACCAAGTCAGGTGAAAATGTGGAAAAGATTTAGTGGGGGGAAAAAATAATTGGTCTAAGAATGGGTCCTTACAGGACACCGGTGAAAACGGGGATGAGAGCTGATTGCTCAAAGTGAATAGTTTAATGCTTTAATGGAGAGGAGACAGCAGGCCCTATCTTACACCCGGCGCTTGGTTCATTATAACGCCTTGCGTTCACGTCGTTTAAATACCATGTATTCTTGTGCCCATTACAAGTGAACTGGGCGTGTTGGTCTTAAAATGAGGAGTGGCCAGGATTATTTTTGGCGTATTGCTATCTTGAACCAGCAGAAAGCGCTTGCGCTAAAACCACCACAAAGTGGATTGTTTTAAAGCATTACGCTACGAGTAAAACAGGTTGGTCACATTTCCATAAACAGGACATTATAAAACAAGGGGAAATATGCGTGAACATATGGGTTGCCAACCTGACAGCTTTATTGTATTTAGTCATCATTAAGGCAAAATAACGGTATTTATGCTATGAATCAATATTACTATGCAGGTAGCCTAATGAACTCCAGATGAAGCTTGAACTTCGAGAACTCCATGAGAACAGCCTCATGGAATTGATGTCTGACACTCATTGCATAATCAAACAAAATTCATTGAACAAGCAGGCTAATTTGGCGTTTTCTAAGGTGAGACTGAAGCCAGCTTATTCTCAGCATGTCTGTTTCGCCATCAAGCAATCCGCCAAGGTGGAAAAGCAGGCTTTTAAAAGGAATGGGATATGACATTTTAATTGGTTTATTGCATGTCACGCCCAAGACACCTATAATTAATGAAGAGACTGGGTTCAGCCCATTTGCACCTTGCGCTGTGCTTAGGGCCAAAAAACACGCCGTTAAAATAGCAAAAGTGGACTTGGACACGCCCTAAATGGACTTTACGCCATGCGCTTAGACCAAGCGCCAAGATAGAGCCCCGGGTGTGTCAGATATTCCGAAGGGTGGGGGTACACCCTCATCGTGCACCCCTGCCTCTACCTGATTCACAGCTTTCAATCAAGAAAAGAGGTTACATGAGTGCCGTAGTAAGATGGCAGCTGTGTGTGAAGTCAGTGCACACAATGGCAGTTTTCATTGAAAGTCACAAATCTTTACAAGTTGACCGTCCTTTCAAAACTTCAAAGAGTAAGCTCAATAACCCCCACCCCCCCCAATCAAGTTGCTCATGTCTTGTGTGGTTGGCTGTGAAATTGCAAGCCGGAGATGGTCGTCACTAAAACATGATTGCCCCGGTTGTGAAATTGCATGCAAGACGTCTTCATCACTCTAAAACGCGATTGGCTTGGAATTTATGAGAGAAGGGAGTGTGGGATCGTTATTCACAGCAGCTGCCTATCGGTGTTCTGCGTAGCACAATTCCCAAGCCCCAAATCTGTTACTCAAATCATGGTCCTCGAGGGCCCAGAGCTGCTGGTTCCCCCCCTTCCTTTACCTGGGAGTCAGGTGTGGAGACAGTCTAGCCAATGACTAGCACTAATTTTTCAGTTATTTACCTGGGGAAAGAAGAAAACTCTGGCTGGGTTTGTTCTAGGGCAAAGATTGTAACATAAAAGTAAAGAGAGAGTTCACTTGAGAGAGAGAGAGAAAGAGAGAGAGAGAGCAAGATAGAGAGAGAGACTGACATGTGGAAAATGCAGCTCTCTGTCCCTTTAGCATTGTAAAGAAGCCTCTCTGTGGGGAAGTTAAACTCGGCTCTGTGCATTTTTTCTGTGAAACCACAGGGAGTTCAGAGCCCCACGTGTCGCGTATTGGCGCACACAGGCCATGTACAGCATGCGTCTGTCATTGAGGGTTCTCTGGCATTTACATGCGACCGGCCGTTATTTATGTATGCATGTGTGTGCCTGCCTTTTGCTGTCGTGTGGCCAGCCTCTTTTTGCTCTTTTTACATGTATGTGTGTGGTACAGTCATGTGGCCGCCAGGCTCTTTTTACATGTATGTGTGTGGTACAGTCATGTGGCCGCCAGGCTCTTTTTACATGTATGTGTGTGGTACAGTCATGTGGCCGCCAGGCTCTTTTTACATGTATGTGTGTGTTACAGTCATGTGGCCGCGCTGTTTTTATACATAAGTGTGTGGTGCTGTCATCTGGGTGACGTTTGCTTTATGAGGACGTGTGTGGTACCGCCGTGCCTGCATGTGTCTTGGCGTGCCTTTTTAGCCTGGTGGCTTTGATGTCTGGGTCTGGTTAAGAGTTTCTTCCTTTTTGCTGGATGGAAGTTTGTTATTATTGAGGGATGTTTAGTACAGTGAAGTCTGAGTGAGTGATTAGAGGTTGCCGTGTGTGTGTGTTTGTGTATATGTGTGTGGTTGTGTGTGTCTGTGTGTGTTTGGCTGTGCGCGCACGTGGGTATGTGTGTCTGAGTGTGTGTGTGCCTGCGTGCGTCTGAGAGTATATGTGTGTCTGTGAGTGCGCTCGCAGGCATAAATGTGTGGAAATATGTGTGTGTGTGTGTGTGTGTGTGTGTGTGTGTGTGTGTGTGTGTGTGTGTGTGTGTGTGTGTGTGTGTGTGTGTGTGTGCGCGTCTGTGTGTCTGTGTGTCTGTGTGTCTGAGTATGTGTGCATGCGTGTGAGTATGTATGCATGTCGGAGTGCACGTGTTTGCAGGCGTGCGTGTGCGAGCGTGTGTGCATGCATGTGTTTGTGTGTCTGTGAGTGTGTGTGGCTAAATGTGTGCGAGCGCACGCGTCTGTGTGTGTGTGTGTGTGTGTGTGTGCATGCAGGCAGCAGTGCGCGAGTTCTGACAGTAGAGGGGGGGGGGGGTGTAATGGTACGCTGGTGACAGAGCTGTAGGGGGTCTGGCAGCCGGCAGATTTGTGGCACGTAGCGATGATCATCTTATCTGCTGTCACCGTGGGGACGAGATTGGGAGCATCCAGACTCCATCATCATGCTGTCCCTCGCTCCTCTGCTGACTGACTGAGCCGAGCCACAGTCTAATTATTACCCACCCGCCATTTATCCATGAGTTACCCACCCCTTTCTCTCTGTCACACACCCCTGATCACTTAGACTCTCTCTCTCTCACACACACATACACACACACTCATGCACACACACACACACAGACAGACACACTCATGCACACACACACATGCGCACAAACGCATACACACACACACACACACACACACACACACACAGACAGACACACTCATGCACACACACACACGCGCACAAACGCATACGCACACACACACACACAAGCGCGTGCAATGCACGCATACACACACGCACACGTGGGCACACGCATACACACACACAAACACACATACACACGTATATATAAAAACACATATACACAAGTATATAAACGCACACATACACAAATGTACATGCATACGCACACACATAGATACATACAAACACACATATATAAAAACATATAAACGCACACATACACAAATACATGCATACACACACATGCATAGATGCATACAAACATAAGCACACATATAAACATACATGCAGTATAAACACACAAACATACACATGCATGCATACACACATACACATAATTTTGTACGCATGCACATAAGCAAATACGCACACACAATAGACACACATTCACACACAAACAGGCGCATACGCCCACACACACAAACGCACATTAGTACACATAGCATTACCCCACATTTCAAGCAGTCTTCCAGTAACCAGCGTTTAAAAGCAGCCCACAAATATTGTGTGTTTAAAATATTATAATTAAACGTCCGTATGAAACATTATGAACAGCGCCTGTGTTGCAACATGGGGGTTGAAGCAATTTTTGCCTCGTGGGGAAAAAAGATTCTCGATAAACGGATCCATACATTTTGCCCGTTCTCAGAAATCTTGGGTGACTCCGGCGCAGAGGCAATTTCACTTAATAAAATCTACCAGGGGGAATGAATTCAGCCCCTCGCTCCCTCGCTCGCTCGCTCGCTCGCGGTGATAAATGAGTCCATTTTGCGCGGTTGCGCGGGGTTGCTGAAGGGGAGTGGGTGTGCGGTTATTACCTGTTGCACGGCTGGTAATGTTGCAGCATTAATCATATTGTAATTTCCCAGACCCTTGCATAAATCTGCTGCCCCTGCAAAGCCGGTCGCCGTGGCAATGGCGGGGTGAAATACAGGGGGGGTCAGGGGTGGTGAGTTATAGAGGACACAGGGGGGTGGGGTCATTCCTTAAAGGCCTGTGCGGGGTTCCTGTGGTCCAGAGACATGTCACTCGCTTGCTCAGGACGACTGCAGGGCCAGGGGGGGATGGGGGGTGGGGTGGGGGGCGCTCTCGTGTTACTGAGCACACTAGTCGGATGCACTGCAGGGAACGGCTGGCTCTCTCTCTCTCTCTCTCTCTTTGTGTCTCTCTGTGTCTCTCTATCGCTCTCTCTCTCTCTCTCTCTCTCTATGTATATGTCTCTGTCTCTCTCTCTCTCTCCCTCCCGCTCTCCTCTCTCCTCTCTCACCAGATGCTCTAAATTAAACAGACCGCGGAGCTCGCCTGCATTCTCTCAGCTCGGAGACAGACCTGTGCCTAAACGCATTTGAAAAACTTTTAACTCTTTAGATGCTGGTAAAAAAAATATATAATAATAATCCCAGCAGATGCCCTCAGCAGTTTCAATGGAACATAAACGTCATAACAACCATAGGAAAGAAGATATGTTCCACATACTGGTGAAAAGCAATGTTTCTTCTTTTAATATTTGTCAATAATCTGGCATTCTTTTTACCTGTGTCTAAAAGGTTCAAACATTCCAATGAAGCACCTGACTCAGGTCTGCCGAGAAACTGTAATGTTGTGTCCGCTGCTGCCATTCAGCACAGGTGACCTCACCTGAGTAAAGGTGTGGAATAGTCGATGGCCTTGGGGTGAATCCAGGAGAGGAGGAGTCCCCAGAGACCACTGAAATACACTTCCTGTGTCCCACTCCTTTTGGAAAATGTAGCCTAAGATATGTTCAAACATGGGAAGTTTCTTAGAGTAAAAACACCTGTGTGTACACTGGCCAGCACAATGGTTTGTTTGATTGGTGTCAATGTCTATGAGAGGAGGAGTGTCATGTGCTTTAATGTGTAATGTGACTAATGTGTGGCCCCCCATAACCCCTCTCATGACTCTTTAGTAATGTTATAATAATAGAAATAATGATAATCATTTATTTAATAAATAATAATTTATTTGTATAGCACTTTCAAGCATGCAGCCCAAGGTGCTTTACAGCAGTAAAAATAACACAATAAAAAGACTTAAAATAAAAGAATTATGTTGCATGTGCTCTGTCTCTGGCATAAGATTCACTGTTACTCATTTATGTCAGGTGGGTGTAGTTATGTTCGGTCACATTCCAAGTTGCTCTGGATAAGCCTGCGCTAACATAATGTAATGGCTCTCCAGTGTGTCCCAAACCACAATTTGAGAATTGACACTTTTCTAAGCATAGCCTCTCTCTCTTTCTCTCCCCCTCTCTCCCCCCCCCCCCCCCCCCCCCTCTCTCTTTCTCACTCTCTCTCTTTCTCACTCTCACACAGCTTAAAGTTGGAGTGTGAGAAACTGGCCACAGAGAAGACGGAGATCCAGAGACACTATGTGATGGTGAGACTCCGCCCGCTTCAGCAATCACTCCTATTTCTGCCTCGCCCCTCCCCCCATTGCTATTCAGATATGACAGTTCCAGTGAAACCCCCCCCCCCCCCCCCCCCCCCCCCCGAGATGATCAAGCATGTATTCACCAACCATGTCTGTGATTTGATGAGTCTGTTTATTTTGGAGGCAGTAATTAGGTGAACTCCTACATATCCCCACCTCACAAGTGACTCAGCTCTGACCAGATCTGGGTTCAGTTGTAGATTCCAGTCCTCTGTCTATTCATCACAAAGAAAATATCAGTTTGTTTCTTGCTGCGAAGAAGGGTAGAGTTTTAAAGATCTGGTATCCCAGCTGAACGGTTAGAGTACAAACACACTCTCTTCTCTGTCTCTCCTCTCACATTCACACACACACACACACACACACACACACACACACACACACACACACACACACACACACACACACACACACACACACACACACACACACACACACACACACACACACACACACACACACACACACACACACACACACACATTCTCTCACACATACACACACACACACAGTCTTAAATAGGTACAGTGTCTTACACAGACAGAGGACTCTTGTGTTTACTGTGGGAATGTGATTCCGTGCTGGATAACCAATCGCTTAAGTACCATTAAGAAGTGAACATATACTGTTTATTGTAATGAATCATCATTCTCCTGAAATCAAATTGAGTTCAGAACATGATCGCATTTGTTGACAACCGTCCTGAATTTGCATAGTGCCCACCGTGGCCAAGAGAGGAACGTACCTGGCATAGATCGTTTCTTGGCAAGGAACAACTAGACCAGCATTTTGGCATCTAATTTTGGAGTTTCGAAGTTGCTTAGCAACAGTAGAATCTTGGCACTAGCGAGGAACACAGCAGCCAGCTGTCAGGAAGGACTTCTTTTTGAAAAATATTTTATTGAAAGGCCTGCTGCATATGGACAGGCTCTGCCCTCCAATGTCCTGCGACCATCACTGTATTCATGCTTACCGCTCTGCCAAAAAACAAAAACATTTAAAAATACTGCTGCCACAATCCTGACTCTAACCACAATTAATAAAGAAAAGCTGTCTATTTTTTTGGACATTGCACTGAATACCTAAAAGGTTTTTTTTTCTTCTGTTGTTGACAATTTGAGCGTGCCCACAATTTTTTCTTATTTGTGGCTTTTTACATTTTTTTTTCTGTCTTTCTTTCCCAGTACTATGAAATGTCTTATGGCCTTAACATCGAGATGCACAAACAGGTAAGAGGCCTCTTTTTTTTGGACCTGGGTCACAGTGTTGTCTATCAGAAAGGCCCAGTGCAGTTATCAGGGCTGCTTAATGAGTCCACTTCTCCTGCCCAGGGATTGAACTCTGATCCTATTATGATGGACCCATGCTGCCTCTCTGCAGTTGACTGAGTTCAAATCATTAATTGGACGCCAGAGCAAATTTGGTTCCTGGCTGCAGTGAAAATGTGCTTAAATCTCAGTCTGCTGTCGTTTCTCTCTCTATCCGTCTCTCTCTCGCTCTTTTTGTCTCTCGCTCTCTGTCTTTCTCTATCTCCCCTTCTCTCTGTCATGCTTTTTTTCTCTTTCTTTCATTTTTTCTCATTTTTTTTTCCTCTCTCGTTTTCCTCTCCTCTCCATCTCTACCTCTCCTTGCCACTCTCTTTCTCTCCTTCTCTCCTTCTCTCCTTCTCTCCCTCTCTCCCTGTCTCCTCTGTTGTCCTCCAGCAGTCAGACGGTCTGTGCTGGATTTCACTTTAAATCAGGTCACTGCCTTCAGCAAGCATCTGCTCTCCCTCTCCCTCTCTCTCTCCCTCCCTCTCTCCCTCTCCCTCTCTCTCTCCCTCTCCCTCTCCCTCTCACTCTCCCTCTCTCTCCTCCCTCTCCCTCCCTCTCCCTCCCTCTCCCTCTCCCTCTCCCTCTCCCTCTCCCTCCCTCTCCCTCCTCCCTCTCCCTCTCCCTCTCCCTCTCCCTCCCTCCCTCTCTCCCTCTTTTTCTTTATCTCTCTGTTCTCTCCTTCTTTCTTTCTCTCACCTTCTCTCTCTCTCTCACCTTCTCTCTCTCTCTCCCTCTCTCCCCCTCCCCCTTCCCTTCTTCCTGTTTCTGGTTTTTTGACATACAACACAACCGCCCCCCCCCCCTCCCCCCTCACAACCTTAACCCTTCAGTGCCATCCTCTTCCTCCTCCTCATGTATTTAGTGTCCTACCCCCTGTGCTCAGTGCTGGGTGTCTCAGTGTGGCTGTCAGTTCCTTCGCTCAGTAAGATTCCCCCTCCCCCCACCTCTTTATTTAGTGCTCTCTTTCATAATACACACACGCTCTCTCTCTCTCTCTCCCTCCCCTCCCCTCCCCCTCCCCTCCCCTCCCCCCCTTACCCTCTCCCCCTCCCCTTGCTCCAATCTCTCTCCCTCTCCTGAAGATGTAATTTGGTAGTTGGCGTTCTCTAACAAGAAATCATTGTGTTTCCCAGGGGAGGGTGCTGATGGATTTTTGTAGAGTGGTGAAAAGTGTGTGTGTGTGTGTGTGTGTCTGGGGGGGGTGGGGGGGGGGGTCACTGCCCGTCTGCAAGGTTGTGGAGGGAGAGCGGGAGGAGAAGATGGACAGCCACTAGAGGGGGTAAGGAGGAGGAAGAATAGAGAGAGGGAGGAGAAGGGAGGAGAAGGGAGCTGACTTCAGTGTTGTGATGTGTGGCCGTAGCCCAGGAATGGAACGGCTCACCGGAGGCTGCCGAAGGCGGCGGGCCCTCAGTCGTTCACCATGGGCTCCGCGCGCATATGGCTGCGCGGCTTTAGCCTTCTGCCACGCCACGGCTTTACGGTAGCCGTGAGAGAAGCAGGTTTTGTGGGCCACGTAATGGGCGGAGCTACAGCGAGCCGTCAATCACCGACTGGTCCGCACCAATCAAAGGGTTGTGCCCTCCACAGGAAAACCGCAGCGGTTGGTTCTAATTGAGTAATACATTCTGCTAGTCTGCTAGCTCCGCCCCACCTTTTTGCTCCGGTGGCACCCTCGTTCTCTCGGCGCTGCTTTAAAGGGCCCCATACGTGGCGTGGCGTGGTCCTTGTTACCACGTAATACTGCGAGGAACCGCTGTGGTCGTGCACTGTATCAGAGCGAGGCGGGCTCCGTGGCTAATCCTGTCGACCCCCCCCCCCAGCAGGTTGCCTGGCCGCAGACTGGCCTGAGCCTGCAGCAGATGCTGCCCATTAATATTTCAGGCTGCTCCTCTCGCCATGAGTCGATTTGCATGGACCAGATGTGTGGAGCTGAAATATTTAGCACGCTGGTCCGTCGCCGTCACTGCTGTGTGTGTGTGTGTGTGTGTGTGTGTGTGTGTGTGTGTGTGTGTGTGTGTGTGTGTGTGTGTGTGTGTGTGTGTGTGTGCGTGTACGTGTACGCGAATGTCTGAGTGTGTGTGCCTGCATCCTGTATATGTGGGTGTCTGTCTTTCTATGTGTGCGTATGTATGTGCGTACATAAGTATCTGGAAACGTACTGTGTGTGTGTGTGTGTGTGTGTGTGTGTGTGTGTGTGTGTGTGCGCACACTTGTCCCTGTAAATGACCCCTCTGTTCCGCTGCTCTCTTGCAGACGGAAATCGCGAAGCGACTGAACGTGATCTGTGCCCAGCTCATCCCTTTCCTGTCACAGGAGGTGAGGGGGGGGGGGGGGGGGGGTGAGGGGGGGCGCGCAAGAGCAGACGCAGGCAGCATTCTGAAACGGCCAGTCAACCACCGCCACACGCGCCTGCTCTTTGACACAGTTCAAATACGCACCTGTTAAAACAGAGCTCTTACACTCCTTACACATACACTGTAATAGTCCTGCAGTTTTCGTGCACGCGCGTGTGTGTGCATGTGTGCGTTTGTGTGCACATACTGGTTTTTCTTGAACCAAGAAAAACCCTGGCTTAATTTTCCCAAGTGCTTTAAAAGCCAATGCTAGTTCACCCCTGTATCACACCACAGTAACAACATTTTCACCAAGGCGACATGTATAGTCTTCAACTGCAGCTCAAGATTTTTTCTTAAAATGTAAGATCAAGTAAATGATGGGCCTAATAAAACCACTCTGGCAGAAATTTGCACGCAATCCAGAAATGTATCAGCCCTTCTTGTGCACCCCTGTACTATACAGTCAATGCAACACAGACACCATGATACCAAGATAAACATACCCAGCATGCACCAGCATCTGTATTATGACTGTATTATAGTATCTCACCTAGTGTGCTTATCTTGACCCAAATGAACCATGGAGAAAGGCCTGCAGACATTTTGGAAAGTACTCTTTCTAGTCTTGATATTTCATAACATAAGGCCATCTGTGTGGAGTGCATTTGCTGATATGTTTCCCGTCTTCCTATACAAATTGTAAATTATTTTTTTCAGCTTTCTGACTCACGCAGTACTCATCTTATCTACACAAAAAGCCCTTTCTTACTCTGATAGCGATTTCATCGTCCCCCACTAACTGTAATCTTGGTTTGTT
>CM056377.1:27069275-27114275 GCA_029718625.1 Synaphobranchus kaupii
TGGTTTGTTCCACAGCACCAGCAGCAGGTGGTTCAGGCCATGGAGCGCGCCAAGCAGGTGACTATGGGGGAGTTGAATGCATCGATAGGGGTACGTGGACTCCCCACTCTGCTTCACCCCCCCCCTCCCCTTCCTTTACCTCCCACCATAGTGTGTACCGCCATCTTTTCATATATATATATATATATATATATATATATATATATATATATAGTTTCGATTTTGTGTTTCCTGTTGAAGAGGCCTCTGTGCCACACACCCAACAGAGACACAAAGTGTTCAGGTGGTGAGCTGTGATATTGGGTTGATAACCCCAGGAGGGAAAGGGTTAAAAACCTTTTGGGCAGCCGCTGCACAATAATTGGTACAGCATCAAATCAAATCAATATTTATTTATATAGTGCATTTCACAACTAGTTGTCACAATACGCTTCACAGAAAAACCCAGCCTAAACCCCCACAAGAGCAAGCCAAAGGCAAGAGTGGCAAGGAAAAACTGTAAATAGGAAGAAACCTTGGGAGGAACCAGACTCAAGAGGGGAAACCCATCCTCCTCCGGTCAGCTCAGGGTCTAGGTTTTAATGACCAACATGGTCAAAATAGGCAATGTCCATGTTAATAGAATTAGCAGCTGCTAGATGACAGTCCAGATGTGGCGGCAATGATGGTGGGGAACCTGGCGCCGATGACGGCAGGAGCAGCGGGCAGCAGAGGGGGGTGGGGGGTGGGCAGTGGGGAGGGGTGGGCAGTGGGGAGGGGTGGGGCAAGCGGCGACTGAGAGGAAGCCGGACAGTAGCGGTGAGGGAGTCCAGTTAACAGCAACTCTCGAGGTGCGGGGCATAAGCCCCGCCGGCAGAATGTAGAAAAAAAGAGAGAGAGTAAAACAGTTGGGGAAAGTGTAATAGAGCAGCAGGAGCACAAACTGGGGATTGCACTAGTGCCCCCCGCCAGGAGTATAAGGGATCACAGCAGGGATCTCAAACTCCGGTCTTGGACTGCTGCCGCAGTATCTGCTGCTTTCCCCCCACGTTTCAACCGAGAAGCGCTTACTTTAAGTCCTTTATTGGCACACCTTGTTTCCGAGGCCCAAATTGGCAGCTGATTGAAAGGGGACGATAAAAACCCTATTAAAGCTGTGGCCTTCCGGGACTGGAGCTCGAGTCCTCCGCTGTAAACGGTCTCACATCAGTGGGCAGAAGTTTGGACCACTTTCCACAGAAATGCTGAACTGGACCTTGAGTCTTGCTTTACAAAAGCAGGTTTTATGTGGAGATTCGTGCTCTGTATGAGGGCATTGTTTAAAGGCATACTGAACTTTGTTAGAACATAATATTGTATAGCGACCTGGCCCGTTCGTAATATTCATGACTTGCTCCAGTGGTCAGCAACTGGCCAACGGAGAATGACATTTTTTCTCTCTCCATTCACTCCCATTGCATGGCGAAACAGGTCTCAAAAGCACATAAATGAATGCAAACAATGCGGATTATGCCGATATATAAAATCACGACATCCAGAACCGAACGTTATGTAAACTTGAATTAAATTTGTGATTTGTGAATATCTGTTTTCAAAATCTTTCTTTCGTTTTTGTCAGTGACTTTCCACTCAAAGTGCTGTTTGGAGCTGTGAGGCGGTGGAGCTCCAAATTAATGTTGTTGTCAGTGAGTCTGCAGCCCCCGGTGCTGTTTGGCTACACCCTCTAACCCTGCCCCTCCCCATAGCCCCACCCACCACTCTAGCCCCTCCCACCCCATACTGTTCAAGTTGTCTGGCAGGATACAGATGGTAATGAGCAGCCTAGCTTGGGCTGTGGAGCTCTAATGAATAAGGGCTTAACACTTTCATTGGTGTCACTAAAGCCTCGTTTCATCGAATAAAATGCAGTTTTGTTTTTAATTGACGACTTCATCATCTTAAGATGATTTAATTGATTTAATCTTGGCCTTATATTTGATTTGGAATCCTTTGTCAGTTTGATACAGCTGAAATGGTTGCCTTTTTATTTTTATCCCCATCCCCCAGACAGAGTGGTGCCACCTATATGCGCTTAACGTTTCGTGAGTCATCGGTCATTAAAATACCAAATGACCAATATCATTCTACGGCTGACCTCGTTCCCCCAGAATGACTCCAGGTGCCGTTGCACCAACCAGCCGCCCCCACCACCTACCACCACCAAAAAAAAAAAAATATATATAATGCATTCTTATCTTCCCACCAGCAACAGCTGCAGGCCCAACACCTATCCCAGCATGCAGCGCAGGGCCTGCCCATGGGCCCCCACCCCTCGGCGCTGCAGCACCCCCGGCCTGGCTTTGGGCGGGGGCTCTGGCCTTCTGGCGCTCTCCGGGGCCCTGGGGGCGCAGCTGGCAGCCAAGGACGAGAGGGCCCATCTGGAAGCCGTAGCCGCCGAGCACCACAGAGGTATGGGAGCAGTGGGGTGATGCGCGCGGGCCCGCCCTGCCCGTAGAGTCGCCGCCAAAGCGGGTAGCACCAGCGTCGGTGTACTTACCCGGAGCTGGGCTCCGTTCCCATCATGATGTCCTCCTAATCTTCCTGCACTGGGAATATTAATGGGAGCCATTTTGGATTCACGGTGTAGTCGTGCAAGGCACAAATACAGAGTGGTATAATTACCAGGGTTTAATAATAATATGAATTCCATTTCCAATCGAGTCAATTCAGCAACCAACGTATTTAATTCATCCATTCAATCCTCATGGAACATTGTGGACATTGCATGAATTGAATTTCTATTCAAGTTCAGAATTTACTGATTCCTCACCTTGGAGCCAAAATGGCCCCCATGGCTAATATATCCAGTGCAGGAAAATAAGGTGAACATTATGACAATGGTGCAGTGTTACATTCCTACTGGAACTTTCTCCAGCTATTCTCTCCAGTCCGTTACATTATCTTACAGTACATTAATTTGGCATGTCTTACCTGTTGTTACTCCCTTATGCACCTGTTCACATTAGCACAGCATGGTCCAGGGGGATAGTCTGTCATAGGAAGTGGTGCAGGGTGATTGTATGACAGTAATGTTGTTGTTGTAGGTGACTGTACAGTAGTCATGCTGTTGTTGTTGTTATGATGTTGGGTGTTTGTATGATAGTCATGCTGTTATTGTGTTTGGTCTGTTTTGGCTGGCCGCGGGGGCGTGGCTCTCTCCTGCCGATGATGATGTATGCAGACCGCGAGGCGGGACCGGTGAGTACCCGTTTCTCTAGCCAATCAGAGCAGGGCTGGGATCACTTCCATTTTAGGTCTGTCGGTTCCAGAAATTAATTGAAATTCTACTCGTGAATTAAAATAAATGGCCATTATTTTCTATAGGGATTTTTCTTAAATTAATTAATTAAATTGAGGGAATTGAAGTGGAACTGACATTTAGCTTTCCGCCGAAACGTGGATGTGCCACTTGATATCGCTTTCCCATCATTTACCAAATGTATTTCTAAAAAATCTTTTAATTATCATTTTTATTAGCATTTTATTTTACTTATTAAAAAAAAAATTCTTCTAGAAAAGTTCTTATTTTTAGAAGCAGTGTTTCCCTCTCATGTCTATGTCTCTGCACTTCTGCCTGTGGTTTCCCCCCCCCCCCCCCCTCCCGTTTTTTTCTTTTCTTATGTCTGTCGTTCCTCTCCTCCTCCTGTCGCCCTCTCAGAGCTCGCTGTCTAACGGGGAGAAGGGCCGTCCGTCAGACTACCTCAGCAACGGGAAGAAGAGGGAAAAGCAGATGAGAAAGAGTTCATGACGGACTACGTAAGAGCTCTGCCCGATAATGACCCGCGTGAAAAACGTGATGCTTTCTGAAGATGGGACTCTCTCCAAGCTCCTGTCTTTCTCTCTGCTTTCAGGGCAGTGACGCCGACAAGAGTGACGACAACTTGGTTGTGGAATGAGGTTTGTATTTATTTTATGTATGGTCATGACTGCAGCATACTGTCTGTGCATGCTTGCGTGTATATGTACACATACTTGTACATTTGCACATATGCTGCAGTCATGTTACTTTCAGGATAGGACTACTATTACATGTAGTAATAATAATAATAATTATTATTATTATAGGAATAATAATGATCATAAATGGTATTTATGAAGTGATTATCATGTACTCAGAACAGAATGTTCAAACTATAGCCCTGAACAGATAAATCTCTAAAACATTCTGAAATCATGAATGTGAGCCAGATTTTAAAAGGTTCTTCTTAATGGCCTTGATTGTGTGGAAGGGGCGTGTGTGGACGGGGCGTGTGGAAGGGAAATTCTAAAGGGTTTTGCTGATATTCAGCCTCAGTAATAACTGGTGTTGAGGTTGTTCATGCGTTTTGTACATTTGGAACAAATGAAGGTAAATAATATTGTTTAGGTTATTTGGAATAACAATGTGTTGTATGATAGTACTGTATGTGTGACTGGGGCGGCAGTGTAGAAATAATATTTAGGGGAACTGGCCTTGTAGAGGTTGCAGGGTTTTATTCCAAGTGGAGCTGCTGTACGTAACCTGAACTGTAAATATCCAGCTGTATGCATGGATTGTGTGCAGTAAATATGAGCTGTGCGTGTGGGTGTGCAGTAAATATGAGCTGTGCGTGTGGGGTGTGCAGTAAATATGAGCTGTGTGTGTGGGTGTGCAGTGAATACGAGGTGTATGTGTGTGTGTGTGTGTGTGTGTGTGTGTGTGTGTGTGTGTGTGTGTGTGTGTGTGTGTGTGTGTGTGTGTGTGTGTGTGTGTGTGTGTGTGTGTGTGTGTGTGAAAGAGAGCCTGCTGATGGCTGACTGTAGAGTAATGTTAATAAGTGCTCCTGATTTTGTGTGTGTGTGTGTGTGTGTGTGAGTGTGTGAGTGTGTGAGTGTGTGAGTGAGTGAGTGAGTGAGTGAGGTGTGAGTGAGTGAGTGAGTGAGTGAGTGAGTGAGTGAGTGAGTGAGTGAGTGAGTGAGTGAGTGAGTGAGTGAGTGAGAGTGACTGCTGATGGCTGAATGTAGAGTAATGTTAATAAGTGCTCCTGATTTTTTGTGTGTGAGTGTGTGAGTGTGTGAGTGAGTGAGTGATGTGAGTGAGTGAGTGAGTGAGTGAGTGAGTGAGTGAGTGAGTGAGTGAGTGAGTGAGTGAGTGAGTGAGTGAGTGAGTGAGTGAGTGAGTGAGTGAGTGAGTGAGTGTGAGTGAGTGAGTGATTGAGTGAGTGAGTGAGTGAGTGAGTGAGTGGAGTGAGGTGAGTGAGTGAGTGAGTGAGTGAGTGAGTGAGTGAGTGAGTGAGTGAGTGAGTGAGTGAGTGAGTGAGTGAGTGAGTGAGTGAGTGAGTGAGTGAGTGAGTGAGTGAGTGAGTGAGTGAGTGAGAGAGAGTGACTGCTGATGATGGCTGAATGTAGAGTAATGTTAATGTGTGTGTTCTCAGGACCCATCGTCACCCCACAGTGTGCAATCCTACTCCTCCCGAGAGAACGGGCTGGATAAGATCCCGCCCTCCCGAAAAGAGGCCCCGCCCCAGGCCAGCCCCACCTCTCTGGCTTCCTCCAGCAGTGCCACCTCCCCGTCCCGCAGCAAAGACGCCCCTCAGGTACTGCAGCAGCCTCTCACACACACACACACACACACACACACACACACACCACACACACACACACACACACACACACACACATACACTACCACACAAGCACACATACGCACGCACGTACACACACACACACACACACACACACACACACACACACACACACACACACAACGATGTACACATGCGTGCACACACACACGCATACACTACCACACAAGCACACATACGCACGCACGCACGTACACACACACACACACACACACACACACACACACACACACACACACACATACACTACCACACAAGCACACATACGCACGCACGCACGTACACACACACACACACACACACACACACACACACACACACACACAACGATGTACACATGCGTGCACACACACACGCATACACTACCACACAAGCACACATACGCACGCACGTACACACACACACACACACACACATAACCACACACACACAACGATGTACACATGCGTGCACACAAACGCACACACACACACACACACACACACACATGCACGCATCCACAGTCACACACACATGCACACACAAACGCACACACACACATTTGAATTCTTTATTTAGGTCCACATTTATAAAATATATTATAAGGGCCCAAATACAGCTCTGGAAAAAATTAAGAGGCCACTGCAAAGTGTATCAGTTGTCTTGTTGTTATTTTGGTACTGTACTCTAGCACTTTGAGTTTGAAAGGATACAATGACAATGAGATTGAAGTGCAGACTGTCAGCTTTAATTCAAGGGTATTTTCATCCATATCGGATGAACCCTTTAGAAATTATAGAACCTTTTGTACATAGCCCCCCCCCCCCCCATTTTTGGGCATCAAAAAATATTGGACAGTTTAACATAATGTAGAATAAAGTAATCATATTTAATATTTGGTGGCATATCCTTTGCATGCCATGACCTCCTGATGTCTGTGACCCAACAACATCAAAATTATTTTCTGGTACTCTTACAAGCAATACTATACCGTCTCTGCATTTGAATGGATCTCTATGGGAATTGGGGGGTGAGACTAGATTTAGCTGTAAATTGTGCTGGAACAGTATGGAATACATGGTTGGTAAAATGGCTCTAAGTCATCAAGGGTCTGAGGTATCAAACGAGCCTCAAACCATCACTCTGCTGCCAGATATGCAGTAGATATGGATGGATCACTTTAAGGGTTGTTTCTCCTGACAAATTTTCCTATTGAACTTTATGGGAAAAATAAGTCAGGAGAAGAAACCCTTCAAGTTATCAAACAGCGACTGCCAATAATTGAGGAAACTGAACAATATTTTGCAAGTTGCTTTCCTCTAATTTAGCCAGCCCCATTATCCTTAAAACACAAGCCTGTAGACATGGCCAAGACTGCTAAAAATAAATACTAGGAGCTGACACTTGTAACCTAATTGTGTAATGGCTGATACTTTGGTTGTTTAGTAAGATAGGCTTCTTCTAAACTTGAATCAAAGGTGTAGCCTACTTCCAATAAGAACACCCTTTCTGTGGTCCTCATCAATCACAATGATATCAGGTTTGTTCAAAAAATATATTTGAAAATGGACGTGGGTAATTATTGCCCTGGGAACACACACACACATGTACACAATACTACGTGGCCCCCACAGTTGGTCAAATTCTCTCTCAAAAACACATTGCCCCCATAATCGGTGCCAAAAACACTCACACACACACATACACACACTCACACTCACACGCACACGCACACGCACACTCACACACACACACACACACACACACACACACACACACACACACACACACACACACACACACACACACATACGCATACATTAACTGTCCGAAGCGAATGCGCACACCTACATATTGTCAGAAGTGTCACAGCCTTCGCACATAGAGCATCAGGAGCATCGCAGACACGCATTGAGGAATGCACACGGTGTGTTAGGAACACACACACACACACAATCACGCACAGGCATCGCACTGGCATTAGCTGCCACATCCTCTCTCTTCCGCGCAACCACGATCTCCGCACACGCTGCAGTTGAATACAGAACCCCAGCACACGCACACGCACACGCACACGAGCGGAATGTAATGACACGGAGCGAGCGGAGAGGCCCTCCGTATGACAGCTTTCTCTTAAGCGAGGGGGAGAAGGGCATAAATCAAACCGTTATCCTAACACCCTTTCACTAGGGATCTGCAGATGTTCTCTGCACACGTTCCTTTCAGCAACTACACAGATCCCAGAACGGCTCCCTTTCAATGCGAGCCTTTAGGTCTGAAATATAACACTCGAACGGTCTGAAAATGCTGTTCTGAGAATATTAATTGGAGTGTATCTTCAGCTGTCGGAAACGACCGTCCCAAGCTAATGTATGGACTCCATTCCGTAAATTTCCCTCTCGTTTGATTTAATGTCACAATACTACTCGATGTGTGCAAGTAATTGGTCTGGTTAGTTTTTGTCTCCTTTTAACCCTTTAAGATGTTCTTAACTAAACATTCTAATGCTGATGTCACAATCGCTACTGGTAATTGAAAGCGATTGAGTTCTAGAACACTGACTTAGAATTTGGAAAAGAAAATATTCAAGAAAATGTTGTTCTTCAAAGGGCTAAGTAACCCGGGATATAAACTATCTGATGAATTAAGGGTATTTTGTTCTCTCAGAGCGAGAAATCCAGCACGCCTGTCCTGAAGCCGGGGACCCCCATGCCCCCGGAGTCGTCCACCCCCGGCCCCAGTGTGCCCCCCCAGTTCCGGGCCATCCCAGGGAAGGCTGGCGTCGATGCCCTTGGTGAGAGACTGGGGGACCCTCCACCACAGTTTGATCATTGCATCCAGACCTGCGTAAAATAGTTATTTGAAATGATTTGGCCGTTGAGATAAAATACCTGCAGATTAAAGTGTATTAAGAAATTATATTTTCACCAATGTTCAGAACAAAATGAGTTGTTGTATGACTGTGCATTTTGGTTTTGTAATATTTTTTCCATTGACATGCATGTTTTTTATTTGCATCTTGCAAAATAGCATGTGCATCTTAAAGAGTTAAAGGATTTCAAATGCCATATTTGACCCAGGTCTCACCAGTGCAGTGTCCAGAATACATGCAGCCTTTCAGTGGATTCATTAGGAAAGAGTATCATTTTCACCTATGTGTCCTATAGGTGAAAATAGAGAGTCCTAAATAGAGTCCTGTTCCTTACAGCAGTTATCACACACTGCCGCCGGTCAGACTCACAAGCATTTTTAACAGCATCCCCAAATTGGTTGCAGTGTAGTGATTTGGCCACAAGAGGGCAGTGTTGTTCTGGGAAGAAATTGTCAGCTCGCTGCTTCTTTCACAGATGGTGCAGGGGGTACAGCTTTGATCCTCGTGTTTATTGGTATTCTTCGATGCATCCGCTGTTCTTCCTGTTTAACTGGGAACAGAGATATGCAGGCTATGAACCAGAGATGTCCTCTCTTTCTGCCTGTGCTGCTGTAGTATGTGTAACCGTTGGTCTGCATGGGGCCAGGGAAGACGCTTGCAGAACATGTTGCAGATTAGTTTTCATCTCCTCGTGCAGCAACAGGACTTTCAATTAGGCAGTTCCCCGAGAAATCCTTAAGAATTTGGCCTGCTTCCGTGGAAATAATTACTGTCTTTGAAGTGTTTTTTTTGGCTTGGTTAGTTTCTCTCTAACCAAGTTTGTTTATTTTATAACTGTTTGGCTTCTTATTGTTAGGGTCTTGATTGTGAGGTCTTTCAGGTTACTCAAATGTTTGCCCCGATATTTCTCTCTGCTGCACTTTCTTTAATTCTGTCTTTAGAAAGTGCCTGGACTGACTTTCCTGTTTGTGGTTTTCTCTTTCTTACATTTGTTTGTTCTTTCAGTATTCTTGCAGTTTTTTTGGCTTTGGATCACAGTGTGGAAGTGAGCTAGAGGAATGCTGCCCAGAACTGATTAAGGAATAAAGCGGGGTGTTAAAAGTAAAAAGTAAAGGATGTCTCTCCCTCTTTCTCTCCTTCTCCCTCTCTCTCTCCCTCCCTCTCTCCCTCCTCTTCTCTCTCTCTCTCTCTCCCTCCCTCTCTCTCTCCAGCTCTGGGTCTCAGGAACCCTTTGGCGGTGCAGGGGTGCTTACCCCCCGGGAGCGTTTGGGCTGCCTCCCCCCGGGGTGAACGGGGAGCTGGGCGGGGGCGGCCGGGTACGGGGCGGGGCTACACCTCGTCTCTCCCCAGATCAACGGAGCAGCGGTGGCGGCGGCTGCTGTCGCCGCGGGATACGGCCGATCCCCTGTGGTAAGAGGGCGACAGGGTGGGTGCGCGTAGCAGGGATGTGAGTTTACAGGAAATACTGAAGACTGTAAGGACTAGGGTACTTTAGGTCATGAAGTACACACACACACACACACACACACACACACACACACACCAAGAGCCTCTGCACTCAGACAGCTGATAGTGGGAGAGAATGTTCAGCAGTAAAGCTCGAGGTATTTTGGGTGTCTGAGAATCGGTTATTCTCTTGATTGATCAAGAAATAATCACTTCCCTGGGTTTTTTTTGTGGAGCGGGGGGGCTTGGTGGTGTGCAGGAGATGGGGGGGGGGGGGGGGGGGTAGGATAGGGTGGGCAGGAGGGCAGAAAAGCTAGCGTCCTATCTTATTCACACACTTACCTCTTCATCATCTACACTTCAGTATGTACGGTTACCATTCACAAGAGCAGGAGAGGTCTGTGGTCACAAACACACTGAGGAGGGGCTTCAACATACAGGGAGTGGCACAGCATGTGGAACAGATATGACACCTGTGTGTGCGTGTGTCTGTGTGTGTCTGTGTGTGTCTGTGTGCGTCTGTGTGCGTCTGTGTGCGTCTGTGTGCGTGCGTCTGTGCGTGTGTGCGTGTGTGTGTGTGTGCGCGTGCGTGTGTGTGTGCGTGTGTGTGCGTGTGTGCGTGCGTGTGTGTGTGCGTGTGCGTGTGGTGTGTGTGTGCGTGTGTGCGTGTGCAACGTGCGCGTGCGTGTGTGTGTGTGTCCCATAGGTCGGCTACGAGTCTCCACACCCCCACATGAGGGTCCCTGGGCTGCCCGCTAGCCTTCAGTCTGCTGCCTCAGGGAAACCGTGAGTCCTGCCTGCTCATCTGGGGACATGGTTAATGTTTACAGCCAGCCTTCCAGTGTTGTTCATTTTCAGAAGCACTATTCCAGTGTTAATATTAGTGTTAGTTCTCCAGTGTTAGCGAGTGTTAGTGCACCAGTGTTAGTCAGTGTTTGTGTTAGCACTCCAGTGTTTTTTTGTTTTTGTTTTGTTTTTTCTAAGCCCAACCCCCCCCACATTGGGGGACCCCTGATTTTACTCTTCATTCCAATTTATATGGTTTCTCTTTTGACTTTATTTATTTATTTATTTTTCTTGCAGCGCAATCATTTTGTAGCACATGGCTATTTCAAAACCAAAAGTACTACAAAAAACAATGGGGTCATAACTACAAGATCACTTCGCCCCTCCAAAAAACTCCAGTACTCTAGTGTTAGTACTCCAGTGTTAGTCAGTGTTAGTGTTAGTACTCCAGTGTTAGTCAGTGTTAGTGTTAGTACTCCAGTGTTAGTCCGTGTTAGTGTTAGTACTCCAGTGTTAAGGCCAGTTTATAGTCCAGCGACAGAGTGTTGCGGCGACCGACGACCTGCCATGGATGTCGCTGGTCGCAGCGACATTCGGTTTATACTTGGGCGACTGTCGTCCTGTGGTCGCTGCGAGGGTCGCTGAAGATGTCGCTGAGACATGAAATAAATTCAACTTTGACCCTGTCGCTGCCTCTGTTGTTATGGTAACGTTTGTCTCTGACAGCGGTGGCTTCGCTCGAGCTGTCAATTTACTAGCTAGCACATATGCTAACTGTTAATGGACAGATTTCTTTGTTTGAAAACTTTGTGCGTGCAGCCATAGGGTAGGCTTACCTACCCATAGCTTACCTACCTAGCAAGCGCGTGAATATCATTATATTGAGCACAATTTAATATTATTATTAATTGCCTAATAATAATAACGATGTAATTTCACCCATTGATGCTTTGCTAGAGGTTGAGAAAACGTTACAATCCAAAACAAGAAGCAGCTCGCTTCCAATGCTACAAGTTAGCCTACCAATGACCTATTAGTCTGTAGGCTATTGTGAATTGTTACATAGGCACATTTGCAGCTTGACTACACATTTGTAGCATTGTAGGCACCTGCAAATGCATTACAAAGTTATTTGCTTTCACAGTAGGCTAACTTAGATTTTCCAGATTAAAGTTTGTGCAACGACTCGAGTCTATCCGTGGCATTCTGATAGTGAGTGAAATAGGCTACTCCACATTCTTGAACCTCATTCTCTAACTAGAGAATTGTAGGCTGCTCCCCCAATGAGTCCCATCTTGTAGCTAGCTATTTACATCCCTAACGTAGGTTATGCCCTCCGTGTTTTCCGACTAAATAACGTTTAATATGAGGCGTTGCATCAATGTTGAGGTTTAATTACAAACGTTTTATTTGCTACCTCGTTCAAAACCCACATAGCCTACAAGTGTATGAAAGACGCAGTGAATGATATTTCAAACAATAGGCTACGGTGACCTCAAAATGGACAATTATAAACTTTATTTCAGAGGCCTCTGACAAAAAAAAAGAGCTAAAAGCAGAAGACATAATGTAGGCTAGCCTATTAAAGCTGCTTCTTCCTCCATTGTCCCCCGAGTGTAAACTGTCGCTGGAATGTCGCTGGAGTGCGTTTATACTTTTTGCGAACGACAAAGGCCACCGTGTATGTAGCGCGACAATAGAATGTTTATGAAAGTTCTGCGATTTCAGTCGAGCGACACTCTGTCGCTGGACTATAAACTGGCCTTAAGTCAGTGTTGGTGTTAGTACTCCAGTGTTAGTCAGTGTTAGTGTTAGTTCTTCAGTGTTGGTGTTAAACCCCTCTCCTCCCACTCTGCAGTGCGTACTCCTTCCATGTGAGCGCAGACGGGCAGATGCAGCCGGTGCCCTTCCCCCCTGACGCCCTGCTGGGCCCGGGCATCCCGCGCCACGCCCGGCAGATCCACAGTCTGAGCCACGGAGAAGTGGTGTGTGCCGTCACCATCAGCGCCTCCACACGCCACGTCTACACCGGCGGCAAGGGCTGCGTCAAGGTGTGGGACATCAGCCAGCCTGGCAGCAAGACCCCCATGGCCCAGCTGGACTGCCTGGTGAGAGTCCCCCCCGAAAACGACACTGAGCCCAGCTGAGTCACTGCAGGACACTGAGACTAACAGAGACCAGCACTGAGACTACAGCTGCACTGAGACCACCACTGCACTGAGAGCCTCTCATTATAATAGTCAGTCAGCCCCAAATTAGCTGGTGAAAAGTGCTTGTGCTGAAGTTAACATTTATGGTGCACATTTGTTTCACGTTTAGTTAAGATGTTCTGTACTGTAATGTTACTAAGGTCTTAATTTTGAGCTGGGAAAAAACTTCTTCTTTAGTAAGATTCTGAGACCAGCACTGAGGCTTTTTTATACCTTTCACTTGAATAAACAGAAAGTATCTGCTGAGATTTGGAGCTGATGTTAGTCTAGCTCAAATTACAACTACCCTGTGTTAACACCACCAGCTGCGTTCTGTACATGCTAAACTGGGTCAGTGGTCTCAGGTATAGACCGTGTGTTTGTACATAAAACAGGAGCATTTTTTGGTAGAGCCCGATCTCTCCACCCTTCTCCAGTTACCAGTTTACATCACTCTCTTCGAGTCCCACTGATATTGTGTTTCTGTATCGGCCAATCAGAACAGAGACAACTACATCCGGTCGTGTAAGCTCCTCCCCGATGGGCGGACCCTGATAGTCGGAGGGGAAGCCAGCACGCTGTCAATCTGGGACCTGGCCACGCCTACGCCACGCATCAAGGCGGAGCTGACGTCCTCCGCCCCTGCCTGCTACGCCCTGGCCATCAGCCCCGACAACAAAGTCTGCTTCTCCTGCTGCAGCGACGGCAACATAGTGGTGTGGGACCTGCACAACCAGACCCTGGTCAGGTAACTACGGAGAGCGGAGGGAGAGGAGAGGGGGATGAATTTTGGGGCCAGTGTCAGTAACTGATATTTGTCTAACAATATTAGCCAATGCCAGTAACTCCCCATGTTACATAACAGCACAAATCCAAGTGCAGCTGTTTCCACATTCATGGAAGAAGTAGATGAGCACAGCTGCTGCAGTTAACAAAGAAGATTTAACAAATTTAATTTGTATAACAAAACATTTCAACCTGCTTGTGGTCAGAGAGCTAGAGAGCTTGTGGTCAGAGAGCCAGAGAGCTTGTGGTCAGAGAGCTAGAGAGCTTGTGGTCAGAGAGCTAGAGGGCTTGTGGTCAGAGAGCTAGAGAGCTTGTGGTCAGAGAGCTAGAGAGCTTGTGGCCAGAGAGCTAGAGAGCCTGTGGCCAGAGAATAGAGAGCTTGTGGTCACAGAGCTAGAGAGCTTGTAGTCAGAGAGCTAGAGAGCTTGTGATCATAGAGAGCTTATGGTCAGAGAGCTAGAGAGCTTGTGGTCACAGAGCTAGAGAGCTTGTGGTCAGAGAGCTAGAGAGCTTGTGGTCAGAGAGCTAGAGAGCTTATGGTCAGAGAGCTAGAGAGCTTGTGGTCACAGAGCTAGAGAGCTTGTGGTCAGAGAGCTAGAGGGCTTGTGGTCACAGAGCTAGAGAGCTTGTGGTCACAGAGCTAGAGAGCTTATGGTCAGAGAGCTAGAGAGCTTGTGGTCACAGAGCTAGAGAGCTTGTGGTCAGAGAGCTAGTGGTCAGAGAGCTAGTGGTCAGAGAGCTAGAGAGCTTGTGGTCAGAGAGCTAGAGAGCTTGTGGTCAGAGAGCTAGAGAGCCTGTGGCCAGAGAATAGAGAGCTTGTGGTCACAGAGCTAGAGAGCTTGTGGTCAGAGAGCTAGAGAGCTTGTGGTCATAGAGAGCTTATGGTCAGAGAGCTAGAGAGCTTGTGGTCACAGAGCTAGAGAGCTTGTGGTCAGAGAGCTAGAGAGCTTGTGGTCAGAGAGCTAGAGAGCTTGTGGTCAGAGAGCTAGAGAGCTTGTGGTCAGAGAGCTAGAGAGCTTGTGGTCACAGAGCTAGAGAGCTTATGGTCAGAGAGCTAGAGAGCTTGTGGTCACAGAGCTAGAGAGCTTGTGGTCAGAGAGCTAGAGAGCTTGTGGCCAGAGAGCTAGAGAGCTTGTGGTCAGAGAGCTAGAGAGCTTGTGGTCATAGAGAGCTTATGGTCAGAGAGCTAGAGAGCTTGTGGTCAGAGAGCTAGAGGGCTTGTGGTCACAGAGCTAGAGAGCTTGTGGTCACAGAGCTAGAGAGCTTGTGGTCAGAGAGCTAGAGAGCTTGTGGCCAGAGAGCTAGAGAGCTTGTGGTCAGAGAGCTAGAAAGCTTGTGGCCAGAGAGCTAGAGAGCCTGTGGCCAGAGAATAGAGAGCTTGTGGTCAGAGAGCTAGAGAGCTTGTGGTCAGAGAGCTAGAGAGCTTGTGGTCAGAGAGCTAGAGAGCTTGTGGTCACAGAGCTAGAGAGCTTGTGGTCACAGAGCTAGAGAGCTTGTGGTCAGAGAGCTAGAGAGCTTGTGGCCAGAGAGCTAGAGAGCTTGTGGTCAGAGAGCTAGAGAGCTTGTGGTCAGAGAGCTAGAGAGCTTGTGGTCAGAGAGCTAGAGATCTTGTGGTCAGAGAGCTAGAGATCTTGGGTCAGAGAGATAGAGAGCTTGTGGCTAGATCCCAGAGGCTCTCATAAGGCTGAGAGCCTGAATAACTAAAAGGTCAGATGACTGTGATTAGGCTACTTTTTGAGCCTAATCACTTAATTTATAACATCATCTGTGCATTAAATGCGTCTCCTCTCTGGCGCATGTATGTTGTGTCGTCATATCGGCCATATTTTTATCTGCCCGATGCTGCTAAGCTTGTTTTAAGCTGTTATCGGTCGATACAAGTTCAGCCGTGATATTATTGTGCACCTGTACATTTTTTCTGAGTTCATGTGGGCCCTACACTCGGCTGTGCTTCTGTTGTAATCATCTGCCGGCTCTCAGGGACGTCCTCGTCCTCGGTTTTTTTCAGTCTTGCCTTTTTCTATCCTTCTATCAACTCAATCGTTCAAGTTGTTTCCTGTATATACTGCAACCTCTTGTGCACATTTTTGATGAATGCTTAAAAACACCTTGAAACATTTCCTGTTTGTAAGACGAAGGCCAAGGTTAATATTGTTAAATATTTCAGTCAGTTTTATACTTGTGAATATACTACACAGTTCTCCTCCAACTAATATCCATTTCTATTCCCTGGGCATATTTCTCTTTATATAATAGATGAGGTTCTTCAACACCTCATATCTACATATAGTAAAAATGTATAGTGGGTGTCCTACTTATAACTCACGTACTCTGTTCCATGAATTGGATATATATGTTTTAAATTTCTTAAAATTCCCAGTCTGGACTGTGCATACAGGTAGATACTGACTCTCGCACAAAAACGTCCTCAAATTGAATTTTATTGTTCTGGTGGATTATCATTATTCGTGTTGAATCTTATATGTTCTATAGCTCCTCCGTGCAGTAAGTCTGTGTGTAGACAGTGTGTTTTAGTGTGTGACTGCAGTTCAGCTCAGAGCTGATGTAGCGTCTGGCTCCCACAGGCAGTTCCAGGGCCACACGGACGGGGCCAGCTGCATCGACATCTCCAACGACGGGACGAAACTGTGGACGGGGGGGCTGGACAACACAGTGCGCTGCTGGGACCTGAGGGAGGGGCGGCAACTGCAGCAGCATGACTTCACCTCTCAGGTACAGGGGAGGGCACCACAGAGATTTATACACTAGATTGTGATGGGACACCATAGAGTGTCCATATAGAGTGTTTTTTACAGACACCATAGATTGCTCATACAGGGAGATGATAGTATTTATACAGGGGTATCAAAGATTGTTAATACAGGGACACTTATTTTCATACATTAGAATGTTAGGGACACCGTACAAATGTTTATACACTACAGGGGCACAGTGGGACACAACCGTGAATCAGGTAATGATAGTTAGAATTGATTGTGATTAATTAAAATGAGAATGAAAATAATTTGAGGGTATAATCAGGTATATTAGTGGGAGTCAGTGATAATACAACGTATTAGCATCTCTGTGCTTGCCTGTACACCTGCCGTGTGAGGTACAGCGTTCATTCATTAAATCTCAAACATGTAATGCTCTCTATCTCTTTCCCTCTCTGCCTCCATTTCTCTCTTTTTCTGTCTCCCTTCCTTCTTCTTTCTCTACTTTCCTATCTCTCTCTTCCTTTCTCTCCTTCCCTCTCTCCCTCTCTCTCTCTCCCTCTGTAGATCTTCTCTCTGGGGTACTGTCCCACAGGAGAGTGGCTCGCGGTGGGGATGGAGAGCAGTAACGTGGAAGTGCTGCACGTCTCCAAACCCGACAAGTACCAGTTGCACCTCCATGAGAGCTGCGTGCTCTCTCTCAAGTTCGCTTACTGCGGTGAGACCTCACTGTTCTCACACTCGCTCCTTCCCTCTGATTGGACCAGATTAGGTTATATGCAAATATGCAAGTTCGCTTACTGCGGCGAGACCTCACTTTTGCATCTGCTGATCTACTTTTAGCTCTGCTAACCTAAAACGCTTCCTGCCATTCTGTCTCTGTGTTCAGAATGTGTGTGTGTGTGTGTGTGTGTGTGTGTGTGTGTGTGTGTGTGTGTGTGTGTGTGTGTGTGTGTGTGTGTGTGTGTGTGTGTGTGTGTGTGTGTGTGTGTGTGTGTTTTGACTGTCCCCAACGACATTCTTGCTTGACATTGTTTCTCCGATGTCACTCCTGCCCACACACACATGCAGTACACACACAAATACATGCACAGCACATACGTACACAAATACATGCACAGCACACACACATACACACACAAATGCATGCACAGCACACACATACACACACAAATACATGCACAGCATACACACACAAATACATGCACAGCACACACATACACACACAAATACACGCACAGCACACACATACACACAAATACATGCACAGCACACACACATACACACACAAATACATGCACAGCACACACACATACACACACAAATACATGCACAGCATACACACATACACACACAAATACACGCACAACACACACACATACACACACAAATACATGCACAGCACACACACATACACACACAAATACATGCACAGCACACACATATACACACACAAATACATGCACAGCACACACACATGCACGCAAATACACGCGCAGAACACACATGCGCATGCAAATACACGCGCAGAACACACATACGCATGCAAATACATGCACAGAACACACATACGCATGCAAATACACGCACAGAACACACATACGCATGCAAATACATGCACAGGACACACATACGCATGCAAATACACGCACAGAACACACATACGCATGCAAATACAGGCACAGAACACACATACGCATGCAAATACATGCACAGAACACACATACGCATGCAAATACACGCACAGAACACACACATACGCATGCAGATACACGCACAGAACACACATACGCATGCAAATACACGCACAGAACACACACATACGCACGCAAATACATGCACAGAACACACATACGCATGCAAATACATGCACAGAACACACATACGCACGCAAATACACGCACAGAACACACATACGCATGCAAATACACGCACAGAACACACATACGCATGCAAATACACGCACAGAACACACACATACGCACGCAAATACATGCACAGAACACACATACGCATGCAAATACACGCACAGAACACACATACGCATGCAAATACATGCACAGAACACACATACGCATGCAAATACACGCACAGAACACACATACGCATGCAAATACAGGCACAGAACACACATACGCATGCAAATACATGCACAGAACACACATACTCATGCAAATACACGCACAGAACACACACATACGCATGCAGATACACGCACAGAACACACATACGCATGCAAATACACGCACAGAACACACACATACGCACGCAAATACATGCACAGAACACACATACGCATGCAAATACATGCACAGAACACACATACGCACGCAAATACACGCACAGAACACACATACGCATGCAAATACACGCACAGAACACACATACGCATGCAAATACACGCACAGAACACACACATACGCACGCAAATACATGCACAGAACACACATACGCATGCAAATACACGCACAGAACACACATACGCATGCAAATACATGCACAGAACACACATACGCATGCAAATACACGCACAGAACACACACACGCATGCAAATACATGCACAGAACACACATACGCATGCAAATACACGCACAGAACACACATACGCATGCAAATACACGCACAGAACACACACATACACATGCAAATACACGCACAGAACACAGTCCCTGTTCATCCTCCAAACCAGCAGCCGACTCTGAGAAAACTTTCCTTTGAGTTCATCTCCCTTTCTCTCCCTGGGTCTGCAGGTAAATGGTTTGTGAGCACAGGGAAAGACAACCTCCTGAATGCTTGGCGGACTCCCTATGGGTCAAGTATATTCCAGGTAAACCTTTTAACATCATGTCTGACACAGGCTCCTCCTTTTGTGTGAATCATGTACATTTTTATGGGAGTCAAAATATTGTTGTATCGAATTTCGGGATACAAAACATGTCTCTGTATCTGTATTGCAAATTGAAATGAGCACATGACTGCGATTCAAATCGTCTCCTAAAAATGTTGGCTTGATTTTGTTGCTTACGTTATTGTGCTATGCATATATATGTTCAGTAAATAAGAACACTTAGGGTTGTGTTAATAATGTCATTAAACTTAATATTTTATATTTCCCATCGTGGGAATATCTTGTCACAAACCCTTGGGGATTCAATTCATATCTTGGCCTAAGTGTATCAACTCATACCTAGTACTCATACATCCGTATTGCCCAAAGTACTTCTTGCAAGAATCTAATGATGGGCAGTGAAAATCATACTAAAGTCTGAAAATAATCTAGTGGAAAGCGCTGTAATTCAATTAAGCAATGTTTACATTAGTAAACAGGAATAATATTATGAACGTGTAAATGATATCAATAAGATATGTAAATGTTTATCTGACCAGAATAGATAAGAGGCACTAGGCCTAGATAAGTAGAAGAACTGTAGAAGCTTGGAACGCCCTCTTTCGGTATAAGGTGGCGACTTTGACGGTGTCGCTCATCTGATTGGTTTCCTCTCTCATCTCCCCTCTGCAGTCGAAGGAGTCCTCGTCGGTGCTCAGCTGTGACATCTCCCCCGACGACCAGTTCATCGTCACAGGCTCAGGCGACAAGAAGGCCACCGTGTATGAAGTCATCTATTGAGACGGCCGATTGGATGACGCAAGGGGTAGGGGTGACGCCCCCCTGCCGTGCACCAGTGACTGGAGTTTGGGTGTGATGTTGGAGGGCAGAGACTGTGACACCTGCGTTTTGTTTTGGTTTTTTTGTTTTGTTTTTTGGTTACTTTAGTAAGTAACTAAATGCGATGGCGAGACTGGATTCCTGGAGTTTTGACCGCTTTACTGCTTGGAGAATGTCGGCAGTCAGGCAAAGGAAAGTTGGGATTCCTCCAAAGATAAAAAAAGAAAAAATTAAATAAAAAATCTAAATAAAAAAATTATAAAAATAAATAACTTTTAATGAAATAAAACCTCTGTAGTGAAAATGAAACCGGTTAGCTGAGGAAGAAGCTTATTTTTTAGCTTTTGGTTTCTTCACAGGAAAAGAGACTGGTTCCTGTGTCATTGTGATTTTGGGGGTGGTGGGGGATGGGGATAAGATGGTATCCTGTTCCAGGATAGGCGCTCTTTCTGCGCACATCCCATCTAAACATTGCAAGCTTCATGTGGATGATGGAGAGCGATATTCAGGACACCTTTTTTTTTTTTACTAATGCTGTTCAGCACCAACGTGATGATGTAACTCACCGGATAAAGACTGAACACAAACCAGCGTGAGACCATTCACAGACCATTCAACCACCTGCAGTTGCAGTGAAGCCTTGGTTTTGTGTTGAGAGTATACGGACCGGGTCATTTCAAAACCAAAGGCTGCCTGGAATTCATTCTAAAGTACAGTTGGGCTGTAAGAGTGCATACCTCCACTACCTTCAAGTGTCTGTAGGCCTAAAATCCATTTCTTTCCTCTTCCCAATGCCTACCTTTTCACCATGTCTCATCTATCTTGCCGTTATGTCTCTGTTAGCAGACAGAGAGACCCGGTATGATAACATAACTTCCTGCTGCGTAATAATTCTCCTTTTTGGCGAAGATATCCTTTGGTGTTTTCTGAAATGCAACGTTGCCGCGGGGCTACGTTTCTTGAACTGCGAGATGCGCGGTCTCGTGGGAGATGGCAGGAGCTCGTCTTGTGGGAAAATGGCGTCCGTCGTTTGTAGGCTTTGTCGCGGCGACGTGTCGCAACGTTCAGAGTAAAAAAAAAAATTTAAAAAAACCTCCTCAGGCTTCAGTCCTCCGATGCTCCTGCTTACAAACTTTCACAACCTCGCACGGAGACAACGGCCCAATGCGCATGCAGCCCAGTGCGTGTAGCGCTCCGGCGTCCAACAGATTTATCAAGGTGCACCATCTTCAGGGGTTAGTGCTCCCTTGTTGTGTTTTCTACAAATGACCGGGCAGTTTTTCCCCTTGTTAAAAAAAGAAGATGAAAAAAGCCTGCATTAAAAAAATAATTCTAAGCTACTGTGATCTGTCGAACTCTTGTCATTTTCATTTGAAAGACTGGGTGAACTCTAACGGAACTCTAGGTGTGGTGATTGACCATTGGCTGAATGGAGTGGCCAATCCCGCTCTGCAGTCCGGCTGGAACGGGATTGTCTTCTTATTGCCTCATTTATCTCTTCTGTTGTCCAGAGAAAAGGGTTCCCTGATGGGCTCTGCCTTCCTGGGGTCCTGGACAAACAGGGGTCGTGATTGTACTCGTTTTTTGGGGGGTGGAAGAGGGAGGGAGGGAGGTACTGAGGAAGGGTGTGGTGGGAGGACAATAATAGTTGTAGGTGATGTGATGAGACCAATAAAGTATTTTATACGGTTTTCTGGTGTGGTGTGAAAGCGTTGACCCCTTAACCTGAAGTCAGTGCACTTTAGTTGATCGATACAATAATGTTGAAGGTGAAATGCGATTGTGAATGATTTACTATTTTCTTTCCAGATTTTTACCTTGGATCAATACCAGCATGGATGAAGCTTTTCTCAAAGTGCCGGTTCATTCACGATCGTGACACGCATCGTGTGGGAGATTAAGCACTTTTTGCAAAATATAGTATGCATGCCATCATGAAATCTCAATTTATGTAAGTAGTGCCTATTATTGATACATGGGCAGTCTGCATCTCAGTTGAGTCTAAGAGGCTGAATCTTCCATTCGCTGAATAAAAGTATGCAAATGTACATCGTGCTTACACTGAGAATGTTTGCAGACAGTGAGGTAGGTATTCACATTTATAACAGGAATTTCAACTGAAATATAAACCCACTGGTAAAGTTCAGTTGAAATTCCTGAGTCTTCTCCTTGTGTGTGTATGTGCGGGTGTGTGTGTGGTGGTGGCGGCGGTGGGTGTTGGAGGAGGAGGTTCACTTTATGTGCACATTTCTACCAGTTATGATATCCCTGGTTTTGTATACATTTAAATCAGGTGAATTTCCACTGTTCACTCCTACTTTGCTCCTTAATGCCTGGCTTTAATGAGACCCAGGGTAACTTCTCTCACTCAGTCAGAGCAAGCGTTTATCACCCTTGTTAATGTGAATTTTACAATCCGCAGTCACACTGCAACTGGTCGGCACTGCAAAATTAGAAAGTCGCTTGTCCTAATTGCTTAAAGGCTAATTGAATATCATGAGCTATGTTCAGTATTTATATTGGAATGTCTTTAAAAATGTTTCCATGTATTTAATTGGACTGAGAATATTTAGATTTGTTTTTTGGATGTCACAAATTTCGTCACTTTTTGAACACAAAACTATAGCCTTATTTATTTTTATATTTTAGTGCAAAAAAAAAAAATGTTTTAATCTTTAGAGAGAAATATAAGATTACTCCTAGGGCTCAATATGGGGTTTAGGGTTAGAATTTTGGTTAGGTTTATGAATTTGATAAGTGTTGGGGCTAAAGTAGTATTATGATCATGTTTAGGGGCTAGAGAATGGGTCCCAAAATTTTGCCGTTTTGAACACTACAATATAGCCTTGGCTGCGTCCCAGTATTCTTCACTCCCCACCTCCCTTCCTCCACTCCCCCACTACCACTCCTCTACTACCCAGAAGTATGTGGAGGGAGGAGGGGAGTGGAGGAAAGGTTGATGCTAGATTGGATAGCCAAGAGGGACCTGGGTGGGACCCTGGGACACTATTAGTGTATTCAGATGATCTCGGAAATCGGAATATTTCCGATTAACGAGAAGAAAAAACTATTTGAACGTCACGTTCAAATAGTTTTTTTCTTCTCGGAAGTCAGAAATATTCGGACTTCCGAGTTCATTTGAATACACCATAACTTAACAGTTCAGGCATGAGCCCGAGTTACGTGAACTCCTGTGAGGTTATGTTTAGGGGTTGGGAAAAGGTTGATGCTAGATTAACAACCAATCACAGCAGAGTGTCCCACCCAGGTCCCTCCGGGCTATCCAATCTAGCATCAAGGAAAGGAGCCATGAAGAAAATTCGGACAGCGAATCTGCTTCACCGTCATCAAAATCGCCGTTGACTATTGATGAAGTTGCCCTATCATAACTTCACAATGAGTCCCAGCGCCAATCACAGATCTTTTGCACGGCCAGCCCATTTAAAGCTACAAAATATCCTCAAAATATCTAAACTTTCAAGTAGAAGTAGCTCGCCTACCTGACATTGCACTTCACGTCGAGACACTAATTAATATATAATCAGTAACATTAGATGAAAGTAAACATCATGTAGTATAGCCTATGCAAACATAACAATTTAGGCTACTGTAATTCCAGAATCCCGATGTTCCCGATGTCTGAACATACCGAGCACTAATTCACCTCATATAGGCTACTGTAGCTACACTACAGCCTAATATTGCCAGTTCCTTGCATATCACATAGGCAAATTCGGAAATATTTCCGTAGGCTAGATTAGTGGAACGAATTATCGTCATATTATCGGAGATATTATTCCCAATGTTTATATCGCAGTGGTCACTCTGAAAAACAATTAGGCCTATTTCCCACAATCCCACTGTAACATCTGAAATCAAATTTAAAAACGTCCTTTGGGAAACGATTCGTTGAATAAATTCATTAATGAATATTCATATACTGAAATGGTAGCTGTCATGCTTAGGCTATATTTACAGTGGTGCTCGAACGTATTCATACCCCTTCGCTTTTTGCACACTTTATTGTGTTGTAGATTTACTTTTAAATGGATAAAATTGCCATTTTTGCCCATCAATCTACACTCAATAACCCGTAATGTTGATGGGTCACAGACTGAAGTATAGATATTTTAAAAATACGTTAAAGCAACGGGTATGAATAGTTATGTAAATTGAGAGATTTCAGTTTTTGATTTTTAATAAATTAGCAAAGATTTCTAAAAACATGTTTTCACTTTGTCATTATGGGTTATTGAGTGTAGATTGATGGGCAAAAATTATGGGCAATTTTATTAATTTAATTAATTAAATCTACAACACAATAAAGTGTGCAATAAGTGAAGGGGTATGAATACCTTCGAGCACCACTGTATGTATAGTTCGTTATTAAGCAACAGTAATGTGCAAGCAAATAAAGCTGTTTCCCTGACTTAAATTGCCGAATTTTTATGTAGGATATTAACCACAAAAACGGACTGGCATTTTGTTATCCGTTGTAGGATGCTATGTCCTATGTGTGATGATAACCTACTGAAGCACACACAATTTAGGCTAAATATCTTGCATTGGGGCATCATTATCTTGGGGAAATTCATATGAGGCATAGCTACGCATCATCACTGTTGCCTTCTTTAAATATCTGTGGGCGTGAGCACGATGATGTCACCCAAAAATGTGAAAAAACTTCCGCAGTAGGATACATCGATTGTATGCTTCGCTGGAGGGGAGGAGAACCCGAGTTTGAAGCCGCTTCGCTCGTCCTTTCCAATATTGGGACAGTGGAGGGAGGGAGGACACAAAGATGGGTTTCCGGGGCACGGAGTAGAGGAGGTGGTAGTGGAGGAAGGGAGGGTGCATTTTTCGACTATTGGGACGCACCCCTTATGTAGGCTATTTTAATATTTTTAAATTAAAATATATTTTTCAAAATACATGTCTTTGAAAATAAACTTTTATTTCAAAATTGACCTCATATTTAGATTGTTTTTCATTAATTGTAATAAACAAATAAAATAAAAATGTTAAAAATTAAATATTTCAGATTATTCCTATATGGTTTAGGCTTAAAATTATAATGAATTAGGGTTAGGGTAAGGGATTGGAATTTGGCAAGTGTTACATCTGAGTAAATATTAGGATTGTGTTTAGGAGCTAGAGAAGGGTTGCACCTTTATTTTGGGTGATCCACATTTTTTGTACATTTTGACCAGACCATAAGAGCCTTATGTATTTAATATTCTTTCAGCGAAATAGATTTTTCATAATGAATGACTTCAACCACATTTCCTTGTAAATATTTTATTATTTTCAGTATTTTTAAATTGTTCCTCACCCATGATAAATGAAACGTCACATAATGAAGTCACCTATTATTAGTTCATTATTAATTGTTGTATTATTATGGCTAGGATAATGTTTAGAAACAAACCTGAATCATTTTATCATTTATCCTCATTCATTGTCATTACAGTTTGAATAGCCACATTGAAAGTTAATGCACATGTAATGTGCGGTTAAAATTAGCTTATTTAAAAAAATTAAAAAAAATACATAAAAAACTGAACCCAACTCAACACCTCGGACCTCAATTATAAAATGGCTTTATCAAATTGCATCTTAAATAGTGGCAGACGACCATGAGTAAGTAGTTATTTATAGAATCTCACTTTTATATAGATATGATAGTATGTCTATGTAAAGTTTACACTAGATGCAAGTTAATTACCTGCTGTTTATGTGGAGGTAGCCCTACTGCATGTTTGATGGGCTGTGTTTGCACTTTAAGAATAACATTTATTTGAAAGTCCATGCTTGCTACTTTCAAAATGTATTTAGAGGAAAATGGCTGTTATTGGCCGCATTCACAAGACAAGGATAATGGTTAAGCACGTTCATGTAGTTCATTTGAGATTTATATATCGTAAGGTACAGAACTTTTTCCGGTCTCCGGTATTCTTGTAAATCAAGGGTAAGCACAAAGTTTCAATCAAAGAACATTTTTACAAATGAGGCTCCAGGTCACAGGCCAGTGTGACGATTCCACCTCGGCTCCTCAGTTCTAAACATGTTGTTGAAACAAAAGATTTAAGTCAAGGATTTCAAAAGATCAACACCCAATTTTAATTTTCACTTGTATTTCTTGTACAACACATGAAAAATGCGACGGAAAGAACAGTGCTTTATTTTTTTAAAGTTCCTTGGCTTTTGAAAGAGTCCTAAATATGAGCTATACAATGTTTTTTTGTTTTTTTTAACCATGTAGAGAAGTCACAGGCAAGGGAACTGGAAGGCCGGACAGACGGACAGGAAAGACACAGTTTATTGATGACAGGCAGTGGAGGTGCCAGGCGTTTTCACACGTCTTATAGTCTTAAAGCAAAAACAATTATACCCTGTCCTTAACTACTAAAACATACAGGACTGGCTCAATAATGCCAAAAGACTAAAACTAAAACACCAAAGCTGCGCTACATCCTAATAACTTCTTATATAAAAAACATTTGTCTAAATGTTAAAGTACTGTCATCGGTTCTGGTTAAAAAAACAAAAAGGAACCAAAATGAGTCACCGGAATTAGCCCCATTTCCCTGCCCTCTGCTCCACTCCCAAAAATGCAGGGGGAAGCTCCTATGCCTGTGGCCCCCAGAGGGGAGAGGACACATCAGCACACACGTGTGTCCCACTGTTGCAGCAAATACCTTCCCCGCCCACAAAGGAGTGGAGACCTTGGTTCCTGCTATCTACTGCCCACGCAGCCAGAGGAACAGACCTGGGTCAAATACTCTTATCTGAAATACTTCAACCCTTTAGAAACCAGTAAAATCCCTGCATTTTATTGACAATTTTAAAAACAAACATAATATTATTTTCCACAGATATTCAGAACAAAGTCTATATCTTTTTATATGATTGTATGTTTTGGTTAATAACATTTTGGTGAAAACACTGAGGGACCTGCAAAAGTGTATTCAAATAATAACGGCGTTTGACGAGCTAAGGTATTTTCAAAGGCGCTCTCAACCCCATGCAGTGGGGACCTATGGAGCCGGGAATCAGGGAAATCCTTGGCTGATTTACTAGAGTGGTTACACTGCTTGGGAAGTGAAGGAGGAACCAGTGCAGGCCAGGGTGGGTTTCAGTGCTGGATGCGATACAAATGAATACAACTGAAGGCTTAATTAAGAAGCTTTGCTTCCCTCACCCTTCACCCTTCCCCCTTCCCTCAATGACACCCACTGGGTTTGTAACTGATTATACCCAAATATAACACACAAAGTGTTGGCCGTTTAATCAGAGGACGGCAAGCGCCAACACATTCACCTTAGCGTAAGCATGTAGCAACAAGTAAAGCAACTCAAATATTATCAATACAAAAAAAAAATCTATATTTAGATGAAGAAAATAGACTTTGGAGTGCTAAAAATAATAGCTTCTAGCTGCACACAATATACCCACCGAAACAGGCGTTTCCAAATTGCTTTGTCTGTGAAAAGAGGAATAATAAATTTGAGCGAGCCCCACATCTTCATACAAGCAAGTTTTAAGGCAGCCAGTGTGCACGGGTAAGTTGTGTATGAATTGTAACGGTTTCCATTAACCTCAAGGTACATTTAAACTATTTCACATTTTCCCACAACTGTGGACTTGACTGTAATGTTTATGCCATACAAGGCCTGTTTCGTGTAGAAACAAGAGTTCATAAATGGACATTCTACAGTCATATAAATTTATGCTGATGGAACTTAACTAGATCATTTTCAACAGCTGTGTGCCACTTTAGCTTTCAACCAATTACCAGCCGTTAAAACCACAGGCCACACACACTGAGTATGGATCTCATAATAACTAATTCTTGCAGGGCAGGTGAAACATGGAAAAATGGAATATGTATTTATTTTTTCATGAATAATATGCTGACACATTGCTAACATTCTTCCAAGCAAGTAGAAGCTGGAACGAAAACCATTAAGCACCTTAGGGTCCAATCGGATGGCTGGAAAATGATGACAGTCCATAAGCATCTGAATTAAATGGAAAAGTTTGTGTTTCCATTCACTGGTTCGCTGCACGCAACCAGCTGGGATTCCAACCGACTCTGTGCTTCATTAAAGGCAGGCTCCAGCTGACAAAAGTTATATATTTATATATATCAGGGAATTCATTGCTGGCTGCGTTAATATTTAATTGGATGAAGAAGGTACGTGGGCCTGCTTGGTGTCTCTCTGATAGGGACTATGCTGCTTGTTCATGGGCTAGCCCAGGCTAGGCTACGCTACTGGGCTTTCCCTCACACCTCTCGCTAGGGAACACGGTCTGCGTTGGCCTCATTAATGTTTGACTGACTGACTAATGAATCGATTGTCTGGTATCGGTGTTCCCTCGGCTCGGCTCCCCCGAGTACCCCCCCCCCCCCCCCCCAACCCCCCGCTCCGCTGGGGCTTCCCAGCCACTGAGCGCATAATCGAGAAAACTGCGACAATTATCCACCACCGCCCTCCTGCCTTCACCTTGGGGGCAGGGGGGAGGATGGGCCCACCCATCTGGAGAAGGGAGGGGAGGGGAGGGGAGGGGGGGCTTGGGGTGTGGGATCTGGGGATGTTGCACTGTAGGAACAGGAGCCATGGTTACCCCCCGTAACGGGACTGAAGAGCCTCCCCCATCCTCCCCTCCTCCGGCCTCAGTAAACCACTTCGTACACGGTGGCCTTCTTGTCCCCAGAGCCAGTGACAATGTACTTGTCATCCGGAGATACGTCACAGCTCAGGACTGAAGAGGACTCCTTGGACTGGAGGAGAGAGAGAGAGAGAGAGAAGGGAATAGGAATATGGGGGAGGAGGGAGAGACAGAGAGGTGGGGAAGTGTTTATTTAGGGGGAAATCACCCTACATTTTCACCCATTCCTAAAGACCCATGGGGTGGCTGATACCGTGGGCAAAAAGAGAAACACAATGTTTAATGCCAATTAAGCCACAGTAAACCTGACATATCCCTGGGCATCCACCTTGCTTAGCAGATCTTGGCTTTCCTACAAGTTAGGTCTCCAAGCTTGGGGGCATTCAGCTGTGAGACCTGATCCTAACTGTCAGTCCAGACTAAAATGAGCATAATTATAAATCGGTTGTAACAATTATGCAGGTCTAATCCCACCCCCTCTTCTTCTGTGAAATCTTCAATACAGTTCTGCCAAAATGAAAAGCTAGTTTTACCTTTTTTAAAAAACCTTTTTACTAAAGTTCTATGTTAAAATTTTTCAAAATTGTGTGAAAAGGTTTTTTTTTTCTTTTTTTCTCCAGTTCATAGTCGCACTTTGTTAACCCTTCTGATACCAAGCAGATCTTTTTTAATGGCAGCTTTGTTTAGCAAAATTACCCTTCAAATATGACCCATGTCTTAAAAATTTGTACAACTTTCTTGTATCTCCTACAACAGGGGTGGGCAATCCCGTTCCTGGAGGGCCGGTGCGTATGCAGGTTTAACTCCAGTCCTGGAGGGCCGGTGTGTATGCCGGTTTAACTCCAGTCCTGGAGGGCCGGTGCGTATGCAGGTTTAACTCCAGTCCTGGAGGGCCAGTGTGTATGCCGGTTTAACTCCAATCCTGGAGGGCCGGTCTGTATGCCGGTTTAACTCCAGTCATGGAGGGCCGGTGTGTATGCAGGTTTAACTCCAGTCCTGGAGGGGCCGGTGTGTATGCCGGTTTAACTCCAGTCCTGGAGGGCCGGTGTGTATGCCGGTTTAACTCCAGTCCTGGAGGGCCGGTGTGTATGCAGGTTTAACTCCAGTCCTGGAGGGCCGGTCTGTATGCCGGTTTAACTCCAGTCCTGGAGGGCCGGTGTGTATGCCGGTTTAACTCCAGTCCTGGAGGGCCGGTGTGTATGCAGGTTTAACTCCAGTCCTGGAGGGCCGGTCTGTATGCCGGTTTAACTCCAGTCCTGGAGGGGCGGTGTGTATGCAGGTTTAACTCCAGTCCTGGAGGGCTGGTGTGGATGCAGGTTTTTGTTTCCACCAATTACACTAGCTAAATTAGCTAATTGGCTGTATACACAAACACCGCTTCACTGATAGATTAGATTACAGTAAAATGTTTCATTTACGGACACAAAAACAGTCTTCGGCTGTCATTCACATGCGTATCAAGAAATGTAACTAAAATGTCAGATGGCGAAAAGGTTAGGCTAATAAAGTAATTAGAAAATTGGCATGTAAACCAGAAACGGATACGGCCCTCCTTGCCCACCTCTGTCCTACAACATACCACCACACCTCCAACCCCCCACCCCATTCGGTGTGACTACTGCCCTAGACATACTGTATATAGGGTCCATTGGTCGCTAGGCAAATCACAAAAGACAGTATTAATAGACATGCTAAAGAGTGGGGGGGGGGGGGGTGAGTGAAAGGGGGTGAGGAAGTTGGAGTATGAAACCAGACGGGGTGATTGAGAGGCAGCTGGCATTTCAGATAACAAAGCAGATAGCTCTCTCTGCCCGTCAGGGCCCCAGGGAGGCACCACACACGTGGTCTTCGATTCTTCCGCACATACCACTCACCCCCCCCCCCCCCCCTTCTGCTTTTCCCCATAAAACCCTGCCCTCTTCATAAACTCATCTGGTCAGAAGGGGGGGGGTAATTGTGCAGGGATGGGGTGGTGGGGCCCCAGGTTGAGATCTTTTCATCGGTCCCAAAATCCCTGGCCACGCCCGTGCTTGTGATATCCTTAAACCGCTGGACTGTTCTCTTCAATGTGTTTGTATTTATTTAGCTCTTATTTTTTTATTTTTTTTGTTCCCTCAGTTAAATGTCCACTGTGAAATGCTATCTGACAAATCTGCTTGCAAATGGTACCATACTAAAAATTTAGAGAGAGATTTACTATTTTATTTCAGAACTGTTAACATGTCTTCAATCTTTTTTGGAATGTTTCGAGCGAATAGCCAACTTGGCAACCCATCAGCAGCTAATTCACTTTTACTTGACTGCGTCCATTGCCTCATTACCTCTCTGCTCCTTTCCCTTAAATCATTATAATTATAACAATGAGATTGGCTTGCTTTAATGCTCTTTTTTATGACCTCAGAGAACTTTAGAGCCACCAGTTGTTTCTTTATTAACATTGTCATGTTAAGTTCACAAAAGGTTAACAAAGCAACACTATTAGGCTAAATTATTTAAGAAAAAAAACATAAAAAATAAAAAACGGGATCAGGAGTGATTTTTAAAGCCCCCACTTTGCCCAATCGTTAAGACGCTTTTAGATGAACACTTGTAATGTAGATTACAAGGAAATAAATATCTGGATTCACAGTCAACCTCTGCACAGACAGTATCTTCCACCAGACATGGGTCAAATAACTTTAAGCAATTTAATCCTATAACAACCATTTAAATTCCTGCAGATGAATGACAGTCAGCCTGTGGTCTCCTGCTTGTGCTGCAGCAAATACCTCCCCCCCTCTCCCCTGGCCCACATAGGGGTGGGACCTTTGTTTCCCACTATGGCAACTGCCCGTGTAGGCGGGCGACCAGAGCTGGGTCAGAGACTTTATTTAACTCTGTAGAAAGCAGTAAAATGCCCATAGACTACTGAACATTTTTAATAAACATCTATTTTCACAGTTTTGTTCAGTACCATGCTCTGTTGAAAATTCTCAGGAACCTGCAGTAGGTATATTTTAATTTTGCCAGCATCTATAGAAGGGGTGGGCAATTACATTCCTGCAGTGCAAGTTGTCATTGTCACCAATTACACTGGCCAAATAAGAACAGTCTTCAGCTGTTATTCATGAACTTATCAAGAAATGTAGCTGAAGTAACAATTACTAAATGATTGGGCTAATTAAATAATTAAGAGCAGAAGTGGCATGAAATCCAGAAACAGACACAGCCGTTCTTGCCGACCCCTGATCTAGCGATGAAGAATTTCAGACGTATTTGACTCGGCTCTACTGCACACAGCGCAATGCTGTTTTCCTTCAGGGGCCCTTCCTCACCTGAAATATGCTGGCTCCATACGGTGTCCGCCATGCATTCAGAAGATTGTCCTTCCCTGTACTCACAAACCACTTGCCTGAAACACACACACACACACACATTAGTAATTCCAGATCAGCAATGCTAATTGGCAACATTTTCATTCAAGTGTTTATATCCCTTCTGCTCACGCAAACTGAAGAATGCCTGAAGTACAGTCAAGAATATCTTATTAGGTTTCCTAAAGCTTGGCTCAGGTAGAAATGTGGATTAAGATACTGGCCAAGAAGTAGTTAAGAGCTGTTTTTCTGTTACATTAAATTTAGGCATTTAGCAGACGCTCTTATCTAGAGCTAGTTACGCCACTTACATTCTCTACACACAGTTCACTTATACTCACTACAGCTGGATGTTTTACGGTAGCAAGTGCCCCATCTGGGAATTAAACCTACAATGTTGGGGTTACAAGCCCAGTTACCAAACCACTACGTTACAGTGCCACCCTCACATGTATTCTTTTCAAGAATGTTCTCAATAATGACAAAATTCATCAATACCATCGTCTAACCCTTAACATTGAGGGAACCAAATAAACACAATTGGACCTTTAACCCCTTTGTGCAGATGCTTAGTGGCAAAGACGCCGGCGCCAAGATTTTGCTCAACTCAGACATTAATTGCTCCTGCAACCAAACTATGAGTGGCAACAACAAACTCCATGTTTTATCTTTATTAGTACGCGATTCGTGACAACAATACCAAATACAGAGTTTCTAAATGCCACTGTTGTCGCGTAGCAAGTGCATTTAACAAGCAACCCCCCACCCAGGCTCACCTGAAACTGTACCTATCCACGTGTGACACAGTGGACAATAGCATCTATCTTTGAGTTCATAAAAATATTTTTTCATCACCAAAAGTTCTAATTCTGTCATAGCAACAACATAAACCCGACATCATTCTATCAATATCTGCTACTAAAAATGAAATAAATGTACAATCCTTTGTTTTACACATAGAGATGTCCCTTTCATGATTCAGTGGTCATTTATTGTCTTGGACAATCGATCCCCCCCCCCCCCCCCCCCCCCCCCCGATGGACCAACGTATTTCACGTCGATTCATCGTATTTCACGTCGGTTCGATTGACAACTCTTTTATCTGGTACATGACAGGATATCCTTTGTGACTGTGTTTGTAATGTCTTACTGGATTCTTTGAACAATAAATTACACTCGTGCGTAACAGCATTTATAGCTTTATCAGTTTAGTGTTAAACAAAAAGCTACAGAACATGCATTCACTCGCCGTGGCGTAATTGTTCCTGCTTTTTAATCGCAAGCAATCACCACCATTGGATTTATATGGATTTTGGGAGTGGGTCAGAGGAAGTATTGATTCTATCATAGAATATGCTGTGCCTACATGACAGGAGCTTTTCCTACTCGACATGTATAAGACTGCTTGTAACATGCGGTTGGTTTTGCTGGCAACATATGTATGTTAGTTTTTCCACTCGACCACTGTCTTGTCCAATATGTTTGATATTGTCATTTTCGCATTTTGAAACATTTGGTAGCATTTTCTTAATGGTGGAATATTATTTTATTGTAATCTTATCATACATAATATAGACAATGCAGCAAAAGATTACATACTGTACAGTACAGACAAAAGTGATGTTTTATTGAGGTACAAGAGTGAATGATTAGGCTACATATTTAGGTGTGTGTACCAGTGTGATATCAATGTTTTCATCTTAAACCATCAGAAGGGGCAAATGTATATGCTTTATAATGGACAAAACATATTTTATCCATTTTATGACAGGTTTTGGACAGGTGTTTAGACATAGATATCTACCCCCCTATACTGATGAAAAGATTAATTCTCTCTTGAAAATGATGCAAAGGTGAGTTTTATGAGCCAAAACAGTTGATTTGAAACTAAATGCATTATTATTTTATGATTTACAGCAGTGCACAATTTAGCCATTTTGGATACATTTGGAGACATTAAGGGACAACAGGGTACACTGCCTATATTTAGCATCACAGATCTTTAGTAGTTCTGCATATCACCCTCAGATTTTGCACACTTGTGGACACGGAGTTTATGATCCAGGAAATGTATAGTTTTATCTGTTTCACATATGTAGCTCTCAGTATTTCATAGCAAACTAAAAGAAAAACATTTTTTTGCATTTATTCAAATGTTTCATTTGTGGCACTTTATTTTGACCTAAATTATAAAATAGTTAACAATTTAAATGGTAAAACTGTCTTGTTTCATTTTAAGCCATTTACCAAGTTTTCTGTGATGCTCACACCTGGGGCCTCATTTATAAAAACGTACTTGGACGTCATTTTTTACTTTCACGTAAGCACATTTATTTAAATGGACGTAAGTATTATTTATAAAATTGGCTGCACTTGTTTAAATAGCGTACGTCTGTTGTACGTACCTACGTCTATAAATCTCAAATGAACTTCAAATGCGCGCGTCAATGAGCTCTGTAATTGCGCCTTGGGGCTAGATTAAAAATGTGACTTATAAATCGTTCCCCCTTTTCAAATTTAGTTTTCCCACTCCTAGTTTTATCATGGAGAATTATCGTTAATTATTGCGTGGGGATTTCCCATAGAATCTGATCGATATAATTTAACAAAGCGACCAATTGTGGGAGGCGAGGGGCGATGCCAGAATATTCCACCACTTTCTGTGGGGCTTTAAGGGCAACAGGTGACATACATTTAATAGAAACTTGATAGAAAGAACACCAATAAGCGTTCACGAGCAGCTCTCAAGCCTGCAATACTTCGGCATAAACAGCAGGTAAAGCGCGTACGTCAAGTGAAGACCTGACATGGAGCTACGACCGGTCAAATGCAGTCACGTTTAAATTTTATAAATCATTACTTTGTCATGATTTTCTACGTACCTCACACGTAAGATCAAATTTGATCGAAAGTACTTTTTATAAATGAGGTCCCTGGAGTTATAAAGCCTTAAATAGAACACCCCCTAAACAGGTGAGAATTTACCAAATTTGGCATCTGCGCGAAGAGGTTAAGTAAGTTTGACCTTTAAGTAAAAACCTTTAAGTAAGCGGTGCTAATCAGCTCTCAGTACAATAGAAATGATCATTAGTATGTATCTGGTAGCAGGCACTGATTCAGATTCTGTCTGAACATGCTGTACTGTTTGACCAATAAAGAAAAAGGGAGTGGTGCATATTTGCATATAACCTAATCTGGTCCAATCAGAGGGAAGGAGCGAGTGTGAGAACAGTGAGGTCTCACCGCAGTAAGCGAACTTGAGAGAGAGCACGCAGCTCTCATGGAGGTGCAACTGGTACTTGTCGGGTTTGGAGACGTGCAGCACTTCCACGTTACTGCTCTCCATCCCCACCCGCGAGCCACTCTCCAGTGGGACAGTACCCCAGAGAGAAGATCTACAGAGAGAGGGAGGGATACAACTGGATCTTAGGAGAGGAACTGCGAGTAACTGAAATTTACCTGCTAGAGAAGAGGGAAAGCCAAGCATAATGACACTAACACTCATAGTGTTTATTACCACTGACTCCCACTAATTTCTCCTTGAAATGATTCACAATCAGTCCTAACTCCCATCAGCTCAGTCACACTAGTTGTGACCCACTATGTCATTTTAAGAACAATTTAATTCCAGTGTGTTTGTGTAGTGTAGAGACACTGTCACAAGATGCTTTACAGAAACAGGAAATAGGAAAACTTAGGCAAGACTGTTCCTGAAACCCCCCCCAAAAATCCTGCACGTAATAAACACACTGTAACATTCCTGTATAAACACGCTATAGTGATCCTAGAATAAAATGTCCAAAACACTCTATGGTGTCCTGGTATAAACACAGTGTAAACACTCTATGGTGTCCCTGTATAAACATTATATAATGTGCCTGTATGAACACTATGGTGTCTGTACAAACACTCTACATGAACCCACTGTGGTGTCCCTGTACAGAGAGTCTAGTGTATAAATCTCTGTGGTGCCCTCCCCTGTACCTGAGAGGTGAAGTCATGCTGCTGCAGTTGCCGCCCCCTCCCTCAGGTCCCAGCAGCGCACTGTGTTGTCCAGCCCCCCCCGTCCACAGTTTGGTCCCCGTCGTTGGAGATGTCGATGCAGCTGGCCCCGTCCGTGTGGCCCCTGGAACTGCCTGTGGGAGCCAGACGCTACATCAGCTCTGAGCTGAACTGCAGTCACACACTAAAACACACTGTCTACACACAGACTTACTGCACGGTGGAGCTATAGAACATATAAGATTCAACACGAATAATGATAACCCACCAGAATGATAAAATTCAATTTGAGCAGATCTTCGTGGCCTGATGCTAAGATTATGGCGATATGACGAGACAACATGCATGCGCCAGAGAGCCGATGCATTTAATACACAGGTGATGCTTTAAATTAAGTGATTAGGCTCAAAAGGTAGCCTAATCACAGTCATGTGACCTATTGCTTATTCAGTTCTCTCAGCCTTATTCAGTGGCTCAGTAGCTCTCTGGCCACAAGCTCTCTAGCTCTCTGGACTCAAGCTCTCTGCTTAATAAAGTAGAGAGAGCATGTTCTTCATCTCATCCCTCTCTCCTCTCCTCTCCTCTCCTCTCCCCTCCCTCTGTCCGTCTCCGTATTTACCTGACCAGGGTCTGGTTGTGCAGGTCCCACACCACTATGTTGCCGTCGCTGCAGCAGGAGAAGCAGACTTTGTTGTCGGGGCTGATGGCCAGGGCGTAGCAGGCAGGGGCGGAGGATGTCAGCTCTGCCTTGATGCGTGGCGTGGGCGTGGCCAGGTCCCAGATTGACAGCGTGCTGGCTTCCCCTCCGACGATCAGGGTCCGCCCATCGGGGAGGAGCTTACAACGACCGGATGTAGTTGTCTCTGTTCTGATTGGCGGATAAAGAAACACAAGATTAGTGGGACTCTTGGAGAGAGTGATGTAACTGGTAACTGGAGAAGGACAGAGAGATTGGGCGCTACCATAAAATGCTCCTGTTTTATGTACAAACACACGGTCTATACCTGAGGTGACTGACAACACCCACCAGTTTAGGCATGTACAGAACGCAGCTGGTGGTGTTGACACAGCGTAGTTGTAATTTGAGCTAGATTAACATCAGCTCCAAATCTCAGCAGATACTTTCTGTTTATTCAAGTGAAAGGTATAAAAAAGCCTCAGTGCTGGTCTCAGAATCTCTAGAGAAGAAGTTTTTTCCCAGCTCAAAATTAAGACCTTAGTAACATTACAGTACAGAACATCTTAACTAAACGTGAAACAAATGTGCACCATAAATGTTAACTTCAGCACAAGCACACTTTTCACCAGCTAATTTGGGGCTGACTGACTATTATAATGAGAGGCTCTCAGTGCAGTGGTGGTCTCAGTGCAGCTGTAGTCTCAGTGCTGGTCTCTGTTAGTCTCAGTGTCCTACAGTGACTCAGCTGGGCTCAGTGTCGTTTTCGGGGGGGACTCTCACCAGGCAGTCCAGCTGGGCCATGGGGGGTCTTGCTGCCAGGCTGGCTGATGTCCCCACACCTTGACGCAGCCCTTGCCGCCGGTGTAGACGTGGCGTGTGGAGGCGCTGATGGTGACGGCACACACCACTTCTCCGTGGCTCAGACTGTGGATCTGCCGGGCGTGGCGCGGGATGCCCGGGCCCAGCAGGGCGTCAGGGGGGGAAGGGCACCGGCTGCATCTGCCCGTCTGCGCTCACATGGAAGGAGTACGCACTGCAGAGTGGGAGGAGAGGGGTTTAACACCAACACTGGAGAACTAACACTGACTAATACTGGAGTACTAACACCAACACTGACTAACACTGGAGTACTAACACTAACACTGACTAACACTGGAGTACTAACACCAACACTGACTAACACTGGAGTACTAACACTAACACTGACTAACACTGGAGTACTAACCTTTACACTGACTAACACTGGAGTACTAACCCCTTACACTGACTAACACTGGAGTACTAACTCTAACACTGGAGTACTAACACACTGACTAACACTGGAGTACTAACCCTAACACTGACTAACACTGGAGTAGTAACTCTAACACTGACTAACACTGGAGCACTAACGCTAACACTGGTGTACTAACACTAACACTGATTTAAACTGGATTACAGACACTAACACTCACTAACACTGGAGTACTAATACTTACACCATCTAACGCGCTGGATTGCTAACACTTACACAACTAACACCAAAGTACTAACAGGACTACTACCACTGACTAACACTGGAATACTAACACTGACTTACATTGAAGTAGTAACTCTAACATTGACTAACACTGGTGTACTAACACAGGAGAGTACACTGCACATATTAAAGGTGCTGCTTCAATTAAATGATCAGAAACGATCTGCGTAAATGCCCAGCCTGTCTGTGTATCGTAACACAGAAAGAAGAATAGAATGTACAGTACGGGGAGCATAGCTTCCCCTCACACTGTCTGGTATGGCAAAAAATAGGAAACTCACGGCTTTCCACCTGTGGCTCCAGGCAATGAGGCGGACAGCCCTGGGGCCCTAAGATGGGAACGGGACTCATACGCCACCTATGGGCAACCCGTGATATTACACATCATCAGAAAGGCAATCATACGCAGACAAATAAACACTGCTTACAATGTCCACATCACAAACATGATCCTGACATAAGCAGAAATATCACTCGGAAGATATTATCCGAAACCACTTTTTTAAAAAAAGTGACAATGAAGTTTTACACCTGTATTTATAAATTAAAACGAAATCTAATGGTTAGGGAACTGGGAATGAGACATGCTAGTTTGATAGGTTTAGATGTGATTTAAAAAATGACCGGCATGTATTTTTCAATAAGGTAAAGGAAAAAAGGCAGGCAGGCAGACAGGTGTAAGTCACAGGAGCAAGGCTTGCTCACCATTGGGCTGCGTGTGTACGCGCTGCTGGCGGCGCTGATTTGGGGGGAGAGTGTTAAAGCCCCTCCGAAGCCCCCAGGGTTGGCCAGCTCCCCGTTCAGGCCTGCGTGGGACACCACCCCAAAATGAGCCGGGTACGAGCCCGGGGGCACAGACAGAGGGCTACGTAGAGCTGGGGGAGAGGGAGAGAACAGGTAGAGGAAGAGGAAGAGGGGGAGGGTGAATGAGAGAGAGAGAGAGAGAGAGAGTGCCAGTGCATAATGCCACCCGAAATCTACGGTCTCAAAGACAACCCTAAATTTAGAACTGTCAATAAAATATATCTGAGGTTTGGAAAAACACAGACAGAGAGGGACAGAAAGAAAGAAAGAAAGAAAGAAAGAAAGAAAAGGATAAAGGAAATAGGAGTGAAGAGATTATAGAGAGATGGAAAGAGTATAGCGTAGAAACTAAACAAAAAAAAAGGGACAATTTTTTTAATCTATAGACCAAAACAGACCTGGGTCATATACGTAGCCTATCTGAAATATCTTAACTCTTTAGATGCAAGTAAAATTTTAAAACACTCCTGCAGATCCTGAGAATTTGCCAAAACCTGTCGCTCACCAAATTGTACAATGATATGAAAGAATGAATTTTGCTAAAAATATCGGTGAAAATCAACGTTTCATTTAAAAGTGTCGGTAATGTGTAGGAACGTTGCAGATCTAACACCTGATCCAGGGATCTCCACCCAGGCTCAAATGCATCCAGGGGAGCCCCGTCATAACATAAAAAGGGTTAGATTTTTATACTTCAAAATATTTCCCCAAAACTATATATGGTCACTGCATATCAAGTCAGGCTAGGGACCCCTAACAGTACCTTCAAGGACGCCCTGTTGAAAACCCAGGATGTAACAGGTTAAACAGGTCTGGTGCAGATACGCTAAATCATTAGAGGTGTAGAGACAATGCAGCTGAAGGTAGATGATTAAGGGTGGGAGGTGCTGGCGGGGGCGTGACTGCTCACCCAGGGGGTCGGCGGAAGAGGCGGGTTTGCTGACGAGGCGCAAACAGGAGGTGCTAGGCCCGGCGGGGCCCGGAGTCAGGGTCTCGCGGCGGGAGGGGGATGGAGTGCCCGATTTCGAAGAGGGGGACTGAGATTTCTCTACCTGGGTGTGAGACAATGACAGGTTTGCCGTTACCCGGGTTACGGAACACTCAGAGGACGGGAGCTTTGCACAGGGCTTTCCATCAACCTTGAGACTCTTCAACCAGAGAGACATAGAGACCGGATAAGAGACAATAATATAGTAATATGGGGCAGTGTGTGTGCGGTGCCAGGTGCACGTACACTGCATAGTGCGTATGAATGTGTATACACAATGTGTAGGACCCCCCAATGCCCCTTGATGACTGTTGAGTGGGTACTTGTGGTGTTGTCTTATTGTTGCGCTGACGCGCAGCTGCAGGAGTGATTTCCATGGAAATGCACAATAAAGGTATTGCATCATATTATGGACTAACAGGGAGGAATACAAACGCTATGTCAATAAGCCACAATGATCAGACTTCTGTAATTATGGCTTAAAGGCTAATTTAAGTCATAAATCATTATTCAATATGTTGGTCGTCACCTTAAGAATAATTTACCCGTCTCATTTCTAACGTGTCACATGGGTAATACTTATACCCACAACAAAAGACGTACACGGAAGCACCCTTACCCAAACAATGATGACACCCCTGTTTAATACCTCCCCTTTCCCTCGTTGTAGAGAATTGATTCTGAGCATTAAATGCAGGCTGTAGTTCAGATGGAGCTAAAACGAGACTCCAAACCTCTAGGTATGTCCTTAATGTTGCGATCGTGACTTCAGAAACGCGGGGGGAAACAACCGCCTTGCCGCCATTAGCACAGTTATAACACAGAGTTAAACGATAATAATCCCATTCATTTAAATAAGAAAAGGGGGCATTAAATCCCAATAACAATATCACTTCAAACTGCCTTTTGCACATGCAGATGAACGATTGGCCATTAACACAGGAAGCACACATTGATTGGCCATTGACAGAAGAAACACAAGTCACACCAATTATTCTGAAGGGTAGACTGAAACATACCAAATGATATTTTTTGGGTGGAGTTCCCCTTTAAGCATATGGTGATACCTGTACTGGGTCTTTGGCCTTTCCAGGTGAGGGGCTGTGAGGTGGGGTTGACGTAGGGCCCGCAGGAGGGCTGGGGGTCCCTGGAAGCTCCTTCCGGAGGGTGGGGGCGCGATCCAGCCCGTTTCCGTGTGGGGACACTGGGGGGCTGCGGGCGGGGGAGGTGGGCTCCTTGTGCCATAGAAAACAAACACGGACGCTGACACATCGTGCCGTAATAAAGACCCATAAACATTCCAGTAAGTTACACTACAAACCGCCTCAATGAGCACTAACTGACTACAACATCGACAGAATGAATAGACCCATTGAAGATGCCTATCTCGGTTCTGTTTCCTGTATACAGTATCACTTCCTATTTTCCCTGGGTGTTGTGTAGCTCCTTGTCTTGCCTGTTAACTCAACCCATTGTGTTTGGTTGTATTATTTGACTCTTTTTGATTTAACATTTTCAAATGTGTCCTTGGGTACCTGGAAATGTGAATATTACATAAAATGTATTATTATTATTATGGATTCAATTGACACTATGGAGATATTACATTTTTCTATTGGTCTATTTACTACCTATTTGGAATGCCCTATTTGTGTATTTCTGCTCACTGCTGTAACCTGATTGATCAATGCAGGAGAGTGCACACAAGACTGCTGTATGAAAAAGCGTTATGATGTCAGCCCCGGGTTCTTTTCACTCTGCAGGATGCTACATGTAAAATTATTTTTTTTAAATAGAAAATTACAGGCATAGAGTAAGAGCACCACCTGTAAGAGCACCATCGACATGCTCGTTGCGAGCCACGATGTCGGCGGTTCAAATCTGGCCGCTCAACCTTTGTCTTTGTTGCATGTCTCTGTCTCTCTCTCTGTCTGTCTCTCTGTCTCTCTCTCTCTCTCTCTCATTCTTCCTGTCTCTCTAGACTGTGCTGTCCAATAAAGCTGAGGCTGAAGTCCTAAAAATATAACTTAAAAAAAGGTTGCAACATGTGTAGCTTGTGCAGGCACACTGTGGCGCTGGTGTGCAATAAGACATCCTGCCAGCTGACAGCCCCCCCCCCCCAAGCAATGCTGTGGGCCACAGGCCTGCCGGGTCTGGAACTGACTGGAACTGATACCACATCATTTGGCGGCGCGTCCACACGTGAGAACAGTGCCGTAACAGGATGAGACACCCAGGAGCCCGTTTGAGGCCTGTATTCTCGATGCTCTCTAAACATCTCCAGAGTATATCAGTCAAGATAATGCAACTGATTCAGCTGCAGTATTAGCACCCACAGAAGGCACAGTGCCTGTAACATTGTGTACAGAATAGTCTCAGTATGACAGCCGTAAATGCAATGGCTTTCAGCGCTCCATATGACATTCATACAATGCGATACGATGTTTCAAAGCACAAATGTTTCCATACTATTCATCATCAGTCACAAACTATATCTTCAACAATAAGTTTTTCTTTCCCTTCGCTGCATAGTACTGGAGTTTAGCTTCTGCTTGTGATTCAACTGCTGCAAACCATAATTGATACAACGCTGTCTATTTAACATTTACAATGTCTGAACCAAGAGTGAAATGTGTCTTTGTAAATCCACGCATTGCACACTGAGCGTACCGCTCCTTAAATGTTCATACAACATACAAGCACACCACAAGGTAATTCCTGATAAGAGAGGAACCCTTGAGACTTCACTGTGTGCTTGTTGAACTTGGGTTATCAATTATGACTTGTGTAATGCTATTGAGATATAATGTGCTTCCCACCTGTTCTGGCTAGCACCTGGCTATTCCCTGGCTGAATGGTACACTGAAATAATCCTGTTTATCTTAAAACCTGTAGCTGAGCTTCCGGCAGTTTAATGTGGAGTGGCTGTAGCCAGGGGTAACAGTTACTGCTGTTACTGCAGGGAGAGTAATCCACCTCATTAGAGACGTCCACCACCAAGTTGTCCTCACTCTTGTCCCCATCACTGTCCTATAAGACAAAAAAATGTATTGTGAATAATAATAATAATACATTTTATATTCATTAAAAATAACACATTCCATAAATATAATTCACAGTCCAAAATGCTTCACAGAATACAGAACAGAAATGCAAAAAAATACATAAAAAATACATCAATAACAATTCTCAAATAAAACAAATGAAAAACAATTAAAATAAAATAAGAATAAAAACAGCCCAGACTAGCTGCAGTGTAAAAAGATGTATTTTATGTTATTTTATGTTTTATGTTGGCACATCTTTAAATCTGCAGAAGCAGGATATTAAACATTTGAAAGAAGAATTACTTCACATACATCTTTCCCAGAGTATTTCCCATCACATGAATCACCGTTTTTTTTACGGTATCCTCCCTCGCTTTCAACTCTCTGTGCCCCCCTACATATCTCAACCCTTCCATCCCTCCATCACGGAGACAAGAGGGTGACAATGATGGCACTTAGTAACCATGACAACGGCTCTTTGATGTGATCATGGACTGGAATTACCACTGACATCACCGCGCGGTGACATCATCCCTTAATTTCATTAAGCCCTTTCATACCGGCACCGGAGAACACATCAGTCTGTCGGTCATATCGGCGGATGTAAAAAAATAACGAAATAAAAAAAGAATTTCATTTGAGGCTGAGATAAGTGGCCCTTCGCTGTCACAGTCCAGTACGTTCAAGGCACATTTTCAGCCAGTTTTCCTGTTAGGGAGCTAACAGTTCTGCGCCGTGAAGGCAGGGGGGATATCCATCACAGTTTGGTGTTCTCGCTGAACACTGACACATATTCTTACTCTGTCGCGTGATGGACAGAGACACACATTACGCTCAGCCAGCCACACTTGAAACAAGGGGCTTGGACAGTCAGAGACACTGCCACTAAGTGACGGGAGAATAGCACTTCCTGAAAACAAAAATGGGTGGAGCCACTAAAGGCCATCAGTGACTCACTGATTTGTACCAATCATTGTGTTTTGCTACGGAGAGCGGAACCTTTTGATTGGTTCAAACAAGTCCGTGACTGACAGGTTATTGTAGCTCCATCCATTCCCATACATAAAATGGCTGTGCTGCAATCCACTGTAGATATGTAGTCTTCTTTGAAAATATAACATAAATATAATTTCACAACAGTCTAATTTTAAAAAAACATATAGCAATATCTGAAAATGGCAATGATATGTTGGTAACTGATGGAAATAGTTTTCAGAGAGTCAAATATTTTAAAAAGTAATTAAAAAAAAGAATGTATTTGCTCACTAAAGTGTCACCTGTTTCCACATAAATTTGATTCTGTGCAAAATTCAGAACAAAATCACAATCTATCTTTGGAAAGTTGCACCACATTACATTTTTGCACTTTAAAAAGTACCTGAATCTACCATGAGCCCCATAAACTTTTGTGGTTCAATAAAAGAGAAAGAGTACTGTTACATAACATAAATTGTGTTGGTATTAATTGTTTATTCTGCAAAACATTGCATTCAGACACAAATCTTACACCTGATGTCATTGACGTGCATATTTGCCAATGAAACCTCTCTTTCCTGTGACTCATGTGACCACGCCCTTTCAGTAAAGGAAACGTACGTAATGCGAGGGAAGCGCGTCCTTCTCGTCACAGCGCCTCCTCTTGGCGTCGACTCCGCCCTGCGCGGCATATCCCCCCGAGGGTCCCTGACGTTCCTCTGGAGGCTGGCTGTCTGTCGACGACACCGACTTGCTCTGGGAAGCAGAGGTACACACATCAGGAACCCCGAGACACGCACGGACGCACACACACACAGACAAACAGGCACACATGTACACGTACACACATATACACACACCACACACACGTACACACGCACACACGTACAAGTGCA
>CM056377.1:27119275-27159585 GCA_029718625.1 Synaphobranchus kaupii
AAAAGCCTTTTAAATCCAGCTGTGACATCAGCCCTCTCATTTCACATCTGCTTCCATCTCCATCTCTGGCTCTTTCACTCTCCTTCCTCTTCTGTCCCTAAATACACTTCCTTTAACGGCTCCCTGCCTTTTGTGGCGTCTGTAGAAAATGCTCTTTGTGTGCGAACACGCCTCAGCTGCCGTCTCTTTGCTCCTTGCGTGTGTGCGCGCGCGCGCGCAGCGCCTCTCTTTAAAACGCGCTCCCTCTCTCCCTCCTTCAAAGATCTCCTCCACCATTCACTCTCCTTCGGCACCTCCCTAGCATCACATCCCTACTCCCAGGCAATTGCATTTTCCATTTGCTCGACAGACGGGATAAATACAGGCATGCTGCCACCACATACACATTATAGGCAGGCAGGTATACAGAGATACAGTTTTCATTGCTACAATGTAAAAACTACACAATTTACAAAAATAAAAGTTTATCGTTAGTATTCCATTCATGCTTAGTTTAAACGATGATGATAAATTACGATGAACTAAAGTTGCTAATATGAAAAGACAATCACATGTTTGAGGTATTTATTGCACAGGTTGGGGGGGGGGGGTCACTGCCTCGATCCTGGCTTCCATCTTTTTTAAAGGAGAGGGTACATTCTGCCCCCTTTATGTCTTTTTACATTTCATTCACAGAGTGAAAGCAGAGAGAGAGTTACAGATAGTGCCAATGTCTCCGCCTGTGTGGACCTGCCGTCTCCAAGCACACCGCACACCTGCCAATACACCCCTACACCTGACGATCCGCCCCTACACCTGACGATACACCCCTACACCTGACGATCTGCCCCTACACCTGCCGATACACCGCTACACCTAACGATCCGCCCCTACACCTGACGATCTGCCCCTACACCTGCCGATACACCCCTACACCTGACGATCCGTCCCTACACCTGACGATCTGCCCCTACACCTGCCGATACACCCCTACACCTGACGATCTGTCCCTACACCTGACGATCTGCCCCTACACCTGCCGATACACCCCTACACCTGACGATCTGTCCCTACACCTGACGATACACCCCTACACCTGACGATCTGTCCCTACACCTGACGATCTGCCCCTACACCTGCCGATACACCCCTACACCTGACGATCTGTCCCTACACCTGACGATACACCCCTACACCTGACGATCTGCCCCTACACCTGCCGATACACCCCTACACCTGACGATCTGCCCCTACACCTGCCGATACACCCCTACACCTGACGATCTGCCCCTACACCTGGCGATACACCCCTACACCTGACGATCTGCCCCTACACCTGCCGATACACCCCTACACCTGACGATCTGCCCCTACACCTGCCGATACACCCCTACACCTGACGATCTGCCCCCACCCAAGACTGGCCAAAACAAGCATCTGAGATAAAAGATAATCCCAAACGCGCTACAGGCCGGCTATATAAAAGAGGACTAAATGGGTTCTCAACAGCCAGGACAAACAGACTGTAAAAAGATTCCTTACCCAGACAACTTCACTGGGACGAACCCGAAATAAGCAGGGCTGCATGGAGCACACAGAGCTCAGAGCAAAAGACATTTATAGAACAGGAGAGACTGACGCATCTGAGATATTTCATCCGCTGGTGAGATACACAAACACAAGATTTAACATGCAGATCCCCTGAGAATTTTCAACAAAACATGTCACCAAACCAAAATGTGAAACCATATTACAGATGGATTTGTTTTGAATATTGGTGGGGGAAAAAATGGCAAGCAAGCATGCTGCAGGAACTGTATCGGCATGTAAAGGGTTAAAGCATGAAAGGCTAACCCCCTAACTTCCCCTCAGCATTATATCAAATTATACAAAGCACATTTGCCCGTTCTTCCCCGTACAAATCTGACAAATCTCATCTTAGCACAGACTACTTTCATAGGGGGACAGTGCACAATGGCATGTGTCTGTATGAAAAAAGAAAATCGCTGTACTCCAAACCAAAAAAATAAACAAAATGATTAACAAAACAAGCTCTGTAAGAGTGCTTTGACATAAGCCCACAGCTTTGAGACACACATCTGTTTGCTTCCCCCGGAATGGGGATACGGGTCAGCGTCGAACCCGATACAATCAGAAACACTCAATTGCTGGCCCACTCATGGGGAGATGTGTTTCCAAACAGAGACGCATATGCTAAGCAGGGATCACTCCACTGCCCATATATTTCTCCATTACATTCCCCAATACTGACGCGCTACTCTCGACTGCAGAGGGGGGGGGGCTTATTTTACAAATTTATCTTTAAAGTACTTTGGTGAGTTGGTAAGTGATCAGTAGGCGACAGACTAGAAAGCTCTGAGATAATAACATATATTGAGGACGGAGTTAGCGGAGACTGAGCTAGAGACATGAAATGAGTGGGCTAATGAAGAGGAACCCGCAATGGCTGACAAGCAGAAAAATACATATCACACACATGTACAGCTGTGAGAGAGAGAGAGAGAGAGAGAGAGAGGGAGGGAGGGAGGGAGAAAGGATGGGAGAGGGAGTGAGGGAGGGAGGGAGGGAGGGAGAAAGGATGGGAGAGGGAGTGAGGGAGGGAGAGCAAGAGAGGAGGAGGGAGAAAGAGAGGGAGAGAAAGAGAGGGAGAGAAAGAGAGAGAATAGAGAGGGAGGGAGAGAGAGAGGGGGAAGGAGAGAGGGACAGATAAAGAGAGAGAGGGAGAAAGGGAGAAAGGATGGGAGCGGGAGAGAGGAGGAGGGAGAAAGAGAAGAGAGAAAGAGAGAGGGAGGGAGGGAGGGAGGGAGGGGGAAGGAGAGATGGACAGATAAAGAGAGAGAGGGGGAAGGAGAGAGGGACAGATAAAAAGAGAGAGAAAGGGAGAGAGGATGGGAGAGGGAGAGAGGAGGAGGGAGAAAGATAAGGGAGAGAGAGAGAGAAAGAGAGAGAATAGAGAGGGAGGGAGAGAGAGAGGGGGAAGGAGAGAGGGACAGATAAAAAGAGAGAGAAAGGGAGAGAGGATGGGAGAGGGAGAGAGGAGGAGGGAGAAAGATAAGGGAGAGAGAGAGAGAAAGAGAGAGAATAGAGAGGGAGGGAGAGAGAGGGGGAAGGAGAAAGGGACAGATAAAGGGAGAGGGAGAAGGAGAGAGAGACAGATAAAGAGAGAGGGAGAAAGGGAGAGAGGATGGGAGAGGGAGAGAGGAGGAAGGAAAAAGATAAGGGAGAAAGAAAGAGAATAGAGAGGGAAGGAGAGAGAGGAGGAAAGAGAGAGGGGCAGATAAAGAGAGAGTCAGAGAAAGAAAATCAGAGAGTGAAGCAGAGAAGCAGAGAGAGAGAGAGAGAAAGAGAAAGGGAGAGGGAGCAGGAGGAGAAGACAGAGAAGGAGGGGGGAGTGAGAGGTGGCTGTGTGTAAACCTAACCCAAAGTTCAGGATGGCTCCTCCAACATACGAGGCATACATCCCCAAATACATGCATCCGAGCACATATTTCACCTTGACTGGGATACTGAGGCATGCGTCTGAGGCTTGTGTTCCGTAGAATCCTCTACAGTGATGCGATTGAGCCTTTCTCTAACAAGGACAATGGGAACAAAAATAAATTGGTCCTCTTCCAACTCACTGCTCTACTGACCGTATTTATATAGACTACGCCACAATGAATAAAAAAATTTCACAAAACAAAAAAGGGAAAGATTTCTTCACGCTTCATTTATTTCAGAGACCATTTGATTGCACTTGGTACGGGGGACTATTTGAAAAACATCTTCAAAGCGCTTTGGCAGACATGTGAATGGCGTGGTGTAATTAAACTGATGTACTTGAACGACCACGCTGGGACCAACCATAAGGCTTCAATCGCCGTCCGGCGCCGATCGATACTTATATCAATGAGTTAGCCGTGCTGATGTAACGCTTTGCTTACGACGCAAGACAGACGTACGACTCGAGCACTGCATATGCGACCCACAGAACAAGGGCTGGACCGGATCTTCCGAAATAACGGCCACGTGGACAATAGGTAGACGCCTATTCATCCACAGCAACATGGACCGTAGGCAGACGGCTATTCATCCACAGCAACATGGACCGTAGGCAGACGGCTATTCATCCACAGCAACATGGACCGTAGGCAGACGGCTATTCATCCACAGCAACATGGACCGTAGGCAGACGGCTATTCATCCACAGCAACATGGACCATAGGCAGACGGCTATTCATCCACAGCAACATTACATTACACCAAATCATGGAAAAAACTGCCCAGTCTGATAATCAGTGTAGCAGGACAGGTGCAGAAAGTGCCAGAGTACCCGATGCTATTAACTCAGGATTTAACGAAGTAAATATGCCAATTACGACGTGGTCCACAAGCTAAAGTCTACCATTCTGTGTGGAAGTGAAGTGTGGAAATCCCTCAAGCGGAAAAAACTTGGCTGAATGGGAAAACCGGCTGTAAGAAAAGAGGTCTGCACAGCCGTAAAATACGCTCAAAGGAAAACCATCAAATAATGCACGTAAAGCCGGGATTGGACCCCGCATCTATTGATCATAAATATGTTATATACGTTAGCTTTAAAATTTAGGAGGCAGCTCGAATCAAGTCCCCTGGATGTGCTGCATTTCAAGATACTGAAAAACAGAGGAGACGAGCAACGTCCAAACCAAACCCCTTCAGCCCTCTGGTCCCCAAATCAACTAACTAACTAACTAACTAACTAACCCCCAAAATATTTCACATGCAAGACCAGCACCTGCTAATACCAAATCAGAATAAACCAATCAATGAAGTATGCCGATAAATTGCTTACTGCAACACTGGGAAAATGTTATAATAATAAGACAATACGATTGGTATGGAGCCCCAAAAAGACAGTTATCAGCAGATGTTGAGCAAATACAGGCTGGGAAACGGGAGCCAAGGCGGAGACAAAGGAGAGAGCTGGCTGCATCAGCCCATGTGCAACAGAAGAGATTAGACATGCATTCATCAAAAGAACATGTGAATATAAGAGAAATGTATGTGGAGATACATGTAGGGATCATCACAAAGGTTCCCCAAAATGAAGCCAAATGTAGATACAAGGGTTCATGGGTAAAAAAAGAGCTCCACTGGCTTCCCAGTAAAGTAAATCACAGCGCACCACAGAGACACAATGAGTCGTCATCCTACTCAAATACAAATGCGTTCCCAGAAATAACGTATAGCATAATATTTCTATAATATAATTTATATTTCAGCCGGTCACTACACACATGATGATTAATGAATTTTTTTTTAAGCAAATTTTTATTGAGCTATTTTTCCACATAATGCAAAACAACTAGAGTCACAGGGAGTACACATACAAAGACACATTTATACACACTCGGACACACAAATTTACACGCACGCACACACGCACGCACGCACGCACGCACGCACGCACACACCTACACCTAAACAGAGACAGATAAATTACACTTTGTGAATAAGGCTGTGTGTTTTAAGATTTTACTGACATCTGCAAAATTTAAGTATTTAAAATACATATTTGACCCACACAACCAAGGTGTTATTATGGGCCCTGTGCAACTCTGCATTCTTGTGTCAATTTATAAAATGTAACAGAAATAAAATAATGCAAAATTTCAGTTCACTTTTCTGATGCATGATTGACTTTGGTAATTTAAGAAAGAGCACAACAGCCCAACAATGTGAACAGCCTTTTGAATCTAAATTGAAATTGTGGAGAGCAGGTGCCAAGGCAAAACAGGGTTGTGTAAGTGTTTTAGCATGCCACTCCCTTGCTCCTGGGGGCTATTACTTAGAAGGGCAGGTTTAGAGAGAGAGAGCCAGTCCTGTTCTCCTCTCACTCACTCTCTCTCTCTCACAATCTCTTTTGCTTTCTCTCGCTCTTGCTCTCTCCTTCTGTCTCTCTCACTCTCTCTCTCACCCTTCTCCTCCCCCTGCTAGAAGCAGAGTGCCCCACTACGCTCGCTAATGCTCATCACCTTCCCCCTTGCCAGCCTAATGGAACGGCTCCTTTCCTCCGCAAACATTTAAAGGCAAATATTTGTAGCCGTTGACGCACTAATCACTCAGTGATTGTGGTCTCAGGCACAGAGGTATTCAATAAAAGAGCTGATTTCACCCCCGCCCCCTCCCTCACACACACCCCCCCTCTATTGCACCTCCTTTTATTCTCCCTCTCCTTCTCTTTCACTCTCTCTCCCTCTCTTTCTCGCTCTCTCTCTCTCTGGGCAGTGTGCCAACTTCTGTTCCCCTGGAGCTGTGCCCAGACCCCCCTCCCCTTTCTGATTGATGGCCTCTCTATTTTGGAAAGAGGAGGAAGAGAAATAAGAAGAGAAAAAAGAGGGTAGGGAAAAGACACAAACAAATACTCGCACACAGATGCACAAGGACACACACACACACACGCATAGACCCCCCCCCCCAACATACACACACATATTTTAGGGGCACACTGAAACGCACAGTTAATGCTGCTTACACCCACCCATACGCCCACACACCTACATCCACTCTATACAAATACCCACATCCAGAATAACCTCTGTTACACATGCGATAGTCTGTACAAAAAAACACAATTTAACAACACGGGAACTACTAAAGCATACCAGACAGACACATGTACACAGTATACAGATACACACACACACACAAATGCACACAGACACATCAAACACACATACTCACATATGCGTGCTTCTCAGTGCTTCTCACACACAGACACTTGCACGCTCACAGATTGGCACTCACACACACACACACACACACACACACACACACATGTGCATGCAGACATACACACACACACACACACACACACACACACACACACACACATACATACACACATACAATTAGAACCCCATTCCAGGGCATCTGTGAAAGTTGTAAGTCCTGTTGCCAAACGCCTGCTACAGCCCCAGAGTTAAGGTTATTTTTAACAGTATCTCCTTTAGTCCCAACAGTCCCAACAGCAATATAATGCGATTAGCCATTACTTTGAAATGCATATTCAGACCAGACTGGCCAAACAGACTGCACTGCAGCAATAAAGCCTAGGCCCCAGTGAAGCAATAACAATGTCTGCTGTGCAGCATGTCAGTCAGCACGACAGCTCGCCAACCATACCCCTTCACTGCTAAATACATACATAGCTTACCTATTTTAATCAGGGTGGGGGGCACTGTACATACCAAACAAACACACTTCTTTACATACACACACACACACACACACACACACACACATATGCACACCTACATACACACACACACACACACACACACACACACATATGCACACCTACATACACACACACACACACACACACACACACACACACATATGCACACCTACATACACACACACACACACACACACACACACACACACACACACACACACACACACACATATGCACACCTACATACACACACACACACACACACACACACACATATGCACACCTACATACACACACATATGCACACCTACATACACACATACACACACATATGCACACCAACATACACACACACACACACACACACACACACACATATGCACACCTACATACACACACACACACACACACACACACATATGCACACCTACATACACACACACACACACACACACACACATATGCACACCTACATACACACACATATGCACACCTACACACACACACACACACACACACACACACACACACACACATATGCACACCTACATACACACACACACACACACACACACATACATGCACACATACACAAACATCTGCACATACACACGCACGCATGCACACTGCATGACATCTGCAGCAACTCAGAACCCTTTTGATGGAGTGACAAATCTATTATGCTAAAAGACTAGCTCCACAGGATTTAATCACTCTTAGCCATTCCAAAAGGGTTACCTCACTATACTCCCTGCTGCAGGCTCATTATTCACAAATGAGCTCAGTTACATATGTGTGCTTGTACACACTCACACGGATAGCAAATACACACTGTCACACACACACACACACACACACACACACACATACACACACACACACTCTCATTCACTCACACGCACGCGCACACACATACACTCTCACACACGCACGCATGCACACACACATACACATGCAAACGCACACACTCTCTCACACACACAAACACACACACATATGCTCTCATCATGAGCACAACGACATTCTCACACACACACACACACACACACACACACACACACACACACACACACACACACACACACACACACACACACACACACACACACACAGACAAAGACACATGCACATAAGCATATGCATATTCACACATAAATGCACATAAGCACATACACACACACATGACCACTCCACCACCTCCTCCATTTGACCCAAATAACCACCCATATCCTAATCCATCTCTTTAAATAAACGGTGAAAAAAGACATTAAAACCACTGAGATCAAACCAGGATTACAAACTGGGAGGAGGTGGTGAGAAGGAGGAGAGAGACCCAATCCTATTAAGGACACAATGAGTCTGTCGAAAGAGAAGAGGCATTAAATCAACCTGCTGACCACAGACATGATCTTTGGGATTCAGGCTGAAATTCCTTAAAAACCAATACAGGAAAATAATCAGAAATATAACAATGAGACTGGACAGGCAGTGGACTGTGGCTGGGTACACCGGATAAAGCAGAGACATTCACACACGCCTACACAGACACACAACTACATAGAGGCACACTCACATTCACACATGCCTACACGCACATTCAACACACACCTGCACAGACACACAACTACATACAGGCACACGCACATTCACACATGCCTACACGCACATTCACACACACCTGCACAGACACACAACTACATACAGGCACACGCACATTCACACATGCCTACACGCACATTCACACACACCTGCACAGACACACAACTACATACAGGCACACGCACATTCACACACACATACACACACACACACACACACACACACACACACACACACACAAACACACACAATGCGCACAGGACATGCACATTTAAACACTCAAAACAGACACACACACAAGGACATGCACATTTACACACTTAAAATGCACACACACGCATGCACACACTCACACAGACACACGCACGCATGCACGCGCAAACACACACTGACACACACTCGCCCGCAAAGTATGCAGGCCAAACACCAGCTGCATCATGTGATTCATGGAGAAATGATGAAGAAGGATCGATTGCCAGCTGTTACGTTTCCTTTGCTTTAAGGGTCTGCTGAGAAATATATAGCCAGAATGAAAACATTCAGCATTCTACACACCAATCACATATTTGCATTCAGCTGTTATCTTCTACTGCATATGTAGCAAAGCCATTTATGATTGTAATATTAATGTCAATTTGGAGAAATATAATATTCATAACCCTGATGGCTCCTTCAGGTCCATAGGAACTTGAACAGTGAGACCCCTTAATCAGGAAGTAGGAGAACAATCCAGGAGGCGCAGTAAAGGAATAATTCAATTAATTAATGAAAATGTGATGCCTTCAACACGATAAAACAAGAAATGGCACATAGCTTTAAAAAATGAGAAAAGGAAATAAGAGCAGCTACTGTTAAATCTATTCATAATTAATTATACCTCGCTAGACCTCAGACTCCATTTATCATTTCACTACCGTCTCACAGCCCAGCTGTTGGATCTGAGCTTGTAGACCCTGCAGACCCTCCTCTCCTGTGACTGGAGCTCACAGCCTGCTGTGCCGTTCTGCTCTGGCTGGCTGTTGGCCCATTTTCTCCGCAGGGCCAGAACCTGGGGTCCCGATTGTGCTCCTGCTGCTAAGCGGTACCGCCGCGGACCGCTAAAACGCACTGGCTAGCCTCGCCGCCGCGGAAAGTCCCGACGCTTCGTAAAAAGAACACTAAAAGGGTCAGCTCGCGCAGACGTGTCAGTCAGCGAAGTAAAACAGACGCACCGAACGCGCAGCCAAGATGCGTCCTGTGCCAACAGCCGGGAATTAGCCGACAAAAAGAAAAAGAAAAAAACAAATCGACAGACAGGCGTGACTGTGCATCCAAGCTCGCGCTGCGAGGGTGTGTTAGAGCCCACCGCTCCCGTGGGGAAAAGCCGGTACGGATCAAGCGCTGGAGCAGCGGGACCCTACAGTCTGTCCCATCCCGCTCCAATGCAAGACGTGTAGGGTTCAACCCCATTACAAAATACACAAACACACACACGGTGAGCCTCTTACCTGTTTGTGCATTTCAATGTTCAGTCCGTATGACATCTCATAGTACTGGGGGAAAAACATAAAACTTTAATTAAAACCCGATTAATCACATTAGTCAAAATCATTTGATTATTGTATCCAAACATTTTGTAATGTATTCAGTCTTCACATGGCCAGTTTATAGTATAGCCTAAATGTATGAACAGAGTTTAGTCCAATATGGAACAAATAGAACGTATTATCTAGGCTATATACAGTATATGACAGAATAAAATATACAAATTTTTACTCTAATGCTGGACATTTATTGAGTAGCTTAGCAAGTCTGTGCACACATATAATAAACAATACATAAACTACATACAAAGATCGGGGGTGGAAAGAGAGAGAGGGGGGGGGGGGGGCAAAGTGAGAGGGAAAGGGGAGAGGGAGAGAGGGGGGGGGGGGGGTGGCAAAATGAGAGGGAAAGGGGAGAGGGAGAGAGAGGGGGGCAAAATGAGAGGGAAAGGGGAAAGGGAGAGAGAGAATCATTCACATTGACAGAGACCCAGCAGGTAGATGAGCAGCATCTGAGTGATGAGGAACACATCTGGTTCTTTGTCTCTCAAAATACACACACTCTCTCTCCCTCTCTCACTCTCTCAAATACACACACTCTCTCCCTCTCTCCGTCTCTCGCTCTCTGAAATACACACTCCCTCTCTCACACACACACACTCTCTCTCCCTCTCTCACTCTCTCAAATACACACTCTCTCTCCCTCTCTCGCTCTCTGAAATACACACTCCCTCTCTCCGTCTCTCGCTCTCTCAAATACACACTCCCTCTCTCACACACACACACACACACACATACACTCTTTCTCCCTCTCTCACTCTCTCAAATACACACTCTCTCTCCCTCTCTCGCTCTCTGAAATACACACTCCCTCTCTCACACACACACACACACACACGCACACACTCTCTCCCTCTCTCACTCTCTTAAATACACACACTCTCTCTCCCTCTCTCACTCTCTCAAATACACACTCCCTCTCTCCCTCTCTCAAATACACACTCCCTTTCTCCTTCTCTCACTCTCTCAAATACACACTCCCTCTCTCCCTCTCTCCCTCTCTCACGCACACACACACACTCTCTCTCTCTCTCGCTCTCACACACACTCTCTCTCCCTCTCTCAAATATACACACTCTCTCTCCCTCTCTCGCTCTCTCAAATACACACACTCTTTCTCCCTCTCTCGCGCTCTCAAATACACACACTCTCTCTCCCTCTCTCACACACTTTTACTCTCACATTTTACTACGAATTTACATACGTACATGTATTTGGGACACAATAACAACCATTATTTCTAGATGAATGAACTCAACAATAACAATAAAAACACAAAGACATACCTAAATATAGACATGCGCACATACATAGAGATGCATACACAAACGCAGGCCCGCATGCACAGACACACACATATACACACATATACATACAGTTACTGAGCGCAAATGGAAACTATATAAAGTCACCAGCATTCTTGATTACACTGCATGGGTGATCTTGTCAAAATTTGCAGTCAACTGATCTGTAATTGTTTGTGCGTTTGTGCCTCGCGCATGGACCTCACAATCCTGAAGTGTACGATTCCACCCACTATTTCCCCTGGCTGATCGCACCGTACCCTCAGTGCTTAACACTTGCTATCGCCTTGGGCTCCACTGTATGAGAAACGTCAGCAAATTGATCCGTCTCGGTCACTGAAGCCCCCGCCAAACGCACCCCGACAGCCCCCTCTTTCACAGCCACCGACGTCTCCTCTTGTAGCCATTATACCCATAATTATAAGCAATCACGTCCGTCAAGCATATTTTTACATGGCCCTATGCATGCTGGGATGTTATTGGCTTAATTAATGTAGGAGCCACATACATATGAGCCTCTGATTCACATATACTTGTTTAGCCTTATTTACTCAGCTCTCTCCATGTTTTGTTCACTAGCAGTACAAACTGGGTTTCATGAATTCCCACTGCCCCCCAAGAATAACGACACAGCCAATCAGGCCCCTCAAAATCCCCCTCTACTTATTTTGGGCTACTGTTCTGTCACCTCTATCTGTTGACGTGTATCCAGTGGCTGTGTGTGACTCACGTTCAGGAGAGAGAACAAGCCCAGCTGGGAGTTCCGCAAGGTTTTATTGACACGTCTACCAACAGTTTTGAATGGTGAGAGCTTCCTGGAAGCTCTTTAACAAACCAAGATGGCTTATATGTAAACATTATGATATACTATAAACCTCCTTTCACAGACCGAGGTGGAAAGGCGATCAAAATACAGCGTCAATGCATTGGATGAGATTGGCCTGTGGGGTGTGGTAAGCTGGCTAGCTTGTTGCATCAAGGTTAATATGAAATTTTAAAGTAGATTGTTTAATAAAAGTAAAATACACTTTTAAAGATTTTTTAAATTATTATTATTTTTATTTATTTATTTATTTTAAAATCTTGACCACCAGCTATCTTTCCCTAACTATCTTTGTGATTGATAACATAACATCCCACCCTCTGGTACTATTCCATGAAGGTAGACTTCATTTCATCAAGCATAAGTCATAATTCCAGCTGAAAGAACATAGTAGTGATGACAATGTTGTAACATGATGACTATTTATACTGTCACTTTCCACTAGAAAGTAATTTAAACAGGATATGCAATACATACAATACTTAACATTCCAAGAAACTACTATCAGTAGTATGCAGGGTATTCTATACCAACTGTCTTTTATGTAAAACGTTTTCTGAAATAATAATAATAATAATAATAATAATAATAATAATAATAATAATAATAATAATAATAATAATAATAATAATAATAATAATAATAATAATAATAATAATAATAATAATAATAATAATAATAATAATAATTTCCTGGAAAGCAATTATTCAGTGTCAGGGCCCAGACCTGGCAGTACTTCTCCAGCAACACCAGGATCTCTTGCAGCCAATGTATATAGTGAGTGACAGAATAACTAGGTCAACCACATAAAAAAACACTGTATGAGAAGACAGACCAGAGGCTATATATTGTTATAGTACTGTGGATAATTCATAAATGTGAACAAATAAGGTCTGGCTCATTCTACACCCCTGAGTCAAGAATGCATTTATTTATTCTTTTTAAGAAGATGTGTATCTTCACTAACAACACTCATCATGGCCCCTCTTCCTCAGACACAACAAAAACACTGCCCATTTTCAACACTACACACATGGACAAACAAGTACTTGATATGTATCCATTCGGGCTATGGACAATACTGCTGAGATTAAAGTGGCATGCATGACTGCGGACAAACAATGCCTCTGAGCAGAAATGCATATTGGTAGAGTTATGTTTCATGACTCTGAAATGGAAGGAATTAGCTTAAAATGAGCTCACTATCTAACGCTCAGTCGACCCAGAATCCTTCCCTGGCAGAAACGCACATGGGAGCAGATGGACTCTCCTGAATGCAATACTTGTGCAAACATTGAACACAACATCCTATTTTAGGAGTTCAATGCCGTCAGACAATATAAACGTCTAATGAATAAATTTGTTGCATAAATGTGCTTTAAACAATTTATTATCTAACAACTTAATTGATTACAACTGAAGAAGGAAGTCATTACACATCTAAATTCAAAGCAACAATAGTTTATTTATGCGCAATGCAGCCAATGGTGAATTGTGGATTTCTATGGCTTAATTTATCCTTGATGCACGCTCCCATGAACACACACACACACGCGCGTGCACGCACATAATCTTTCTCGTGTGTGTGCATGTGTGTGCGCAGTGCCAATAATCCCTCTTCTGTATTCTAGGTCTTGCTCTGTCGGTCGAGCAGATTGTGTGTGACATGTGGCGGCTGTTGCTCGGCTCAGCACAGCATGAGCCATATCACTAATGCCACTGGCGGAGCTCTATTATTATTATTACTATTATTATTCATAATAATAATAATATAGTCAGCATAATACATTATGAATATGATTGTTGTTATTAATATTACAGAATAAATTATATTTTACTATAATTACTATAATGATGCGTGTTATTTATTATGCGCTTTTAAAGGTACCCAAGGACACATTACACAATACAGAAAATGTCATAAAGCACCGATATCATTTATAGCTGACAAAGGTCAACGCAGCAGTCGATATGAGGGAGGACTGCATTATGGGTGTCATTCTTTGTGTGTACCAGAAGCACAACATTTGGAGAACACACAGAAGATGATGATCGATTCAGTGCATTTGTGTATTAGAGACGGCGTGGACGACGTCCTAATGCCCGGCTCAGTCTGGAGATGTCTTGTAGCAGCAGTGTCTCGGAACAATCAGGCAATCAGGCCAGGCAATTTAATGTAAATTAATCTTGACTAATTATATGAAAGAGAACCATGCCTTGTGTCTGCTGAACATTTTGTAACATGCTTGTGTTCCCACAGCCAGTTCTCTCCTCTAATTAATCTCTGTTCTCTGCTATCAGCATCAGGTCTTGTCTCTTTTTCGATACGGAGATGATTTTACTTCTGAGGTTGAGTTTGATTTTGCCCTTATGGAAATGGAACACATTACAAAATACATTGAAATATAATACACCTTGCAGAAAATGCACCCCTGTAAATATACATGATTACATTACATCAACACATTTCAAAACATTCCACATGCAGCTTTTACAATATACTGTAGTATGTTCCATTTCTGTAAGGGTGAATTGAAGAGTGATTCCAGAGCTCAGATGGCTTGCAGCTCAATTCCCAGTGAGTTCCCAGTGGCTGTAGCCAGACCGCTTTTGGTCCAGCAGTCCGTATTTTATCTGCTGGGTCTGGGTCAGTGGGTGTCTGTGCCCCCCCCCCCCCCCCCCCAGTCAGTCAGTGACATCACCTGCCAGGCTTAGCAGAGGTAGCGCGTGTGGCCGTCGTCGGATATCAGACGTTTGTGACTTCCTGCCTGGGAATTCCTGGATGTTTCTGTTGCCCCCCCCCCCCCCCCACCCCTCAGTCTGGTCTCTGGGTATAGCCATGATGAGCACTGCTGCTACTCCTGGCTCCGCCCTTTTACCTTTATTCCTATTCTGGCACCATTGTGCTCAGGGCATTGAGCATGAGTCTAGAAAATGTAGCCAGAGTGCCGCCTTTTGAAGCAATGACAATTAACCTTCAGAATTAATAGAGGTTTCCCCCGAGTTGGCTCGGTCAAAGGTAATTAGTACTTAAATAAGGCGTCTGCGGAATTCTGTCGAGGACATTTGAAATTTTATTTCGGTCTCCCTGGCACACACAGACACGGTGCCCCTGATCGACCTGCATGAATGCATTTGTTAGGAACGGCAAATGTCATCCAGGGTTGGTAGATACGGCTTCTGCACCAGACTGGCTTATTAGTTTAGACAAAGATGTAGGGCAGTGGGGAGGTGGGGGGAGGGGGGGGGGGGTTCTTTTAGCACAGTACTGAAGTGTATTGAACATGAAAGCTTCACAATCGAGATGAGATTTTTGTGATAAAACTATGAATTAATTTGGTATCCCTTGTATCGCCTAATAAATAGAATCTAAGACTGCAATGTCTGCATGACAAAAATTTTTTACACATTCTTTATACTTGGTAGCCTATATGCACTGTCATATATCCTGTCATGTAGAACATATTATGCTCTTTATTGGTAAGTAATTTTCTGCTGTGGCTAGTTTATGAGCATTTTTTAAGCAGCTTAACACAGCTTGCTCTCACAGTATACTGAAGAAAAACATTTATGAAAGCCTACTGGTGCTTTGCATTCTATGGCAATATTACAGTGAATGAGAGATTTTCAATGGCTAGGTAGATGATCCATTTGAATATGGAGATATGCATGCTTTAAGTGTGTCTGTGTGCGTGCGTGCGCGCATATACGCCTGTGTGCATTTAGCAGTTTTCTTGAAATAGCCAGTTGTGCACATTCAGATGAAACAAATCTTTATGGACTTATTGCACATTTCTACAATTTACACAACTGAATGATACCAGCTACTTGTTATAACATGGGAATTAAAATTAAATGTCAGTGTTGTATCCCCACTGACAGGCTGGAAAGGGAAGGCTCTTGGCCCTAGCCAAACATGCAGTCCTGTACGTCACTAGACGGTTCAGTCTCATTGACGACAGGTTTAAGACTCTTACTAAAACGGGTGCAATCCTTCTGGTACATCTGGCCCACGTTTCTTTATTTTTAAATCCCCATGTTGACACTATTATACACCATAGACATGTTTAAATTACCGAGGAGCAATCCATTTCATATTCCCTCTCCATCCTGCCTCACTCTCTGTATCCCCAGCCTCTCCCTTCCTCTCTTTCTTTTGCTCTTCGCCTCTCACTCTGTCCCATCCACCCCTCTCTCTATCCGCACTCTCTCCCAATCACTCCCAAACCATCCACCCCCTCCATCTTTTCCACAGGTGGGCCAGACAGCAGAGTCTCTGAAGAGAGCAGTAAGTGTGCTTCAGGGAGAATCTGACAGCTGGGCCTGAGCAGTCCTGTATTACTCCCCTACCCTACCCCCTACCCCCCCTCTCTCTGTGCCTATGGGGCTACACTGGACATCAGGGATACAGCAGAGTGGGAGACCAGAGGCACAGCCACTGGACCATCACCTGCCGAACATGTGGTCGCGTTACGTGTCATGAGTCCTCGTTTGTTATATTGTTATATGGCCATCAGACATCTGCTCCACGTACTGTAGTCTGTAATACCAATTTTAATCATAATGTGTGTAAACTGACAGAGAGAGAGACACAGATAGACAGAGAGACTGGTTGATTAATTGATTGATTTATAGATTGACTAATTGATTGATTGATTTCACACTGATATAAAGATACATCTCAATATGCAAAAGAATAGGCTAAATTCTATTGTGTTAGATCTAGAAATATCGCACCAGAAAATGCAGTCCATCAAAACACAATTTTTCATGTTTATCAATAAGAAATGTTGTTGGAGACTCCTATGTGGCTGTAGAGAACTGTGAGCCCAATAGCCTAGCCATCGCTAAAGCATGCACGCACAAACAGGTATTCCAAAATGATTTTGCAGAAATGCAAGTACGCAATCAATTTCGCTTTGCACAATTTAAAATAACAAAATACAAACATAAAAGCTCATGAACAGTATCAGTTTTTTTCTTTTTAAAGCCAGCAGTAATGATGTTAAAGCAACGCTTGGAAAAACTAAAAAAGCGCAGGTTTGAAGCAGACTACACAGACAGCAGGAGACTACTGCACAGAAACTGTGGGGGAACCTAAATAATCCTCTCACAGATGAAAGACGTTCATTGCAAATGAACAAAATAGCCCATATGGGCTTCCTCTCCCAGTTTTAACTCGAGGTTTTTTTTTTTTTAACGAGCCTGTATTCCAACGTGCCTGCACCAATTAATCCTGCGGTCTGTTCCCTCCACAGCATCAACAACTCTGTGATAAATCATTCACAGAAAAAAAAGAACAGTCAGTCCTGTATTTAAAAAAAAAAAAGAAAAAAAAAAGAATAAATAATGTATGCAAAAAATAAATAAATTAATAAACAAATGGTATGCCTGTCGACACAAGTCTTAGTGTACATGACAGGCCTAACTACCTAAATATAGCCTTCCGGGCTATCTGTTCTCTGTGAAGCAGTGAGTCGTTGTTACTTCACATCATTTACGTGTCTGTGCTTGTGCCCTCTCTCCCTTCTCTCTAGTGCTTCATCCCTCCTTTCCTTGCTCTCTCCTTCTCGCTGCCCCCCCCTTTCTCTCACTCTCACGCCAGATCACTTCATGTGCTCCATCCCCCTTTCCTCATTCTCTGTGGTGCTGTAGCCCCCCCCCCCCTCTCTCTCTCTCTCTCTGTCTATCTCCCTCACTCTCTCTCTCTAGTGCTGTACCCTTCTCTCTGCCTCTCTCTCTCTCTGCAACCTCCTTCCCTCTCTCTCCCTCTCTCTAGATCACGGCTCATGCTGCAGGCAGCACAGTGTACAAAGGCGGCCTCTCTGAGAAGCAGACCTGAAGCGACTAACCTGAACTGAATGTTAGCGACGGCTAAGGCTGCTGCTGTTCGGAGGACAACTTAAGATTTGGTGCTATTCAGGAGCCTCGGTGGTGCTTTAATGCTGACTTCTCTCCGTGGTTCCCCCGGAGGACCTTCCTCTATTCACTGTGTTTGTCCTTGACAAATATGACATGACAGATTACATGTAGCCCTATGATGTATTTGAAAGTTGATCAAATGTCACAAATTACCTCACCCCCGATTTAAGTGGCCAGAGGAGAGCCGCTGCCAGTTTCTACCTTAAGACGAGTCCAGGAACCAAGCGCGGGTGTTAAAGACATGCACTCGATTGCTAATACATCTTTTAGAACCAAAAATATAGTCATTTAAACGCGGGCCAAATCCAGCATTTCATCACAGCAGACTGTGCAGTGGAGGCAACAGCATTCAGCACTGTTGGCACAAGGAGCCGAGTGCTTCAAGCTGGCCTCTATGTTTTACTGTGGGTCATAATAATCTATGCACTGTTCTTCCTCTCCAATTCAGCTTTATGAAACTCAAGTCACTGCGCAGATGGTTTTTATCACATTCAGAATGGTACTGTCAGTGCCGGAGGCCTGGCTTACGTAAAATAGCCTTCTGCCTTGGAAACCAGAATAGCCCGGAGTACTGCAATGAAATAAACCGACTGGCTTTTAGCCGTGACCCCCGTGTCTCGGGCACGAACGGTACGTGAACTCTTAACAGATAAATCGCTTTTGTCTTTTCTTTTCCCCCTCGTCCTTATTTGATAGTCAATGCCAATCACACAATGTGCAATGCTAATTCCGATAAGTGGGCCATTACAGAAAAAGAAAGAAAACTAAAATCACTGGGAAGGGTTTGAAAATGGTGCTCATGTACTGTGGGGACTCACCATGATGTAATGTCTCTGCATCTCTGTCTTCTCACTGGCCAGCTTCTCACACTCCAGCTTTAGGCTGCAAGAGCAAACGGGAGCCATTTTACAATACACACCTTACCATAATTGTATACATAATGGCTTTGTGGACTGGTCCACAACCACCAGATTTGCAAATTCCACTCTCTTAACAGGCAGCAAAACACGCCAAACATGGTCCATCAATTTGTAAATACTTTCCTGATCTGTAGCTCTCTGACTGAAAATATGCTCACAACGTTCACAACTGATGAATTCTTAGTTAAATAGATTGTAAACCGAGCTGCTAATCACTGATTCCTTCAACAACCAACAATAAAAGGGATCTTATGTATGAATTAGCCGACCTCTGGATTTTGGGGTTGAGAATAGCTTGCCTGGGACAGACCTATGTTATGTTAGCATAGCTAACCTGCCATCTTGCTAGTTAGCCTGGTAGCCAGACCCATGCTATGTTAGCATAGCAAAGTTAGTGGCCAGTTATCCTCATAGTTAGACCTGTGCTATGTTAGCATAGTTATGTTCTAGTTCAGTTAGCCTTGCAGTCAGACCTGTGCTATGTTAGCAACGTCAAGCACTTGGCCAGTTAGACTGGTAGTCATACCTTTGCTATGTTACCATAGCCAAGTACCGACTGGATTTGATAATTCTCTTAATTTTTTGCTGTCATTTCGAACCCATTGTAAATGGCAACATTTTGGTTGGGCATGCTGATTGGTTAATTAATACTGGAAAACATCTCACAAACAAGAACTGCAATAGGGCAGTCTTGGCCTTGCAAGAAAAAAATCAAGTTATGATTTGATAAACACAAGAAGCCCAACCCCTTCTTTACTGGCAAATTCAAATGATGCTTTCCAGACCCCTTAGTCATTGCTTGCTCACTCGCGGCATGACTAAGGGTCTGGCTGCCAGGCGAGGGAATGCCTCATGATCTTAACAAAGTAGTTAATCATTTTCTGCTCATGTGCAACCTGTACAAACTCTACTGGAGATATGACAAAATTAAAAACCAATAGAATGACCCCCCCCCCCCCCCCCCTCCCCCCGCCCATTCTAGAGGGAATGGGAGGGTCAGCAGTCAGCTGTCATTCCCGAGAATGATTATGCATGTTGACATAACACAGGTTCGCCGTAGTTCGAGCGAACGCGCTGCTCCGTAAACAACACTCTACTCCGAGTCCCTCTCTGGCATCTACCAAAAACAAATAATAAAGAGCAATGATTTGGAAAGGAAAATTCACATGAAGGGATGAGTACAGCTGACTCAGGAAGAGAGGCTAAATACTGAAGAGCGCTCAACGTGGTGACAGTCGCCTTATCTGCCGGGGATCCACGGCAATTATCATGCCAGCACAAGCAGCGTATAATTTAGCTTCAACTGAGGACTTTCAGATTTGGATGACGCCAGACGTCCCAGACCTTCCATGGAACAACTAATTTTATATTCATCCGTGCACAGTCATTCATCAATGACTCTTACAGAATGTAGTAGTCTAAAAAATACTTTTCTTAATATACTGTGCCAGGCGGCTGATTCTTATTTTATTTTTTCAATGCTTTCCCCCCCTTTATTCCCCTAACTTGGAATACTCAAACATGGTTATCAGTGCTCAGTGTGAGCCAGCAATGCCTAACTGGACGAGACCGGCTTGCGCTTGCGCCTACCTGTGGTACTGGGCCTGGAGAAACTGGAACTCCTCCTTAATGCGGTCCAGAGTCTCCAGAACTGTGAACTTGAAGGACTGGCCAGGCTGCAGAGGAACCTGGAGAAGGAGGAGGATGAGGAGGAGGTCAGAGGGAGGAGGAGGAGGAGAGGAGTTGCCACCACTGCAGTCTCCACCACAGACACTTTATCTCAAGAATGACTGGAAAGAGAGATTACCACTTATTAGCTACTGTCCAACAATCTGATCCTGTAAACAAGAGTGCTAGTGTCACATACAGCCATCGTCCTTAATTAGGGCAGGTGCATTAATTATTGATTGGGAGCCTTGCAGTGTGTGTACTGTTGTTTGATTGTTTCTGGACAGATAGTGATATTGTAACATGATCAAAGTCAGCCCAACCAGGTGAGAACTGCAACAATCTGATCCTACCACATCTAAGATAATGTTATGTCATTGATCGATGGTTTTGAGTTAGTTTGAGTTTCTGACCCCAGTTGGAGCCCCACCTACATGAGATGATCATGCATCAGAAGAAGCTTTATTAGCAAAGCAAGCACATCCCCAGATGTTGGGCTAAGGAACATATTGTATGTAAGATCATCCTGGCTAACATCAATCATGCACTAGTATAAAAATAAAATGCAACACCAAAATTGGCAATTTCCACTTCGCTATGATCTTAGTTACACACAAAAAAACAACAACATTTTAATCCCTTTAAAAACATTTTTAAACATTTCACTGCTGGAAGATTTTTAGAGTGACTGACTTAAAGCTTTATTTGTTCTTATTAAAATCTTTGTAGTGCAGAGCTTGCTACGGTTGAGAAGTGAAAAGCAGATTACATATGCTTGGAAGTACACAGAAATGAAGGTACTGACACAGTTTCACTTCCAGTTTGGATGAAACAAGGTAAAGTTATACGCCATAACCATGAACTGTCTGGTAGATTGTCACTATAGCCTATAAAGGCTTGTGGCCAGTGCTTTAGCTTTTAAATAGTTAACCGCCTTTTAAAACGTAATAGCTACAGACAGAGTACACGATTGGCCTGGGGTTTGAAGAATACAGACGATGTAATTGATTGCAATTCCCACTTCTTCGATATTTAATATTTGGAAATTTGAACACAAGAACTATTTTGCTGCTTAATTCTGACCTTAAACAGAGGATACGCTACGGAGACTGACCCCATGGCTGACAACTCATAGGTCTGGCAAGTTTTTTTTTATTTTAATACGGCTCAAGACAACCCCATTACCCACATACATGACAGGTTTCTTTTCAAACTCATTCGTAGTCTGCCTGAGAGACAACAACAAGCAACGAAAAAGCACAAGTGCACATGATCAGCAGAAAAACAGATGAAGTGAGAACGAAGGAGCTTTTGTGTCGGTACTCTGAAAGGAGGACAGCAAGGACAAGCCAAGGGTAGAAGGTAAAGGGGAAGCTGGAGATGTCTGTTTTTTTGCAATTTCAAATTCAACCTGATTGAAACAGCTGACCCTGATTAAGTACTATAGCTAACTAAAGAGCATGAAAATGATTTGGTGCAAGGACAATTAATGATGATATCACACATAAAATAATTTAGAAAACAGGCGTTAATTACCGCCTGCGTCATCAAAAAGAACAAGTATTGGAGATTAATGTAAACTCTAAACGCTGTGGGACAATGCATCAAATTATAGTTTTACACAATGTAGCTACATCTGCCCGCTATGAAATAAACACCAAATTAAAATTTTTAAAAAAACCTGCATTTTTTAAAATCTTGGTTTTTTTCCAACAAACATTGTTCTCAATCCATATTTCATAACACAACAACAAATAATATTAATTCAAAACCTCATGTGACTAAACCATAATACTATGCTGGTAAATGACAAATGGAAGCAGTTTTACATTAGCTGTCCCTGAGAATTCCATTTTAAAAAAATCTTTTATTGGGGATACAAGGTTTGAGCGTGACGCTGACGGTATGTGGTTTGTAAGCTAGCAACCCCGGCAATAGCTTCGAACCGCATACCAATCGTGCCTGACCACGTCTGACTCCTAAATAGCAGCGGGCCCATTTTATCACAGCCGTCAGCACAGAGTAAACCGAGCCTTCGCTCTGCCCATCCATCTCTGACCACTATCCCCCCTGGACATCACTCTCTGCTTCATATCACATCTACACCTTCCCTCAATGTCTCTCCAAAAACAGAGGTCATTTTGACATCTTCCCTTCACCTAGAGAGAGGGTCTGCTTCCCTCATTTTGCCTCTAAATGTGGGGGACGGGGGGAGCATCCAGTGGCTAAGCGCTCTGTGGGTAAAGGATTGGCGTTTTCAGTAGGAGCTTAATTAGTCTAGACAAGCGGAATTCAATTAAATTTCAATTAGGCTAACGGTGGAGGTCAGACACTCCGCAGGCTTTCGAGTAATTAAGCTACAGGCTCACTACCGCCTGGACCGGCTCAGGATGGAGAGAGGCGGGGCCTGGGGCATGGAGGGGGGGCATCTGCCATTGTATCTCCAGTGACCTTGATTTACACCGCACTGACCTGCCAGAGACACCCTCGCCTAAACCCCCCCCCCCCCCCCCCGACCTGCGGCTTCAAGTGGAGAGGTGGACTTACTTAAAAGCACAACTGCACTGGACAGCTCCACCACGAATTCAAGTCCTACGTATCTCGTTTAGGTGAGACATGGGGAGCAGTCCGTTGGGCGGCCACCCCTCTCAAGCCATAGAAGGAGGGCCTCAATCCCAAACCATTGCCACCTTCTTAGCATTGGACCCGTCTCTATCCTGTTAGCTTCCCTGCATTCTCCCTGTCTAAATAAAACTGAAAATATGAAGGAAGGGGTAGACTATTGAGTCTCCCTTGATAAGAAAAAAAAACTGTCAGTCCAGCTCAATGATTAACAGCCCTTTAGAGCCCCTTTCCTCCAGATTAAGAAAGAATGCAGAGACCCGGTAACCGGCGAGGCTGCTGAGGTGTCCCGTGGTCCATTCTGCCTCAACATCCAATTAGTTAATTGAAGACATTATTCAAATACTGAGACTAAACGTCAGGGTTTTTCCCCCCGCTAACACATTAATCCATTTATAATTAAAAGGCATCTATGAATCCATCAGAAGCGCAACAGATGCCACGTCAGGTCCCGGAGGCTACGGGCTCTATTGGCCAAACGGGGCAGGAAATCCCAGGCTAAGAACGTCTGAATTTAAACTGGGGTGTCAGACAGCATGGGGTATCCTAAAAATTCTAAACAGATCTGGATAATCTAAGCGGGGGCGGGGGGGGGGGGGGGGGGCAGACAAGGAGAAGTGGGATTTCAGTCAATCACAATTTAGAGGAGCTGGAGCGAGGAGCAAGTGGAGATTTAAAAAGGATTATCCACGGAGGCCTACCGGAGCAAGATTGTATGAAAGATCCAGCAACAATGAGGGGGGGGGGCTCAAAAATCACCCAAGCCTCAATCCTGCCGCCGTTCAACGGTTGAACATTCTGACCACCCAGTGACTCTTCCCAAATCGGGAAATACAGAGTCCTTGTCCTCAACCAGAGACAGAGGGCTTGGGTACGTCATAAGCGCAATTCCTTGAGAACGTCACCAGCACATATACCTCGAGAGCTTATGCCCTCTTCCCCTGCTGACAGCAGGAGAAAGCGTTCAACAATAAAGCCAAATACTAGCTGTCGCCAAAGACATTTAGGGCCTAAAAAGAATATAATATCTGCCACATTCTTTCCTGCTGGGTGGGAACTGGGAGGCGTCCAGACGCTGGAGGAAGCAGGGAGGCTACAAAACGCTCCCGGCCGTCTGCGTAACATTTTTATTTTTCCTTCCTGCGCGGTTTCAGAGAGACATCGGAAGCACATGAAATAATCATTTGCCTGGTGAAATATTTAGAAAAGCGCATGGATAGATGGCGAGGGAGAAGGGGGGTGGGAGGGGGAAGAAGTGTCAGTGCTATCCCTGGAGAAGAACTGTGTGTGCCGCAGGAAGGCATGCCGTCCGCCACACATTCCCGCTAAAGCCCCGTCACGCTCATTGCTGCAGCCCTCCATAACCGTCGGGGTCCACCTCTTTTTCCGCCACACGCTCACGATTTTGCACTGATGGTCCAACGTTTTTTTTGATCAGATGTTAAATCAACACCCTGGGTCATATTATTTATCTGGATTTAAAATTCAATCCCAGCACATTACGAACACATTTTCCCCCCCCCATTTCCACCAATATGCAGGACAAAATTATTTTGTGCGATTGTACGTTTCCTTTGGAACTTCTCAGCAGATGAGACAAGGTACATGAGACAGATGAGTGCAAACATTAACTTACATCTCAAGACCAGAGGAGTACTTCAAGTAAATATTTGACCCAGATCTGGCTACATGCTGGTTCAGTATGCAAATAAGCTAACTGACAGGACTTTTTATGCCAAGCAACAGGGGTGTATTTGGGGCACGAGGAACTGGACAATCCTGGGACTTAGCAGCCGCTAATGCATCATTCTGCACTGAGCAGACACGCCCTTCACATTCCCATGGTACCCAGCCAATGCGGAGTCTAGCCAGTAGTGCGAGCTCTTGTAGTTGATGACATAACAATTGTGCCTTTGGGGTGATGGATAACATCAGAGACGCTGAAGATGCATAAAAGCGATAGCTTCCAGATCCCCAATAATTTGTTTCCTTCGTGGATTTAAAAATCTTCTTGCATCTCCCTTCCTCACATTAGCCAGCTAAGGGAAACATGAACACACAACCCATATATTTTACCATAGAAATGTTTTTACCAGTACAGTTTTTATATTGTGGACAACACTGTCCATGTTCCATGTTATTTTGTCAAGCGGTGGTAAACTTTCAACCCGTAGGTTTTTAAACCCGTAGATGACGCTTTGAATTTACAGCAAGACCTTTTTAGACTGTTTGCTCTCCTACGAACATTGTACACGTTCCCTTCAAATTCATTCAGTGCATAATCCATCCCGAATCCGTGTAACAACAGCACATCACTGAGTATTGGTTTCGTTCCCCTGGGGGAAGTGTGAATCAACAGCCCCGAGGAAGTGTGCATGTGTTATTCGCACCGCCGGAGGTCGATGACGCTGGAATGCTGAGCGCGACTGAAGCGGTTGAGGTCGGTTCCAGGTGCAAGAGAAGCTGCTACATGCTCACAGGTGCAGGGAGGAACAGAACTGCAATCGGGGGGGGGGGGGGGGGGCTGTGAAGCAACACGCATCTTCCACATCTTCAGAGTGTGTCATGTGATCAGACCCGAAATCAGGGAGGGGCCAGCATCCCAGAGTCTGCTGGTTTTCACCGGTACACAGAGTGTTTAAAACAGGGAGCAGACACGCACACGGACAGACAGTCCACCAGACTGGATCATCCCTTCCTTCATGGAAGAAGATTACAGTAGGCACAAGGTACACTTGTATGTGGAACAACAGGTCTGTGCGGACAGGTCAGCTGCGCAGGACTGCCTAGACGGACGTCCGCTCAGGGTCCGCTATGATGTCGTTTATGTCTGCGCAGACCTTGCGGACGTCTGTACGCATACTTTCTTTGAAGATTTATAATTGCCCTTTATTCAGCACATAAATCATAAATTAAAGCAGTTGATTATACGGCTGGTGCACCTCACCCAGTTTCTTGGGTCTGATTTGGTTTTCAAGGTGGAAAACAAAAAAACAGCACACCCTGTCGCTCACCAGGTCCAGGGTGGGAGTCCACTGCACTAAACGCCTCTGTGGTCACTAGCAATTGGCTTCATTGCTGAACACTCTCTCCTGCTATTACCAAGCAAAAGCTCTTGATATATGTTGGTTAAGACATACCCAAGTTCTGCCTGGGGTTGAGATTTTTATGGTCTGAAAAATCAGTTCTCCTGATTAATCAGAAGAAATCCCATTGCTGAACTTGACGGTACAGGGTTTGGGCGCCCAAAAAAATTGCTCTTCAGTCTCTGCTAGATCCGAGCCCTCAATCAGGGGTGTGCCTTTCACACCATAAAGCCCCAGTCCAGCAATCACAAATGATAAAGCCAACTCACAATAGCAGGGTTTTTCCCTGCGGGGGGAAGCTAAAGTATTCTGGGAAACAAGGTGCCTTCCATCAAGCACAAGGTTAGAAACGACAGAACAGGTGATAAAAGGGGCTGGACTCGTTCCAAAACCAAAATCAAATGTTTAAGTCATCAGCTAGTTGTAGTTTTGGCGAGATCCCATAAAAGAAGAATTTTTGGAACTGGGATTTCAGAAGCAAGGTGGGCGTCAGGGTGTGAGTGTGTGTGGGAGGGGGGGGGGGGGTTCCTGAATGCCTTGAATGTTCGTTGTGTAACATGTAGAAGCAGGCAACCGAAAACCGTGGCTGGAGCAAACGGGAACACTCGCGGCTGCTGGGTGTTTCCCTGTGATTCACCGATGTCCATATAATCGAATCACAGGTTAAATGCGCAAGGAAATACGCTAAAAGTGCAAACAAGACCAAATGAAGCCACAAACACACGGCTGCCTCTCCTCCCTGCCAGAAATCCATGGTGTTACATGGCTGTCGAAACAGAGCGGCACCCATTCAGTCCCGGAATAGCAGTCCCCTCCTATTGTACCACCCGTCTCTTCGCGGGGGGGGTTGAAGGGTTCCATGCTAAATTTGCCACGGGCCGATGTGATGTAAAAATAATTCAGTCTCGGCTGTATAGAAACACCATGGCTGGTGTCCAATTTCTCAAAAATAAAAACAGTTCTAAAAAGCACTACAAAATCACAAGTCACATACAACCCTTAATGGCACATACAACCTTAATGGGGACAAAACAGAAGACCCTATTAACCCATTAAGGGGGATCAAGAAACAAGCACATACAGTATGTATGCACACATTCAGTTACTCACACACACGCATACATACAAACACACACACACACACAAATACACTGCACATGTACACTTTCATATACACACATGAATAGACATGCAATCAAAGCAGAAATACATAACATATACTGAACCACCAAACTAAACGTATAACCTGACTCTCCCTGAAGCATGCACATACACACACACCTTCATTGGCAAGAATGTCTTTGATTCACTTTGATGTGGGAGCAAAGTTTTAATTATATATATTTTTTATTTTGATAACATCATAATTATTTTTGTTTGCATTGTGCAATTCCCCTCTCATCCAGAGAGCACCGGGATAACCGCAAATTACTATTTAGAGTTGGAAAGTTTTGTTCGTCCTTTGAGTCCTCCTGTGTTTAGCTTTTTGACCTTCAGGAGCACCGTAGTGCAGGGTCTCCCAATGTGGGCCTCCGACAGACAGGAATTCTCCCCCTTCAGACTCCTCCAGCGTTCTTTCTTATCAGATCAAAAGCGGGCTTAGTTTTCCAGATAAACACTTTACAGAGCTGCTCTATCACAACACACAGCAGGATCCCTATGCCTGAGGACTGCTCCTCTCGCAGTGCGGATGTAATACTGACGCAAATGCAGCCCACTCCGCCAACACCGACACCCTTTTCAAAGCCTGCATTCTTTTCAAATGCACTGTATTTCCTAATCGCCATTAAAGCGCTGAGGCTCATTGCGCTTATGATTTCTCCCACTCATCACTTTGAATTTAAATCATCCCATTGCTCTCACTCTGTCAAGAGTGTCTGCCTTCTCCCCCTTAAGTTCCTACTCCCGTCATTCATCAAAGATCAGCGCGACGTTGCAGTTTCTCTTCCTCCCTCTCAATCCATCATTCATCTCCTCCTCTTCTTCTGCTCTGTTGCTTCGCCTCCTTCAGTCTCAGATCCGACGGGGACGTGAAAAAACGGCAGCAGATGCAGCGCCACCGACGGTTATACGTTTAACTGTGCTCGTCTTTGGAGGCCTCCCCATCGACGAATTAAAAAATCTATTTATTTTCCATTGGCCTCCGGCAAATAATCAGCCAAAAACATTTTTTAATGGCAGAGTTGGTGTTTCGCGGGACCTCTTTGCTATTTGAGGAATATGACTGATCCTGGCATACGGCCTCCAGGTTGGTCTCCGAGGGCATTTAGCAACCGTTTCGAAGTTTCGTAACTCTGGAAACTGCAGGCGTGGCGGCTAATGCATTCGCAATCTCTTTTTATTGTTATTGTCTTTGGCACAAGCGGCTCGTGGTGCAGACTCTGCGTCAGATAACACTAACCACAAAAATCCAGTGGAACCAATTACTGGTCCCGCAGCTGTTTGCTGCGCGCAAACACACTTTACCCTTTTCACAGGGGCAGCGCCGAACAAAGGGGGCGCACAACAAAGTTGCTGGAGAGACCTATACAGAAACTCCGTGTTACACGGAGATAACTTTTACCCTCGGCTTTGCATTGCCATCTGATCTGAAGAAACGGAATCCTGTAAAGTTCTGCTCACGTGGGCCCGAGTTGTCAGAACCCAAAGGATAAGATCTGACGCGGGTGTTTGTTGTGCAGCCTACGCACCCACACAAAAGTCAGGTGTCAGCTCAGGTGGGGATTAATGCTACATGGATATCAACCCGCTTGAGATCATCGAGAACAGAGCCGTCGTGACCAAAGGCAAAGATATATACATATATAGGACACCGTATTGGCTTTTTTATTTTAAGTCTGAAGAGGGGCGAACATGCATGGAATCAGTTAGCTACACATGATCCCCCTCATACACTGGAGTCAACACAAAACACACACACCCACACAAACAAACAATCACACGTTAACACAAACACACACCCACACATCACCGCACGGGCACACGCGTGGTAGGGATCACATTTCAGCGCGAGTCCCAGAAATACATTTCTTCTGGCTGCACATGTTATTGATCATCTGCGGCTCCCCCAGTTTGTTTTTTTTGTTCTCCCGGAAACTTTCTCTACCTCGCCCGTTACTTCACAGAAAGCATCAACCACCCTAATTGTCCAGAGTAACACTTAAAAAATTTTTTTATTCTCTTGGAAAAATAAATGGTAACTGTGCATTTTAAGTGTAAAATATTAGAGCAATTAAATCTCACTCCCTACTACTGCCTGCTGAAGCCTCCTCCCACCAAATGTATGTTTTCCAGCACTGAGCCGGTGTCAGTGGTCCTGTTTATAAAATGTCTTATTAAATTTCCAGTGATGGGAAGCCGCAAAGAAATAACATACAACTGCCTATGACCATTTGAACCAGATTCAAAAGGAATACCCAACAACAAATATACTCATTAAAAATGGACCCCCCCCCCCCCCCCCCCCCCCCTTGCATTTACCTCTCACCACCCCAAATGTACGCACGCACACACACACACGCAAACACACATCAACCCCTCTTTATTCCTGTGAATTACGCAGGACTGGGGACTTCAGGGGCCAGCAGCAGTGGTAGAATTCACTACTCCTTGTCCCCTGTTTCCCTCCTTAAACAAACACGTGAAGTGCAGAGAGGAGAGTTGTTCCGCCCAGCGATTCCTTTCACAGGCTTTCAAAAACACCTGGACACAACACAGCTCATAGGGAGGATAGGGGTGTACTGGGGGGCAACACAGCTCATAGGGAGGATAGGGGTGTACTGGGGGGGACAAAACCCCTTGTGACTTAATTGTTGCCTGTGTCTATCAACACCCCCAAAACACACACACACACACACTAGCAAATGCACAAATGTACGCACACACATTCTCACACTCCTAACACACACACACACACACACAACCTGTGAACTTCCTGTGTTTTAGTCCTATGGAGCCGACCATGATGAAAGGGCACTTACCGGGTGCCGTCCCTGTGGGTACATGGTCCCAGGAGAGGAGATGCCCACGGTCAGCTTGATGGCCAGATCACCCCCCGCCCGGCCCCGGCCCCCCACACCCTTACCCTCCACCAGGGAGGGAATCCAAAAATCCGCCCCCCCCCCCCCTCTCCTGCTCTCCCCCTTCCTTTCACCCTCCGTTTCTCCGAAATGGGGGATCCTGTCGTAGGAGCAGTCGAGAGAGCGCAGTCGAGAAAGCGCAGTTCACCGGCGCATACGGTCCGAGCGAACGACGATGCAAGAGCCTCTTCCTCACACTTTTACTCCTCGGATTCCGCGCTTCCCTCCTCCTCTTCCTCACTCTTCTCCTCCCGCCAAAGCCGCCTGCCAGTCAGGAGTCCTTGTGCCCGCACACTGACATGGCAACCAAAGTCTGCTGGAGAGCCCCCCTCCTCGTCCGTTCACAGAGCCCCCCCGGGAAGACACACTCCTCCATCCAAAGGTGCCCCCTCCCTCTATCTTCACCTCCTTCTCATGAGATTGAGGAAGAATTGTTTTCTTTCTTTTTTAAACGCAAATCTGTAGGTTTGGGTTTTCTGTCAGAAAACAATATGAAGGGAGAGACCGAGAGGGAGCAAGCAAGAGAGAGAGGGAGAGAGAGAGAGGGAGCTGCGTTTTTTAATCTGAATCCGAAAAAACGCAGGAAAGCAGGAAAGAACAGCAGGTCACTAGCAGATCCAGCAGGCTTTTCAGCAGCAAGCCCTAGACTGTAATATATTGTGCCTGTTGGCTTCAACACAAACACGGCAGCCTGCTAAAGCTGCACTTAAGGTGGAGCTTCATAGATGAGCAGCAGCAGCGGCAGCAGCAGCATGAGAGATGATCTCCTGTGTTAAGTGTGATTAGGCAGAGGGGACACAGGATGGGCATATCAGTGCAATGTAGCTACACACACACACAAGAATACACGTGCAGAGCACTTATACTCTCGCACGCACACACACACACACGCGCACGCATGCACATGCACACACACACACGCCACACACACACACACACACACACAAGAATACATGTGCACAGCACTCATACTCTGACATACACTTAGACAAACAATGCAACTCAGTTTCTATAGAATTACTAGTAGCTGTTTCCAACTTCAATCAGAACCACAAAGCCTGTCTAGGCTACAATGCAGATCCCATTTTTCTGTGAGAGGGAACTTGTTTTTTTTTTTTTTAAAAGCGGTGAGTCAAACGCTCTGTTTTCTCTTTAGTGTTTAACATGCGATGATTAAATATTTTATATAAAACCGTAATAGTGTGACATGTGTGCATGACTCACTTCTTCATTTTCAATATTAGTTTTTTGCATTTCCTTGATGTGAGGCGGTGCACGCCCTCTCTCTTTTTCATGTAAAACAGCGCCTTTTAAAACTAAGAAAACAGCAACACAGCAAAAAGTACAAACGCTGGCTGATACCAGACATGAAAAAGCCTCAGAACGCTTTGTGACTGGCGAGCCCAATACATGCTTCTGCGGTCCTCTCCCTGGGCTCCTCCTGGCCTCTACCTGCCCTCCTACCTGGACTCCTCCTGGCCACTTCCTGGCCTCCCCTCTAGCCTCCTCCCGAGCCTCCTCCTGGCCTCCCCACAGTCATAGCCCCAGTCCTGGGCTCCTTCTGTTTGCCTGCCCATAATTCATGTTTACTTAAGACAGCTACACTATTGCACTTGATCCGCCCGGGGACGAATCCCGCAAAATTCAACAGCTGCCACCCCCCACCCCTCCAACACCGCAGCGATGACATGATCTACGTAGCAACACAGCCATTTACTAAAGGCCAAGGCTTATTCCCCACCTGTCTTCCCCTTTAATAAGGGGATCCACATCACTAAGTTTCCTGCTAGACTTCGAATGGCCGCCAAGCATTAAGCCCATATATGTTTTCGTTTCGTTTTTGAAGAGACCTGAGTACAGCGCATTTTATCTTGGACCAGAGCAACCACTGATATCAGATGGCAGTGAAGCTATCAATCAGAACATCAGGTGTTTTTAACCTGGAAAAGCTGGCAGCCCTTGTAACCAACACATATATTATTTTTTCTTTTTCCCCCAAACGTACCTCTAACGATTGAATTTTTTCAAATAAAACGTTACACATTTTTGACTGATAATTAATTCTCTGTGCACCTCCACACACAGCCCAGAGCTTGAGACGAGCACACAGTAAGCCACATCTGTCACAACGAGCTACCTTCTCTTCTCCGTCACCCTTCCCTTCTGGCTCTTTTCCATCCCTCGCTTGGTCTTTCTCTTCTTCTCACTCCTTCCATCGCTCTCTTTCAATGGCGCTCATTATCCCTGTCCCGGCTCTATCTATATATCTCTTTATTCTGTTCCTCACCTCTCCTCCAGTATTCTGCCTTTTACACCCTCTGTCCCCACAGGTCATAGACCACACTAATCATCGTTATCTAATTGCAAGGATTAGGCAGGTAATTATTCACACAACTCCTTCTCAGCAGCTAATCATGATAACGAGCAGAGGACCGTGAAACGGGCTTTCGGGTCTCAGTGGTATTTTTTCCTTCCGTGTGAGCACTCCTTCGGATACAACCCCCCCACCTCCCCCCACCCTCTCTCTTGTGTGTATGGAGTCAAATATGAGACAGTGAAGAAAGAGGGTAGCAATGCCACAGGGACACACAGACAGAAGACTTGGTTAATGCTGCCCCCAAATTCTTAATCTGCATTTCACACCTGTATTAGGCTTGGGGAGGGGTGTGCTACCTTGCCTCTCTAATAAAGGCCAAGTCAGCACGGCGTAAAAGAAAAGAAAACTACAACTTTCCATTATGAAGGAAATAATAAAAGGCTGCTATTGCGGCTGAACCTTCACGTTGAGAATGATGGAAATGGGGGAATTTTTTTATTTTTCTTCATACCCTGAGGTGTGCCTGGGGAGGGAGGAAAATACTGTGGAAGGCACAAAGATTGTATTAAATCAATAGCATTTATATTTTGGGGGGGGGGGGGGTTGTTTCTGCAAGAACCACAGTATCTTGATTGTACCCTACAAGGAGCGAGAAACCTATCTGCCAATCTGCTTCTCTCCGGGGGCCTAGCATTCTCCTGCACAACCTACTGCTTAAACAAATCCCTGCTGGCAATGTAACCTGTATAATGCTGAAGCATCCAGAGCTCTACCCCCTCCCAGAGCTGCCCTAAACTCACCTCCACTCTGTAATCTGTAATCATTTATATGTAATTACGATGTAATCAGCAACATTATATTAAAACACAAAGATCCGTTTCCGGGGCACGGAGTAGAGGAGGTGGTAGTGGAGGAAGGGAGGGTGCATTTTTCGACTCATTGGGACGCACACCTTGTTGCCCCTCCCTTTTACTGAACTTCCTCCTTGCAAAAGGCCCACTTGTTTTCATCTTGGATCCCCTTCAGTGTTGGAGGAGAGCCTGCAACCACGGTTGGCATGGCACAGTCTCAAGATTCCCCCCCATTGCCTTTGGAATAAGGGGCGGTAGATATCGGTAGTGAACGTAGTGAACCAACAGGTCTTGGGTGAAATCCTGGGATGTTGTTGCTCTACCCCTGGTTAATAATACTTGGTTGAACGCATTGCATTCCTTGCTGTTATAAATGGATGTGTAGAATAGAAGTTACATTAGTAAACATGCATATGACTATCTGCTAAGCAATTAAAGAATATGTGTTTTTTGTCATCTATTTTATGAATTTATTTGTTCAATTTAACAGGGATCAGGTACAACTTAGATATCAGTTTTATCAAAGTTAGCTACTGAGCTAAATTAGCTTACATCAGGTCAACAATGTCAGGCTAAGAATAAAATAATCGAAATAAAAAAGCCTAAATATGAATCTCTTCAACCAATAACGTGGTGATGCCTAAATATTAATATCTTCAACCAATAACGTGGTTCTACGAACAGTTCTGAATGACGTAACGTAGGCTACTTTAACCTCTCAGACAGCGGCACTTTATTACCACTTTTCTGTTTAAATACGAGTCACTGTTTTGGACTGTGTTGGCAAACGTGTGGTACTCTTTAGCAATTGTTAAAATATGTTTAGCCTACTGCACGTTCACAAATCACATCGTAGCCTACTTTGTGTCGGCCGCAATGTGACTATTGCAGTTTAAAGGCTCTGGTATTTAGCCTCTGGTATTTAGGATATAGCCTAAACTAGGCTACTTGCCAAATAAATACTGCATTAACAGAAATTGTGCCAATTAAATATTTTGCCAACCCTATCGCTATTCATGGGTACTTTTCAGTATGTTGTAATGGCACATCAGTCCTCACATCCAGATATCAGGGTAGTAAATACGGAAGGGGCTCGACTAGGAATTGTGCAAACCAACTACTTAGTTCAAGTACCCGTTGTACTCGTCCGTGAGTCCCTGGGGCAGCTAGTTTTGTGTTACTTACCGCTGTCCAAGACTACTCACTCAGTCTAACCAGACCTGAGGAAAACATGGTTTTCAAACCTATGTCAGAAGCACACTACAGATAACAGCTTTTAAACAAATAAAATCATAATACAAACTACCAAGAATCCAAATAGGTTTTCCTGGATTTTTTTCAAGCTCACTAACTACAAACAACTGAAACAGGGAGACATGCAAATACCGCATTCAGAGCAGTCCAAACTCGGATCAGGGAGTGCAAGTAATAATTAAACACTACATTTGTAGACTATAGACCAGGTCGGTGTGCCAGTTGCTTACTGAACTTGCAAATGTAGGCTATGATTTTATCGGCTAGCAAACTTGTTAGATTATCACTATCAACCAAAAGAATGCTACTTAAAGCAGCGGTTTGAACATTTATGCGAACCAATGTAAATGAAAAATGTGACACCTACAGAATAAGTATTTGTGTTAAAAGACCGCTAACCCTTTCACTAGTAGTCGAGGCGACATGTTACATCTTCTCGCGCCACCTTAAGAGCCTGCTGCTGCTGAAAAGTCTCCAACCACTTTCCGATTGGTCAGATGGGCTTACAGGCTACAGCCAATAAGTGTTTACTATGTCCCACGTTGGGTCTTGACATCAGAAGCCAAAACCGACCAATCGCTGCGTCGGTGGCCAATAACTGGCTGTAGGCAACGGAGAGGGAGTTGTGATGTCTGTGGGGATTGTGGGCAGTGAAGTTCCAATTATTCTATACGCCCCCCCCCCCCTTTCGACTCCCACCGTCAGTCACGCTACATAAATGCTCGGTAAAATTCAGATGTTAATTCTGCTCTATCTTTTTGCTGCAATGTATACCAAACAAGAAAATGCACATCTTATTACATATGTAGCTAGCTTTCGTGTTTCTTTTCTTTTGAAGTATTCAAGAACAACGACAGGAACAAACACTGATCGTTCTTGTCTTCATTGTTAAACGACTGCAGTTAAAGAAAATCCTTTATTTTGTCACACAGACAAAACGCTACACAGAACAACAGAAACCGTACACAGGGTGCAGGAAATATGTGGACTGCCTGGTACGGGCGCGGGACAGGAGGCAGAAAGAATTTCCTCATGCCGCCTACTTGTCTGATAAGCCTTCTCTGTGTTCCCCATCAGCTCGGCTCTAACACAGAAGAACTAAGGTCACTACTTTTTTCCCCTATGGGAGATTCAGCCGATCTCTATACAACACTGCTGGGTGCCATCGTCGTCAGCGTTGCGGCTGTGGCTGCGTTACCAACTGCCCACACAGACGTAATCCCAGCGACACCGTATCGATCGCTCTGATAGATTAGGTTTATCCTTCCGACAGCGTGGCCAGCCCACCCCTGACACCTCACCCCACCTCCAGACACATTTTGATCTGTTATTTTCCTCTAATTTAATTTCCCCTCACTTGTCGCTGCTCTTAGCTGAGTGGCCTTGTCTTGTCTCCCGACACGTTTAACTGTCATGCACTAACAGCAGGAACTGTTCTCTGAATGTGAAGGCCAACTATTTTTTTGACAGACAGGTAGCCTATTGTCGGAACCCGCGTGTCACAATAAAACATGTTATCTTCCTATAAAAATAAAAGTTCAATCATATTGCTCTCTGCAAACCTGTGGGGCCATTTGTTATAACTGAGTTAAGTTTTTGAAGAAATTGCAACAGAAAGTGGCTATTTTAAAGATAGCAGCCCAGACTTTTGTTTGCGTGTAATTTTCTGTTCCTGTCTCTGTAAATCACGCTGTGTAAGGCTTCATTGCACTGTAAGACACCATAATTACATTTATCCTCTTATTTCCTGTATGGGGGGGGGGGGGTGGTGGTTGGGCCAGTGTGTTTGTGCGCGAGGGGATGTTATTTAATGAGAGTGAGGTGAAAAAATATCATCACGTGACAGGAAAACCATCCAAAACGAAGCTGGATGAAATGGTAGGCTGTTTAACTCTCCTGTGCTATCAGTGTCTTTGTGTCGATCTGTGTTTCCCTCTATTACCCATCTGCGTCTCTCTCATTCTCAGTCACAGCATGCATAATTGACGTGAGTGTGTTACAGATAGTGATGTTGTTTGTGTTTGTGCGTGTGTCTCTGAGTGTGAGCGTGCTTGCGTCTGTGTGAGTGTGCGTGTGTGCACGTGTGTTTGTGTGCATATGGCTGCATCCAGCTATTTCTTGGGCCTTTTCTGACGTGCATACAGGTATGTACACAATGCGAGTGTGCATCTCTTGTTTATCAGTCTGTGAAAATCCTTATGGCGATCGCATCCCACACTGAATGCAGCCATTGTTCCCCTGAGCTATATGCTCTAATCAGATTGTTTTGGTGAGCCTAGTTGTGTAACTAATTGTGATTCAGGGAAGTTACATTGGATAAAAGCATCCTGCATCTATTAGTAGCTGGCATTGCCGATGCTGGTGTTTAGTATCACCATGAGTGGCAGTGTGGCATCGTGTACAGTGCCGTAGAGAAGGCCTGGGTCAATTCCCTGTCGGTTGGCTGATTGTGGATTTCAATACTCACTCTCAAAGATGTGCTGATATTTGAAGTGTGAGGCATTGGGGTGACTGTCTGCTATAACGAAGAAAACGATGAAACAAGTGATTTTTTAAAAATACAACGTGTAAGCATTTATTATTTAAACAGATATTTTGATTGTAATGTGTATTGATTTCAGTGGCCTTAACTATATAAAACCAGTGCCCTGCTCAATGACCTCCACCCCCCCCCCCCTCTGTCTCACCCCCCCCCCTCTTTCTCACATCCCCCCTTCTCTTTCTCACATCCCCCCATCTCTCTCTTTCTCTTCTGCAATAAGATGCATTTTACAAGTTTACAGTGTGCACTGGCAACCTCATTCATAGCCAGATGCTATTTAGGGCCAGTGTGTGTGTGATTGTGTGTGTGTGCATGTGTGTGCGATAGAGAGAGAGAGAACATGGGAGTGTGTTTGTGTGTTAGCAGGTGTGTCTTTGTATTGTATTTTTGTGTGAGAGGCTTTGTGTGTGAGAGAGAGAGAGAGAGAGAAAGAGAGAGAGAATGTGGGAGTGTGTGTTTGTATTGTACTGGTGTGTGAGTGGCATTGTGTGTGTGCATGTGTGCGTGAGAGTATGTGGGAGTGTGTGCATGTGAGTGTGTGTGTGTGTTTCTGTGTGTGCATGCGCGAGTGCATTTGCGCTCGCTGGCAGAAGGGCAGACAGTGGACGTGAATGTTAAAAATGCCTGATGGCATGTTTGGAGAATCCTGGGGGAGTTTGGCCGTTTAAATGACCTGAAGCAGCTGGGCTGTAGGTGCAGGAGAGTGAGAGTGAGGAAGCGTGGGGTGTACCAGCGTGGGGGTGTACCAGCGTGGAGGTGTACCAGCATGCCTGTATGAGCTAAAGAGGGGCTACTAACGGCTTTGTTACTGAGCGCCACACCAGCGGAAGCCAAACACAGCATTAAAATAGCCTCACCCAGCCACAACGGCCATACAGGAAGCAGAACTAGCTCAGAGAGAGAGAGAGAGAGTGCGCTACGAAGCACATATCCATATACTCAGAGAACACCCTTAACTGAGCCAAAGGAGCGACATCGTCTAGTAATGAAGACCAGCCTGTGCAGACAAACATGGAACTGCATTGTCATGTATCAGAAAGACAGAGACACATCTTCCATGTGTTCATATCTGTACTAAGAGATACTGTACAGGCCTTTCAGTGAAAAAGTAGCGTTTCCTGCTCTCTAGAAACCCAATCCAACTGAAAATATTTCGCAGTTAAATGTGATTTCTTACTTAAATGAGGCAAGCAGTAATATGATATGAAATACACTGTACATATGCACAACACTTTGAGACTTGATGCTTTCACAGCAGTCTAATTTTTATGAACCATCTTGTTGTCACAGGATAAGTAGATGCAAAGACAGATTGATAGGGATGGACGAAACGATGGAAACAGTAAGTCATTCTCTCTCCCTCTCTTTCATTCTCTCATTCTCTCCCCCCTCCCCATTCTCTCTCTCTCTTGCTCTCTCTCTCCCTCTTTCTCTCTCTCCCTCTCTCTCATTCTCTCATCTCCCCCCTCCTCTTTCTCCACAGCTGTGGAATGGGCCTGGCTGATTGGCACAGTGCCAGGGTCATGTCATGCCAATTAAGTTCAGCAGCTAAAAGATCCATCTGGGAATCCAGCATGTTACCGACAACATTAACCCTTCCCCTGAACTGGGAATGACATACACCCACCCACACCACTCATACACACATACACATACACACACACACACACACACACACACACACACACACACACAGATATGCACATACATACACATACACACACACACATGTCCATTCACATACACATAAAACACAAGGATATTTGTAGACACACACAATTGCGCGTAGTCATACATACACACAGGGACAAACACAAGAATATGTGTAAACACACACAAAAATATGTTGCGATCACTTATATTTAATGTATTAATGCATATCCTCTTGATGTCTTAATATATGATATTAATTACATTCATTATTGTTCGTAAGAGAGACGATACAAAACAGTGGGGAAAAAAACCAGAAGAGAAGAGAGCACTAGCGACTGGAAAAATAAAAGAGAGAGAGTCTGGTTTAAGAATGAGACATAAGGGGGTGACAGGAGGGAAGTGTACTGGGAAAAACCACAATTATCTGGCCAAATGACACCATCTGCTGGAGAGCTGGGACACCATTGTGGGGGGATTTGACTACAATACCCACAAAGCTCCGTCATGTTTTGTAGTTTCCTGAAATAGGCTAGCCACAAAAGTCAGTCTGACTTTTTTGAGTAAAACCTGCTCATATTATCATCACTAACTGTACTGGATTTGGTCAGCTAAAGGGACTGAGTGACCTGATGTAGCCACAAAATGGAACTGCGGCCAACAAAACAAGTTGCCTGAGCTTTACATTAAAATCAACCCTTTGGACTAGATGGGCTGCATATCGCACCCACAACAAAAGTCATACTTAAATTCCCATAATTAGCCTATTTGTAAAATAATATTGCTTGGTATGTGATATATTTTCTAAGTTCCCTATATACCACCTCTTTCTCACTCTCTACGCACATACACATGTGTATATTTGAAGTGTATTAATGCATAACATATAAAC
>CM056377.1:27160085-27182585 GCA_029718625.1 Synaphobranchus kaupii
AGTGCACTTCATGCAGGCCACATGGCGCAGATAGGGCACTGATTCGGACACAGCTAAGGAATCTCATGTTCTTACAATATTGTCATATTCATTATGTTTTCTTGTGAAGCTATTGCCAGTAACAGCACTAAATTTCGTTATTACAGTCCAATGAGATATTTCTGCTTGTTTTTAGCTTGGAAATATGCACCCATCAAAACAATGCAACCCTGGTTATAGACCAGTGTAGGTCAGGATGACTAACTGGGACTTTCGCACCCCCTGGTGGTGATGATCGGAACAACAGGGACCAGGGTTCTCTTAGGCACTGGGGAAGTTGTGGTCACAGATGCCTGGCTGATCTGCTTGAGAATGAATGCACTGTGGCTTTTGCTGCCAAATCCTGTGCTAAAAGCTAACAGATCTTGTATTTTTATATGTAGAGAGGGGGGAGGAGGAGGGAGGGAGCGATAGGGGGATAGTGTGAGAGCGGGTGGAAAGGAAAGAGAAGGAGAAAAAGGCATTCTCTGCATTTCTGTGAGGCTTAAATTTGCTGTGCAGTTGGTGTTGAGTAACTGGTGGTTAAGTCGCTGTGTTCAAGACAATGCTTTGGCAGCAGAAGTGTATACTTGTCATGTCAATAAGGCATGAATTTCAATTTGAGGGAGAGAGAGAGTAAGTGCGAGAGAGACAGAGGGGGTGGGGGCGGAGAGTGAACCGCACTGACAGGCCACACTTTGACCACACGTCACTCTCACAGCGGCCGCAGCTGAATGGCAGTACTGTGGGGAACCGCGTGGGCAGGCTGCAAGGGAATAAACCATCGCCATTTACCAGCGAATGAATCAGCTGACACTATTTAACACTGCATTTACTCTTCAAGTTCAAAATTCGGTTGCATAATAAATACAAAATTGCACTAACGCTGGATTGCCATTTAAAAAAGAAATACAATTACCATTCAGTTGTCGTGCACTAGTGGTTTGCATCAGATACAGTCAGGGCAGTATTGGACTCATAGCCAGGAGTGTTTTCATACTTCAAAGCCCCCTGCTGGTGGAGGTAGAAGCCAGATGAATAAATTATTAGGATGGGGATGAAAGCGCTTTTCCCAGAAACAACAACAGGAGCAGTCAGATGGAGACGCGCGAGATTTCGGGCACTCCGCGGTCGTCGCTTACCGCTTCTGCCGCATCGCTGTCCAAAGTCGAGGGAAGCCCTCGGGACTGCGCTCTGGAGAGATTAGCCATCTCGGTTACAGAACTAGGGAGGGTTCTACACAGTATGTCACTTGCAGTGATAGCCCAAACAAATACACTAAAATATGTTTCGTTACAAAACTACAAAAATGCCTAAATCAATCAATAAAATGTATTATAGGCTAGCCAATTTCAGGTTTGTCACAATACACTTACCACAGCACACCAAGCCACCACAAAAGCAAACCTAGGGCGAAAGTAGGAAGGCAAAACTCTGTATGTGAGCAAAGAAATTTATCTACAATACAATTCACAACATACCCTGGCCTTACGCCACCACAAAAGCAAACTAAGGGTGACAGTGGTAAGGAAAAAACTATGTAGGTGAACAAAACTATAAGGCATGGGTCGCCTTACATGTTATTCGAGTTATAAACCATACATGAAAAATAAGAGGCAATCAGCAACCCCTTTTACATACAGTAAATAGTGATTAGGCTACATCCTGTAGCCTACATGCAAATACTGATTTGAAAAATATGTATTCTAAAATTCTGCCCATATCCGTGATTGCATGGTATAGACAGTGGGGCTCTCCGAATTGATTTAGCTGGCTTTAATCAGGGAAAGATTCCATTATATTTCCAAGGGGAGTGAGAGACTGTATGGAAGGGGGTGGAGGGGGGGTGTAATGTTGGTACTGTCATTGTAACAGGGAAATGAAAGTGGCAGGCAAGGCAGCCCCACAGACAGCTGGGTAGCAGCCCACTACACAAGGGACCGTTCCGCACGGCGCAGCCGGCACGAGCTTACCGACGACGGCACAGCGAGAACGCGCGCGTCCCTCTCTTCCAGGTGAGCGGTGTGATCTTCACACATAGAAAGACAGAAGGAAAAGTGTGAGACAGAAGGAGGGGGAGGCAAGACTAAATGTGTGGTGATGAAAGAGAAGGCAGAAAAAAGGCTTTTTTTATTGTATGCGTCTATGCTATAGTTTTCCTCACTCAAGTTTCCCACACAGTTGCTACTGCTGGAAAAGCTACTACAAATCCCACAGCTGCTCAAGGGTGTGCAGAGCTGTCTCTGTGATATCTTTAGGTGCTGAAGTGTGTGTGTGTGTGTGTGTGTGTGTGTGAGAGAGAGAGAGATAGAGAGGCATTAAAAAAAAGAAAATGAGAGCCAGAGCGCTGTGTGGGGGGCTACTTAAGGCCCATCACAATGTGAACAACCCCCACCCTCCCCCTCCAATTAGACTACTGCAGTGCAACATGTGACCACACAGAAGCAGAGGAAGAATGAAGGATGAGGAAAAAAGATGAGTGGTGTGAATGTGCGCAGTGAAAGAGAGAGAGAGGGATAAAGAGAGGGAGAGAGAGTTAGGAAGAGGGAGAGAGGGAGAGAGAAGAAAATGAAGGCAAAGATAAGAAAGGGAGGCCTCTGTGTAAAGGAGGGAGGATGGAGCAATTGATGGAACAATAGAGTGAGACTGACAGAGGGAAATGAGAGAGGGAGAGACTAAAAAGATGGGCATAAACAGAGATGGAGGGGGTAGATGGAGAGGGAGACAGAGATGGGGGGGCATAGATGGAGAGGGAGACAGAGACAGGCGGTGGGGGGGGGGGGGGGGGGGGGTGCATAGATTGAGAGGGAGACAGAGATTGGGGTGGGGGCATAGATGGAGACGGAGACAGAGACAGACGGTGGGGCATAGATTGAGAGGGAGACAGAGATTGGGGTGGGGGCATAGATGGAGACGGAGACAGAGACAGACGGTGGGGGGGGGGGAGGGGGGGTGCATAGATTGAGACGGAGACAGAGATTGACAGCCTACGCTCCCTGGGACACATGAATAAAACAGCACAGCGTGTGTCGCCTCTGCCAGCCAGAACGTCTCTATAATCAAGCTATGAGAGAGAGGGAGAGAGCGCGAGGGATTGGGGGTAGGAGGAGGGGAGGGAGGGGGGATATGGAGAGATAAAGGGAGGGAGGGAAGGACAGATGTAGAGGGAGAAAGGGATGGAGGGATAGAGGGAGAGGGTAGGAGAGATGGAGAGGGAGAAAGGGATGGAGGGATAGAGGGAGAGGGTAGGAGAGATGGAGAGGGAGAAAGGGGTGGAGGGGAGGAAGAGGGAGAGGGGAAAAGAGAGCGAGTAATGGAGGGTAAAGGGGTGCAGAAACGGTTCTGAAAGAGTCGACGACGGTTAATGGAGAGGAGCTCTTCTTCGGGTCTCCCGCTCTTTCTCATCGTGGTTCAGCATTAAACCAGAGACAGCGCAGGAAACGCACGGGATGCAGCACACGTGTGCGTCCAGAGCCAGACGGCGCCGCTACATATCTGTAACACGTACGCGTGCAGGCGTGTGCCTTCCTCTCAGCTTGTTCCGGCGTGTAACACGTAACGCACGGGAGCATGCGCGAGCCTTCGTCTTTGAATCCGATCTGGCATGCAACATGTACGCGTGAAATTCTGTCCCTTCCTTTCTGCTCACGTCTGTTGTAATTCTATTTTCTACAGTTATGGTTTTAACACGTGTGTGCGCACGTGTGTACTTCTCTGTTCGATTCTGCTCTGGAATGTAACGTGCATGTGCACGTCTGTCCCTCTCTCTCGCCTCCTGTTCTAGCTGCCTCAGTGTCATGTTGCTGACATCTTTATCCAAGACCATTTGCAAGGCTTCTGAAGCATAAACATCCAATCTGCCGTATTACAGGAAAAAAGCCGTCCACCACATCCACTCTGTGCAGAAAGGGCAGTATCCCAATACAAGAAAAATGGGGCAGTTTCTTATTTACTTAAGTGCTGGGCTCAGATCCAAGAAAAACCATTGGGAGTTTGAGATTGAGAGGGGGGGGTAGGCATGGGAGAATTGTGGCTTTACCACCAGCACATTTTCAGGGCAAGGGTACTCTGTCATTCAGGACAACAGACAAACACTGAGCTGCGCCACACGTGTGTGTTTGACTGAGTGAGTGAGAGAGCGGGGGGGGGGGGGGGCAACCCCTTTTGTGAAAAACGTCAGTGCCATTGTCAACACAGCTGCAGCAACGTTGTTGAACGGGAGTTTAATTACGTAAATAATTCAAATATCAGTAGGCTCCGAATGATGTGGAACATAAAATTAATCAAAGCATTCAGTTGTTGAAGCAGAAATTATTTTTAAGGCAGCACTGCCCCCCTGTGGATGTGATGTGTACTGTGGACACTGTACATGGTTCCTGAATATATTATATGCAGGGAGGAACTACAGTGAGCACCATAATTCATTGGACGGTGACACATTTCTTGTTATTTTGGTTCTGTACTCTAACACTTCGAGTTTGAAAGGATACAATGACAATGAGGTTGAAGTGCAGACTGTCAGCTCTAATGAGGGTATTTTCATCCATATACCGTTTAGAAATTAGAGAACCTTTTGTACACAGTCCCCCCCCCCATTTTCAGGCAAAATTTTGGACAGTTTAAATTAATGTAGAATAAAGTAATCATTTTTAATATTTGGTCGCATATCCTTTGCATGCCATGACTTCCTGATGTCTGTGACCCAACAATATCAAGACTCTTGATATCTTATTTTCTGGTACTCCTACAAGTGATACTATAACCTCTCTCATTTTAATGGATCTCTATGGGAATTGGGGGGTGGGACTAGATTTAGCTGTAAATTACACTGGAACAGTATGGAACACATGGTTGGCTAAATGGCTGTAAGTCATCAAGGGTCTGACGTATCAAACAAGCCTTAAACCATCATTCTGCTGCCAGATATGCAGCAGATATGGATGGATAACTTGAAGGGTTTCTTCTCCTGACTTATTTTCCCATAGAGTTCAATAGGAAAAGGGCTAGAGTACAGAACCAAAATAACAAAAGATGTCACTGTACAATGAATTATGGTGCTCACTTGTATATTATCAGTAGCCACACAGACCAGTTCAAATATATGCTACGCGATCACATCAGACATTAAGCTAGTAAAGTGTTGACTGCCACGACACCTATATTTTACAGTGCCGGTAATCATCTGTACAATAACATTGTTGGTAACACTGTTTATTAATTGCAAATGACCCCCCCCCCCCAATCCAACAACTCACCTTTAACTGTGAAATGCGCGGTCATACTGGAGACAGAAACCATGGACGTGTATGCCGTTTTCCTCTGGTTATGAACCGTTATTTGGTAGGGGCATTCCGTTTCATTTTGATTGACACAAGTTTTTTTGCTTGGTAAAATTTCAGAGCAACTCATTCGCAAGCCAGTTTTACAATCAATGTTACACAATTTTAAAGTCCCACTGAATCATTTTTTAAACTTTGGCAGTATTCATTTCGTCCCACAATGCCACACATTTCTGACATCATTCCTTAAACACAGGAAGTTCTCATCCACAGAATTAACCACATATTACAATCTTGCCTGATTTCAACCGTCTTTCATTTTAGAACTACGTTCCCACTTGTGTAAAATTAGGATAATATTGAAATATTCACTTTCAGATTTTAATTTGAACTTTTGAAAATTGAATTGTGAAAAACCCCTTGAGGATAATTATATGGTGATTAAACTATTTAGAACCACAGCTTTTGTTTCAACATCAGAATGATAAATGCATTCCGTTTTAGTGAATGGAAATAAAGGCTGACTATTCAGGCAATACAAAAATGCACAACATTATAAAACTAGTTTGGAGTTGGGAGCTTTCCTGTGCTGAAGTATCAGTTAGCATAACTATAGACCTACTGAACATAGCAAGCACATATCACACTCGGCTCAGCTTCCAGGACCTCTCAACAAAACATCATGAACATATTAGCATAAACATAAACCCACGCGCAGACACAACATGACCTCCATTGATTTTATTTTGTAAGGCACAATAAATATTCCTTACTGCCGAAATTTTCTTTCATTTATAGTAAATGTTTTTTTTTTTTTTTTTTTTTTTTTTTTAACTCCCCCCGCCCCCCCTCCCCCTTTTTTTTTTTTTTAAATGATAGCTATAGTATTGATTTTCATAACACAAAACAACATTTCTGGTCAAAGCACACACTTAAGGTTTTACATACAACACAAAATAAGAATAAAAAAAAGACCTTTTACAAAGCTCCAACAGGTTACAATGCATCACACCATTGTGGGTAGGCAGATGGTAGGCACGGGCCGGAGTCGGGCGGGGCGGGGCGGGGCGGGGGAACAGGGCATCTCGCAGGGGTCTCAGGTTCCATCGGGTTCACTCTTCCGGTGGCATGTCAGTACTTTAGAACACTACACCAAAAACTTCCAGGACAGACACACAAGATGCAGCTGTACACACTTAAGGTCTTTTTATTCTATGTATATTCAGATACATAAATTGTGTACATAATTGACCCGTCACACAAAAATACATACATACCAATCATTTGTCTGAATATTAGTCCTCAACGTTCAATTGTTATTTAATTTAATTGAAATTTTTTCCTCTTTTTGTATGGGTAATGTTTAAGACCCAGTGCATTGAACACAGCCATACATCCAAAGTTGAAAAAAAAAAAGGTAAAAATGTCGTTTCACACTGAAACCAAACTTCGGGCTGAGTTTGTATTAAAATCATTTTCAACATCAAATTATGATTTTTCTGTGTTTTTTCCTTGCCATTTTGTGGTACATCATATATAACAGAACCAGACCAAGGTTAAACAAGCTCGATCGCACTGACACGTATCAAATAATGTAATGTGCTAAAACCATAGCAAATGTCTACGTCTGTTTTATAGGTCAAATATTATCATTAAATGCAACTATAAACATGTGGAAAATGAAAAGTTGATCAGCTATGATGCAAATGTTCACAAGCTTTTCTGCCATACTGTCTGGTATTTAAAGTAGGAGAAGTCCTTGAAATTATATTTTTTCAAATATACTTGTATACATGCCTATGAACAACAGGGGAAAAAATAAAATAAAATAGGCCAGACTCAAAATATAATTGTGTGGGACCATAAAAGCATTTGGTTGAATGTTTAAGCGTGTCAGTGACAGTTCCATGTCAAACTATTTCCTGAAATGGCTTTTTTGTCAAACCCAAGCTGGTTTTGTGAAGTGCAGACTGCCCTCTACTGTTTAAAAAGAGAACTGCACCACCTATGCCCCAGTCACACAAACAAAGCCCTTTCAAGATGGATGTGGGGATAAAGAAGAGAATCCTCGAACGCCACGACTTTGTCTCGGTTCTTATGTCACGATAATCTCACGAGCAACTTCACCTGTCAGTTCCACAGCAGGCTTCTCTTAGACAGAAAGGTCCTGCGCGAACACAATTTGTCAAAGGTAATATTGTCACTTTACAGTAAATTGGCTGGCATCTGTGTCAATTTGTCTTAGCATTACCCTGTCAGCTCACCACACAACAGAGGAATGACAGCACACGAAGAAGAAACAGGAGAATTCTGAAAAGGTGCTCATCTTAAAATAATTTTAGATAATATATATTTAAGTATTTTGCCTGTGTCTTAATAGAATTATTATTATTTTTTTAATTTCTATGGTTACCCACTACGAGCAGCACTAAAAGGGTTTTACTACATAAGAGCTCAGTCTCACACCTCACACTCTGGATAAATCCCTCCTCCGATAACCTCGCTGTGCAGTTGCCGGGATACTGCAGATGTGAGCGGTGACTTAAGTCGGTTTTCATGCATCACTCACCTAGCACGCAGGTTTGCCTAACGTTTGTTTACGCACTCATCTTTGCCTACGATAAAGCAACACAATCTAATATGTTTCATTTTACAACAACGACAAAAATAAAAAGATAAAATGAGGAAAGTAGATGGATAGATGAGAGGCTGGGGCGGGGTTATCTGGCGGTGGTGTGGAAAGTTTAATCTTGGGGGGCTCCATGGGCTGAGGACTCTTTTTTTTTAAAAGAGGAGGTTCTGCTCTCAGCAAGTCGGGCACGAGAGTGATGTTGATGTGAGAGTTCAGGGGCAGAATGGGGAGCCAATGAAATGAAGCATTTGAAGAGAGAGGGAGGAGCCTGCGAATAAAATATTTAAGCCACACAAGCAGGTGGATATATGTATATATATATATATAAATATATATATATATAAATATATATATATATATATATAATTATAAAACCACAGGAAAAAAAACAATAAAAAACCACTAAATCTGATATAAACAAGAACATGAGATAAGAGGAAATGATGAGAGAGGAGAGAAGACAGAGAAAGAAAGGGAGAGAGAGAGAGCGAGAGACAGAGAGCTAAGTACAGAAAGAGGAGGGTTGAGAGATCAGCAGGGAATGCCGGAGGAGCTGCCTGTCATCCCCCACCCCCCTCCCCCCCTCTGGAAAGCCTGGCCCGGGGCGGGGGGGCTAGTCAGATTTGTCGCCGTCCTCGTCGCGGTGGTTGTCAGCCCCCTCCCGGGCAGCCTTCTCCTCCTTGGCCAGCTGAGCCTGGGAGGCCAGGATGCTGGAGAGGGAGAAGAGGCCGGAGCTGGAGGTGACGGCCGGCAGGGTGGGCGGGGTCAGGCCCAGGGGGAGGGGGGTCATGGGCAGGGCCAGCCCCTGGAGCTGGGACAGCTGATGAGCCTGGAGCTGCTGCTGTGGGCAACACACACACACAGCTCAGTACACACTGGTAACACACACAACTCAGTACACACTGCTAACACACACACACAGCTCAGTACACACTGCTAACACACACAACTCAGTACACACTGCTAACACGCACACACAGCTCAGTACACACTGCTAACACGCACAACTCAGTACACACTGCTAACACGCACACACAACTCAGTACACACTGCTAACACACACACAACTCAATAGACACTGCTAACATACACACAGCTCAGTACACACTGCTAACACACACACACAGTGGCCACGGGGAACGACCAGCCTACCCGGATAATGGAGTTCATCTCTGGTGGGGTGACCTGCTTGGCTCTCTCTATGGCCCCCAAAACCTGCTGCTGATGCTGAGAGAAAGAGAGAGAGAATGTAAAGAGAGAAGAGGGACAGAAAGGAGAGAGAGAGAGAATGGAGACAGACAGAGGAGAGTAGAAATCAATAGCTGGCCTTTTCCAATCAGTTTTGCATACAGATTATGAATCGACTACATTATTACAGTCGGCCAGCTATAACATCCCCACAGAATCATTAACCCTTGTCTTAGCCTAATGGGCCAATCAGAAATCAATGGGAGGAGTGAAGGGCTTGGTGGGTCGTACCTCTTGTGACAGGTAAGGGAGCACCTGAGCACAGATTCCATTTAATCTCTTGACGATCTCTGCCTACGGAGCGATGAGAGAAGATGGCAGCTGTTAGCCACACTGACAGCCCTCAGTGACAGATCAGAGACAGAAAATCACACACACACACACACACACACACACACACACACACACACACACACACACACACACACACACACACACACACACACACACACACACACACACACACACACACACACACACACACACGTAGGCATGCACACACGCGCACACAAATGTGTGCACACACACACACACACATATACATATATATACATATACACACACAAAGCAAACACCATGTCACTGTATTACACCCACAAGTTAATTATTACAGACTACTCAAATTAGCTACGCACACAATGGCGTGAGTAATTCTCTTCCTTCTCCATCTGATATGGTGAAAGCAAAGACACTCTTGAAACAATAATAACATGAATAATGTATTATAATATTAAGTATTCAAAATCTCTCAATACCATGCAGTAATGATTCTTCGATCACCGAGACCATTTTTTCCACCATTATTTATTTGTCTGTCTCACTGCCTGAGTAGCATCTGCAGACTGTTTGAGCGCCATTTCTGCACGAGATTCATCCGTTCTGTACGGCTTTCCATTAAGTACCGAGTACTTTCAGGAGATCTGACTGTACTCTGCCCACAACGGCACGCATCCCATCAGTCACACACACACACACACACACACACACACTATAGTGTTGGCAAGTCATTTAGGACATCTACTTTGTGCATGACAAGTAATTTTTCCAACAATTGTTTACAGACAGATTATTTCACTTTTAATTCACTATATCACAATTCCAGTGGGTCAGAAGTTTACATACACTAAGTTGACTGTGCCTTCAAATTTTTTATATTTGGTCACATATCCTTTGGTTTTGCATGCCATGACTTCCTGATGTCTGTGACCCAACAACATTAAAAGCCTCTTGATATCTTATTTTCTGGTACTCTTACAAGCGATACTATAACGTCTCTGCATCTGAATGGATCTCTATGGGAATTGGGGGGTGGGACTAGATTTAGCTGTAAATTATGCTGGAACAGTATGGAATACACGATTGGTAAAATGGCTGTAAGTCATCAAGGGTCAGACGTATCAAACAGGCCTTAAATCATCACTCTGCTGCCAGAAATACAGTAGATATGGATGGCTAACTTGAAGGGTTTCTTCTCCCGACTTATTTTTCAACTAGAGTAAAAAACCAAAATAACAAAAAATGTGTCACTGTCCAATGAATTATGGTGCTCACTGTATATGCACAGGCGCGCACACACCCACACCCACACCCACACCCACACACACACACACACACACACACACACACAACATACAGGATATTACCAGGAAACTGTCATGAGTGAAAAAGAAAAAAAGATGGAGGAGACATTACGAGGATGGAGCACAATTCATCTACACAGGAGAAAAGGCTGCTGCAGCTGGAGGTGAAAGGGATCAGGGTAACGTGGGGAAAAGCACAATAACCCTGCAGCACTATCTCCCCGGCACAATGCGCCACTAAATTAGGGCTCTCGCTCTAAAGGAGGAAGAAAGGCCGGTGTGGGGGGGCTGAGATTGAGAGCTGCAGCTGGGCCGGGGGAACACAAAATAATCACATTCATTACCTGCTACATTCAATAGCACACTAGCACACACACACACACACACACACACACACACACAATCGTCAATTTACACTCCTCCCTCTCTTCCTCCTGCATGCAACGCCCCCACTCCTACCTACACACGCACACACACGCACAGACCAAATCACACGCACACATCTATACACATATGCACGCACACACAGACTTGCACATACACGGTTATACACACATAATGAACATACATGCACACAAGTACACAGACATGTATAAACACACACAGGCACACCCAAACACGCACAGCGTGCGCACACACGCAGATGACTGCATACTACGTACACGCGCGAACCACACACGTCACACACACATTTCTGACCTCTGTATTTTTATATATTTCAAAAATATCAAATAAGAGGAAGGATGTGGAGAGGAGCAGGGGGAGGAGGAGGAGCGGGGGGAGGGGGAGGAGGAGGAGGAGCGGGGGGAGAGGGAGGAGCAGCGCGAGGGGTATGCCTGGTGATAAACGTTACAGCAGGCTGGGTGGGAGCAGCTGTGTGTGACGGTTCGTTCCACAGAGTTTAGCGTTTAGCATTCCTGCTACAGCATGGCTGCCAGAGAGCTGCTCTCCTTCCCTCTCCCTACAGAGCGCTACAGAGCCGGAGAGCCTCTAAGCAGTGCCAGACAGCCTGGTCTCCTGCCTGTGTGAGCAGCTCCGAGACATGTGCCTCACACACTCCACCCCCCGCCCGGCCACTCCGGACACACCCTGGGCACTCACTAAACACCACCCTGGGCACTCACTGGCCGCACTGGACTCACCCTGGGCCCTCACTGGCCGCACTGGACTCACCCTGGGCCCTCACACTGGCCGCACTGGACTCACCCTGGGCGCTCACACTAGCTGCACTGGACTCATCCTGGGCGCTCACACTGGCCGCACTGGACTCACCCTGGGCCCTCACACTGGCCGCACTGGACTCACCCTGGGCCCCAACACTGACCGCACTGGACTCACCCTGGGCGCTCACACTAGCCGCACTGGACTCACCCTGGGCCCCAACACTAGCCGCACTGGACTCACCCTGGGCCCCAACACTGGCCACACTGGACTCACCCTGGGCCCCAACACTGGCCGCACTGGACTCACCCTGGGCCCCAACACTGGCCGCACTGGACTCACCCTGGGCGCTCACACTAGCTGCACTGGACTCACCCTGGGCGCTCACACTAGCCACTCGACACAGCTGGGCCCTCACAAGCCGCTCTGGACAACCCCAGGTCCTCACTACCCACTCCGGACACCCAGAAGCCCTCACTTACCACTCTGGACACTTGGCCCTCACCATTCGTAATATTCCTCTTCCAGTCCTCTATATCTGTACCCTCTATATCTGTACCCTCTATTTTGCAGAATACTTTTCACAATCTGCAAACCATGACATAGCAAATTCTCCTTCATATTTTCCAAAATCATCTTTTGCATGATTGGGGAAAGAGAGACTTTAAAATGTAAAATGACTCACCTGTTTGTGCATTTCAATGTTCAGCCCATAGGACATTTCATAGTACTGTGAAGAAAAATTAATGAAAATGAGATGAGTTTGCATTTTAGATAAAAGTTGCTCCTGAAACATTTGTGTCCTTTCAAATCATTCTTTTTTGGAGGAATTTACAGTCATGGTCAATTAACTGGAACATAAATGTTGATGGTGTTCTTGCTTCCCGCAAGCACATTTTACAGTGGAAAATGTATTATCTTATGATCTTTGCATGCACTTTTTAACGTACGATTATATTCTAAAAATGTTTTTTTATGTGCTGATTTTGCAGCTGATTGTAGGGCATCATTCTGGCCTGGCCTCTCCTGTACAAGATTTTAATCTCAATGCGCATTTACAGTTGAAGTCGAAGGTTGACATACACCTTCATCGAATCCATTTAAACTCAGTTTTTCACAATTCCTGACATTTAATCCTAGTAAACATTCCCTGTCTTAGGTCAGTTAGGATCACGACTTTATTCTAAGAATGTGAAATGTTGGAATAATAGTAGAGAGAATGATTTATTTCAGCTTTTATTTCGTTCATCAAATTCCCAGTGGGTCAGAAGTTTACATACACTCTGTTAGTATTTGGTAACATTGCCTTTAAATTGTTTAACTTGGGTCAAACATTTCAGGTAGACTTCCACAAGCTTCTCACAATAACTTGCTGGTTTTTGGCCCATTCCTCCTGACAGAACTGGTGTAACGGAGTCAGGTTTGTAGGCCTCCTTGCTCGCACACGCTTTTTCAGTTCTGCCCACAAATTTTCGATTGGATTGAGGTCAGGACTTTGTGATGGCCACTCCAATACCTTGACTTTGTTGTCCTTAAGCCAATTTGCCACAACTTTGGAAGTATGCTTTGGGTCATTGTCCATTTGGAAGAGCCATTTGCGACCAAGCTTTAACTTCCTGGCTGATGGCTTGAGATGTTGCTTCAATATATCCACGTAATTTTCCTTCCACATGATGCCATTTATTATACGAAGTGCACCAGTCCCTCCTGCAGCAAAGCACCTCCACAACATGATGCTGCCACCCCCGTGCTTCACGGTTGGGATGGTGTTCTTCGGCTTGCGAGCCTCACCCTTTTTCCTCCAAACATAACGATGGTCATTATGGCCAAAAAGTTCAATTTTTGTTTAATCTGACCAGAAGACATTTCTCCAAAAAGTACGATCTTTGTCCCCATCTGCAGTTGCAAACTGTAGTCTGGCTTTTTTATGGCAGTTTTGGAGTAGTGGCTTCTTCCTTGCTGAGCAGCCTTTCAGGTTATGTCGATATAGGACTCGTTTTACTGTGGATATAGATACTTTTGTACCTGTTCCATCCAGCATCTTCACAAGGTCCTTTGCTGTTGTTCTGGGATTGATTTGCACTTTTCGCACCAAAGCACGTTCACCTCTAGAAGACAGAACGCGTCTCCTTCCTGAGCGGTATGACGGCTGCGTGGTCCCATGGTGTTTATACTTCTGAGGTCTTGGCTGATTTCTTTTCTATCCCATGATGTCAAGCAAAGAGGCACTGAGTTTGAAGGTAGGCTGTAAAATACATCCACAGGTACACCTCCAATTGACTCAAATAATGTCAATTAGCCTGTCAGAGGTTTCTAAAGCCATGCCATCATTTTCTGAAATTTTCCAAGCTGTTTAAAGGCACAGTCAACTTAGTGTATGTAAACTTCTGACCCACTGGAATTGTGATATAGTGAATTAAAAGTGAAATAATCGGTCTGTAAACAATTGCTGGAAAAATTACTTGTGTCATGCACAAAGTAATGTCCTAACTGACTTGCCAACACTATAGTTTCCTAACATGAAATCTGTGGAGTGGTTAAAAATGAGTTTTAATGACTTCAACCTAAGTGTATGTAAACTTCCGACTTCAACTGTACTTAAATTAAATAAACAAAATTCAGAACCAAAATGGATGGCGGCTTTATGTATGTATGTATGACCGGCCCCTAAAAGTGGCGTGTGTTCGGCTCACGTGGGGGCGGGGATGGCCTCTTCTTTCACCAGCCTATATGAGTAACCTCCTGTCCCCCCGCCTCCTCTCACTCTCACACTCACACACACACACACACACACACACACACTGCTCTGAAATTAACAGCCGATTTTAGCCTAGCGAGGCGAGGCCGGGGGAACGAGACCAGTGGCCAAACCGCGCCTCCCTAAACCAATTACGGCTCCTGAAAGCGGGCGCCCTGGCGAAAAAGCACGGAACCCGATAGCCAATTAGAGGAGGGAGCCTGGCCGCGGAGAGCGGCAGCGGTGACGGATGCTAGTGTGATGTAGCTCAGATCAGACAAGATTACGCCGCTGGATGGATCAATTAGTGAGGGAATATCAGACAGCGACACAGACCCGGCCAGCGACAATGAGATTTAGAGAGAGAGAGAAAGCGAGAGAGAGGGGGGGGGGGGGACAAACGACGTGAGGACAGGGAAAAAGGAGGAGGCGCAGAGGTGGGAAACAGGGGTGACACGGGGACGGAAACACCAGGAAGATGGGGGCGTTGCGGGCAGAACAACAGCTTTTCCTCTATATATAAAGCACTGCGGGTGTGGACTCGCTCTAAAGCACGTCCGTCCGGAAGGCTCCGGAAGGGCTTCTCACACTCACCATGATGTAATGACGCTGCATTTCCGACTTCTCACTGGCCAACTTGTCGCACTCCAGCTTCAAACTGACAGGAAGACAAGACGAGGGCATCTGTTAACCATTACAAACACTTCAAAAACAACTTCCACATATTTCTCAACTAAGTGAACCTGAAATGAGTACCAGGATACCCGGTAAGAATTTTATGAACCGGTACATTCACAGCAACGCACGGTTACAATTCACAGTGGAGGGGGTCGCAGTGTAGCGTAATGGTTTGGGAGGTTACAGGTTTGACCTGGTGGGGCGGGGCTAATGTACTTCACTAAACACACAGCAGTGTAAATGCATTATAAAGGTGGTAAGACACTGTGCAAGTTATGCCTGAAATGGCAGGTATGGGGGGGTGGTACTATGCAGGGATCGATCAGGCAGATTAATACTGTAAGTATAAAGGTACACGTTGTTCCTTATCTTCACTGACGTAGGAATCCACACCAAGGAGCCCTTTTCTGTTGCAATAAAACCAGCTGATTTGAAATTCATCCTTTGGTCTCAAACCAACTCTCGTGCAAACTGAAGTCTCACAGAAATGCCTAGAGTACAGTTCTCTGTCTCAGTCTCTCTCTCTCTCTAAGTCTTTCCCTTTCTCTCAGTCTCTCTCTCCCTTTCTCTCAGTCTCTTTCTCTCGCTCTCCCCCCCTTTCTCTCAGTCTCTCCCTCTCTCTCAGTCCCTCTCTCTGACCCACTCAGAACAGGAGAACAGAGAGCAGTAAGGAGGAAGGAATCACTGCGCTGAGGTCTGGCTCAATGACCGCATAAATATTGGCATAAAGATCTAAATGGCTTGATTGGTCCCAGACCCTCTCCCGTGCACGCACTGTGGGCTCGCCGGAGTGATTAAAATATGGACTCACTGCAGGGAGTCCGAAATCAAGAATGCCTTCACCTCCAATACGCTGGCAGCCCTCATCCATCACTCAGACATCAGAGCAAGTGGACACTGTGGAGGTAAAGGGAGTTCTCTGTCCCTGGCCCCGGGGACCTCATTTTCCTCCAAAATAAACCGAAAGCGAAGCAAGTAGTCAAAAATATGTTTTGGCAGAACTGGGTTGCTTTAATTGGACCACTTTGCCTGGGTAGTGTGAGGGTAGCTTTACGAGCAGCAGGGCGCAAATGCGCAACTGAAGAGGTGAGCGAGCGAGCGAGCGCAAACACACACGCACACGCAGACGCACGCACGCACGCACGCACGCACACAGAAGCACGCGCACGCACGCACAAGCACACACACAAGCACGCACACACACACACAGGAGCCTGCCACTTATGCATCGCCTAATTACCCTCTCACCTCCAGCATGCTTCGGAGTTTCCATGGAAACCACCCTCCCTTTCCAGCACTCTACCTGAGACCACCCCGGGGGTGCGGGCCTGTGATTGGCTGCAAGCAGCCCGGAGGTGCAGAGACACGCTTTCAAATGACACTCTGATGGAGTTTTAGTGCCTCTCCTTCTGCCGCCAAATCGCTCCCGTTGTAATTTTGATTTTGATTTATGTATTCTCTTATCTGTTTATGCATTTCAAGTGGAGCGACTGTTCTAAGCCCCTGAGACGGCCTGCAGTAGATTTCCTTCAAAACGCCGAATACGGCATTTTACAGAGGCTTGTCTGTGGAGTTTCCCCAAATATCAATTGATGTCAACACACGGTGTACGCGTGCTCCGCATACACATCCTGGAGGTGCGGTTTGATTTGGGGGTGCCTTTGTGCCTCTGAAGGGGGGTTAAATTGCTGCGATCTCCTAGGAGAGTTAGTAAAGAGCCTTCTTGTCTTTGACAGCTACCACACTGAAGGAGTGCGGTTGCGAGCTGCATGCTACTACACATCTAATGATTAAGGCACCAAAACAAAACAACGGCAAGTATAACGCAGCATTGTGGTACAGGTGGTAATGCAGTGTAATGGCCTGTGTAATGCAGCATTGTGGTACAGGTGGTAATGCAGTGCAATTGCCTGTGTAATGCAGCATTGTGGTACAGGTGGTAATGCAGTGTAATGGGCAGTGTAATGCAGCATTGTGGTACAGGTGGTAATGCAGTGTAATGGGCAGTGTAATGCAGCATTGTGGTACAGGTGGTAATGCAGTGTAATGGCCAGTGTAATGCAGCATTGTGGTACAGGTGGTAATGCAGTGTAATGGCCAGTGTAACGCAGCATTTTGGTACAGGTGGTAACGCAGTGTAATGGCCAGTGCAACACAGCATTGTGGTACAGGTGGTAATGCAGTGAAATGCAGCATTGCGGTACAGGTGGTAATGCAGTGTAATGGCTTTTGGGAAATAGGCTTGTAATTTATAGGTTCCAGGTTTGATTCCCAACTGGTACTTAACCTGAATTACTTCAGTAAAATATTCAGCTGTATAAATGGACTGTTTTTAATAAAGGAGACTGAGTAAATTGCTCTGGATAAAAGCAAAAAATAAATAAATAAATAGTTAGAGGCCTATATTTAAAATCACACCTCTTACGATCAATATCACAACATCACTGGAGAGCCACCCTCATATATGGCTTCATTGTTTTTTTTTGTTTTTTTTAAAAGGCTGCATTTTAGTCAGCCATTACATGACCATTATCAATAATTACAATAACGAGGAGACGGCAGGCGAAACACGGCCCTTCCTCAGACGCTGTGCGAAAGACCCGCCATTCTGCCGATACAGACGCGTCGGCGAAGGGTCAGCGTCCCGTCGTATGACACGTGATTACGATCAGAACCCTCCTTATCCAATTAGATCACAGTGCGGCGGGGTCGTAGTCACGGCAACAGGAAAGTAAAAGGTTGCAAAGGCTCATGCCCCTCCCGCTCTGGCCCCGCCCGCTCTGGCCCCGCCCTACCCCTGCACAGCTCAGTGGGCCTGAGAACAAGCCTCCTCATCTCCCTCATAATTGCATGGTGAATATTTAATACTTCCACTTCAGCAATAATGGAAGGGAAAATTACCGTGAGGCTCTGGCAGAGCTAAAAATAAGGTGTACGGTTCTTCACTGAAATATTGATGAATGTGAGTATAATGCTAATATTTAGGCTCAGAAAGTATGAGAAGGTAGCTGGCCTGCCTCAAAAGAGAGCTGGAGTTGTTACGGGCGTTCGGTTCACACAATGACCAGCACCGGTCTCTTTCTGCTTCACATACTGCACACGAACGCGGCTTTTTCCTCGCACACTGACCACCGCTGCTTCTTAACCGCTTTCTTTAGATTTTGGAAACTAGAACGGGAAGTCAGAGAACTGGGCAAAGCCTTTGAGAAAATCTGCAAGTGTTGCTGTCCCACACGTGCGCTCTCATATGTTCAAAAGTTGTAACGTCTATTCCTTCACATTGATTTAATTACACATTGGAGGAAATTAATACCAATTAAAAAAGTTGTTGACCGATTTGAAAAATGCTCCACGATTCAGGTCCTTGGGCTGCCTGTCAACCTATGAGCAAAGTTTCATACAAATCGTATCAGAACTGTAGGCGCCAAAGCTGTTAGACAGACAGACAGACTTATGGATGGGAGTGATTGCAATACCGCCGTCGCAGCGCTACGTGCACACGGGTGTAAAAATGTACCTGCCTTATGAAAAACAAAATGAAAACAGAAACCTCAAAGTTCACTGCAGTACTCAAAACCTCGAGAGAGGGTGAGGCCCTGCACCATAGTCTGTTGGGCAGCCAAATCCCAAAGCAATATACCATTCCCCTGTGCGGCCCAGGGTGCGAATCCCCGCCATCATACCACCCTTCACTGTAACTCTCTCTGATTTCCCCTTCCTGAATAAACTGGAGAAAATGCAGAGGGCGGGCAGCGAATGGTCTGCTCTCTCCTATTTATAAAAAAGAAAAAAAAGAAAAAAACACTGAGAATAATAGTGATAATAGTGATAATAGTGCTTTTTTCATGCGAGGAAAGAGGCAATAGCGAGGTATATGCTAAATGTTTTATAAACTTCCCATTATAGTTGGAACAGTTAGTGGCTGCTTCCTTAGCCTCTGGGTCTCCAGTTTGTGAGCTCATATTCCAGATATGCCATTGAACCTACAGCCTTAAGGATTGTACTTTACCTCACCTGCCCTACTAAAACCTCAGGGATATAGAAGTTGAAAGCAATAAAAAATTTTTTTAACAGAGTCAGTAATAAATGTGATCCACGGAAATGTCCCACAAATGCAGATCTATCTGACAAAAATGAAATGCTAAAGGCAGCACTGTTTCCCAGGGTGCTATTAAAGCATGAAGGCGGAATAAAAACAGCCAACACTTGCTACGTTTGGTCAGAGTGCTAGAGTTGACTCACCAGAGTTCAGGTGGAAAAAACGGTACAACAACCTCAGTGGTTACAGGATTAATTCAGTTATACAACAGTTAGTTCCAGTCGAGTAATTTGATTGGACAAGTGGCATTCTATGAGTGCTGATATACAGTACAGCAGCACTGGAACATTTTACAGTAACGTATGACTCCGCTTGGTTTACATTCTAATTGATACATTGTTGAAAAATACGCCTGTTATTACAGGCTGACTGTTCATATGTTGCTTAGCAACATTTTTGTTCATGGAATCCTGAAGGAACTATATTTGCTGGTGGAGCCGAATAAACGACAAAATCATAATCTGTTGTATCAATCATTACTTGATAAATAGTTTATAGGCTAGTAGAACTTTGGTATAAAAGCAATATCGCACTCGAGGTTGTGCTGTTATGCTGTATATGAGCGTGTCTGTGATTATCTTCTCCGAATCACAGTCGTGCGGATATACAGTATAACAGCACTCCTTCTCGTGTGATATTGCTTAATTAAATCTGTGGAGAACGCAGGTGCAGCTGCGTGTGCAAGGCTAGGGAAACGACAACATTAGCCACCCATCTACCTGTGGTACTGTGCTTGAAGGAACTGAAACTCATCCTTGATTCGATCACAGGAGTCGGAGGTGGTGAATTTCAGCTGCTGGGACGAAGCCTGCGGGAATCAAACAGACAATATGCCATCAATCACACATCAATCATATGCCATCAAGATACGACACCAAATGCATTGATCACAAGACACGACACAATCAATGACGGCATCTGCAAACAAATTACCACTAGCCACATAGTATTCAGACTGCTTACGATACTTATACTGCTGTTATTTTAATGTTAATATGCCTATAATGGATAAAGCCAGAATAACGAGCAATACTGCTTGTGAAGTAGCCTATTTTACAAGGTTTAATTTCATCCCATTACAATCCGCTTCGCTTTTTCTAAACTAGCTCACTGGTGCTGAGGGAGAGCATAATTTCTATGGAAAGAAATGACCCAATAACCTAGTATAACCCAGCAATAATAATGCCTCATGAGAAAACCCTAAAATAAATTAATAAATATGGCACAAGCTTAGGCAGCTATTTATGGCAGAAGTCAAGTTTCTTCAGCGCCTTTAAAACTGACTATTTCCTAAATCGTGCATAAGTTAATAGTTTTATTTTCCATTAGACATAGGCTAAGTGAGTTTTTTGCGTAGTTAATTAAGCATGTATCATAACCTTTCCTTCTTCAGAGTAAAGTTCCACAACATGGGACCATCACAAACAGTTCTGTACATGAACGTATTGTACACTATAACATAAATCTTTCTTAAGACCCTTATGCTGGCAGGGATGCGTCAAAGGATGAGAAATAACAGCCAAAGTTCCACAAAAGCATCTGGCAGGCCCTTACAGAATGAAACTATTTTTGCAAAAAAAATAAATAAATAAAATTAATCGATAATAAAGAGCGTACTTCAGGCCTGACTCCCCACACAAGCTGAAGGATTGAGATGTAAAATGCGGGTGAAGTACCGTGACGGCCAGACCCAACACTCTGAAAGAGTGCTTTCTGACATCTGTGGCGCTCTCTTAGAAGACTATTAAAAATACTCAATGCACACCTGAAAAAATGACTCATCTCACAGGTTCATAGGAGAAACAAAAACTGAAGTGAACGAAAGGCACTCCAGCACACGATGAGATGCTCGCGAAAAAGACATTTAAAGGAGTGCAACGTTGTGGTCACGCAGGCCCGACGATGGTCTACGTGACGAAGGTCTACGTGACCGAAAGTTTGCGCTCGTTGAATGTCTTTTTTGCAGCCGTCTCATATTGGGCAGAAGTCTCGTTCTTTCATTCACCCTCTTAGAGGAGAAACGCAGAGCGGTGAGGTGACGGAGGTGACGGGGGTGACGCTCCACTCGCAAGAGCACCGGAGAATAACATCCATCAAAACGCTGACATTTTTAGTGGGAGGCTGCGGCGGCTGAGAAGCACGGCTGTTGGTTATCCCCCCCCCCCCCTGCTCAGAGGAAACCGCAAGCATACCGAGCGCTCGCATGTGTGCAAGGGTAACACGCCTGTGTGCGTGGACAGAAAGCAGAACGCGCACGCACAGAGACAGAACACAAACATGCACACACACGTGAGTGCGTGTTCTGCATAATGTATTTAAATATATATACACTCGTTGCCCTGGCAATCGTTAGCACTGGTGATTGGCACATGATGAAACTGCCCCTATAGCAAATAATGTGATAATCAAACGCAGGCAGCAATAAGGACGGTAACATGAATTATGACTGAATGAATGCAGTTATTTAGATGAAACCGACTGATTTGGTTTCGATTACCTTCATGCAGTTTCAACATGGCTATCACCATGAGTGCTGAGAGACAGAGAACTGTTGTGGCAGTACAGTTACAGAGAAGCAATAATTCAGGTTTATATTACACAGATCAAAATGGGCGCATAGTAAATATTCCTATACTTCAATACAACTCGGCTATATCATGGCACGGTTTGCATTTGTCATTGTGGTTGAGAACAGAGAAGAGGTAGGTGCCCTGTACAGACTCAGGCTGGGATTCATCAACAAAAAAACCACACCCGCACATTCGTAGTGTAGACACAGTGAGCCACCAAATCAGTACGACAGTATCAATGGCAACCTGCGCTGTGGCCTGAGTTCATTGTACAAAAACGCTTCCGTTAGAAAGTGCCCAAATTTCAGTGAAATGCAAAGCACATGAGCACACGGAAAGCGAGCTCTAAATCTTTCAGAGATAAAACACCTCATGAAGTGATTATGCGTCGCTTAAATTGGCCACAGGAAGCCAAGCCCGTGCCAGCAGAGGAACTGAGGAGGGGTAATAAAAAGGAAGCGTTTGGCATCCGGTGTGGGCCCGCGTTCTGCCGCGGCT